>JAYKAV010000334.1:1266251-1325548 GCA_035582835.1 Phoebastria nigripes | reverse complement strand
CTCTCAGGCTCACACTTACCTCCTCTCCTTGATTTTTTCCTAAATATTTCCCCCATCAGCACAAGCATGCCCTAATTTATACCGCTTGCCCTTCCCAGCTCCCACCCATCCCCAGTTGCTCCTCGTCAAAAAACTCATCAAATACGCTTTTGGCAATTGCTGCCCCAGCTCCTCTTCTCCCCTCCTCTGTCCAGTTTGGCTTCTGCCATTTGCCCTCCTTGTCCTTACACAGAGTACTTCAACCCCATTAAATCAACATTTCCCAAAACAAAGAGGGCCAGTATTCAGGTGGAAAATTTCTTTAAAAAATAAATGTCTTCCACTCTTGAGATGAATACATGTTACCGAATTGTTTCCCAGCTACTCTGTTTATGTAACCTTGAAGCTATTTTGTACAATCCTTCAGTTTTGACAGCTTAAGATTTGTTATGAACTAATATTTTAAAATCAAAATAACTCAGAGGTACAAGAGATTGTTAAAGATCGCCCAGACAATGTGCAGGGAGTAACACTGAGAAGAAAAATTTATTTCTTTTTTTTTAAAGGAAAGGCTTTTCCTGGGTTACCTTGTCTTCAACTCAGGAGATGTTTGAGTAAAGTAAACCCACTCCCTTTCCAATTTGATGGCCTTTAGGAAGTTGAAAATATATACATGGGTACACATTTATTGTCTTTCTACCTGGCATTTCTGTGTGAATAAAGGGCTTTCAGCCAAAACCAACCAGATAAAATCTTTCAGGAACTTTTACAATGTCACATACTTGTGCAAATTGCCAGTGTGTTTATAGCAACAGGCACCACAACAGACCTCTGCGCTTTCAATTAGGCCAGGCAGATCAAGCAACCTCCTCCGTCTGTTTATGTGCGCGTATTTGTATGTGGCATCGTGCGAGAGATTACCCCGCCAAAGCACGTAGGTGCTCAGGATGGATGGGGAAATCACTGTTCTCCACTGACCCTCCTGCCCTTAGACCCCAAATGGACCATGGACACGTCTGCAGGAACCCACCGGTCTGTGCAAGGGGATAGAGCCCAGCACGGTGGTCAAAACAAATCAAACATGATGATTTCAGGTCCTTTTGGAGCAAGACCCTGAGCTACTTCACCAATTCCTGCCTGTCTATATGAAGGAGATTAAACAATACTTAATCACCTCACTGAAGGTGCTGTGAACTGTCAAAGACCTGGAAATCCTGGGGCGTGAGATCCAGCGCGAGAAGGAAATATTATTATGCATGACGGTGTGTAACCATCTTGGTGAGAAGTTGCCTAACGCTGGATATGGAGAAATTAGCTTCCAAGTTGCGTTAAGGTAAAGGGGAAGAAGACACTCTTATTCTGGAATGCAAATGTTCCTACCAAAATAATTATTCCAGAATAGCTAATCTGATAAATATCCAAAAGCAGACGACGTCTGTGTACTGGAAGGAAGGAGTTTCATGAATTTTAGGGATTATTTCTAAGCATGTTGTTGGCCATTTTGCCAGACAGTGCCTAAAATGGTGGGCTTCCATCTACCCGGGCCAGACAGAAATATAAATAACATCCGTGAGGTTAAGATGGAAGTGATTAATTTGAGTTCTCATTCACAGAAAAATGGACTGGAAGGATAAGGCCAAGACATCTTTAACCATAAAAACCTTCCCACCAACAGCGGGATTTTTACCCAATATATTGATTTCTTCAAGGAATAAATTACCTTCTTTAATCTTTCCATTTCTCAATGGAAATGATTTTCCAAGAAGCTGAGTAGAGTCTATTTTCTTCTCAACGGTCAAGTCCTTTCCCCTTTGCACCTTTCGGCAAGGCAGGAGGTGCAACCTTCACCGGCCGGGGATGAGTGCTGCAGATGCAGATGTCTATCGACAGGTAAAATGAGTCCCCGGGCAGTGCAGGGTGATGGAGAGCTCAGCGCCACGCTTTAAAATGGGATGGGAAAGTGTCCGGACTGCTGCACAGGGGAGCCTGGGAAAGACGAGCGTGATTTATTGCACTAAATCACACAAATAAAAATAAGTAAGTGACTCAAGCATGTGCTTGCCTTAGCAGGGGTCAGCGCAGCAACGAGACGCATCCCTCTTCCCACCTGGTGGAAAACCGCCCCGGGGGATCCTCCCAGGATCCAGTTACTGATCTGGGGAACATCACTTAAGCCAATGTATTTCATTTCCAGTCCCTTGGGATTCCAGATGAACAATCAAAGGGGTGAAAAGGGAAGCTCCACCCAAGTTTGTATTTCACAGGATAAGAGGCGCATTATCAAGTGACAGTGAAACGAGCCCGAGGCACAGCGAGTGYCGATAGGGTGCCTACGTAGCCCTGAGTTTTGATTAATTACCATGGTATAGTTTTATAACTCTCTCCAGCGGTCACTGAATTAACCGCATGCACCGGGCAGAGCAGATGCTCCCGGCCAAGAGGGAAGGTGGCAAAGAGCCCCTGCTCCCAGCCTGCAAACTCCTCTCTTGCTGAAAAGCCCTTTGCAAATAGAGATCGTTTTTGAAGGGCTATGTTAAATGGGTTTTAAACAATAATTAAGGGGGGACGGGCTATGTACACGCAGCTCAGCCAGAACTGCCATTAAAAGAAGAAGAAATGATTCACTCCATCACCTTTTGAAGCGACGCTGTCTCGTTGTGGGAGGATAGGAGAAAGTACCAAATGCCCACTCGCCAAACCCCGCTCTCCTTACTCAGAGGAAATTTTTATATTGCCACCCACACACATTCAAAAACCCGTGACTCATCTCCACGGATAATGAGATCAGCTTTAAAGCAACGAGATTTTGAATACAATAAAGGTTGCCTCCTAAGTTCTTCGCTTGTAGAAGGCACTTCTTCCAGCTTTTCCCACCTACTCCAAGAGGTGAAAATGTTCTGATTTATTTCCATCTCCACCTCTCCCGGGAACAGAGGCTCTCAGGGGATCCCATGACTCCTAGAGCCAGGGTTTTTTGGACAAACACCACCTATCCTCGACATACAGCAGAAAAAATCACAGGAGCTGACAAAGCCCTCGCGTTGGTGGGAGCGCTGCCTGAGCGGGAACCAAGAGGTCTGGCCCGTGATCAGCTCCATCTCGAGATGTTTCACTCATTCCTGGCTCTCCTCCTGCTGCTCCATTCCCAGCTCAAAGCCGGCGGTGGAGGACAGAGAGAGGATTTAACACCTGAATATGCCTCCTGTCCTCTGCAGCTGCCATTGCAGGGCAGGATCGGGCTATGAATCATGGACCCCTCTGGATTTTGGACAAGAAAATCATTCCCAGAGGGATTTTGAGGCTCAGCTTCAAGTTTAGGGTCTCTCAACCACTCTGTGGTTGGGTTGTGTTTTTTTTTTTTTACATTACCCCTTTGGGCTCAGGGTTCCAATTACTCCTTTTCATCCCTTTTTTCTTTAATGACTCAGAAATATTTGAGTGACAGATCTTTTATTAAAACATTGTTATCAGAAAGCATCCAGGAACGGGCAGGGCTAGCGCTCCACTCAGGGTTTCCATGCCTCAGGGAGAGCGAAGCTCTTCCTGGCTCTCGTTTGGCCTCCGATGAGCAGAGGTTTGGTATGCAGGCTTGGGTAAAGAAGACAGAAGAACATGATTGTCCCAAAAGGTTGGTATGAAAATGAATGTCCATCGCACCAGAGAGGTAAGCGGTGAGGCAGAGGAGACACCCTTCGAGAGCTTCTTCCCATCCCAACGCTAGCAGGATAGCTGTGATCAAGAAGGACACGGCGTGGGCAGCTGATGCCGTTACTCACTGCGTTCCTTGCCCACTCGTTGACCGTCCACACAGCAAGGAGAGCTGAGCAGGGGCTGTGTCCTCTCCTCTTGCACTAATGCTTGAGGCACGCAAGCTAAACCCAGTGGTGGTCACGTCTTAGACCCTTCCTTTGGAGCACAGTTTTGCCTAAGTCATTTTTTTCTTGCTTCACCTTCTCTCCTCCCGTGAGCTTGTGTCTGCTTTGCCCACTGAGACTGCAAGTTCCCCGAGACAAGAAGCCTGTAATGATCCATCACTTGCTGGTACAATAGTTAGTGCCATGATCGCATCTTCTGATGTGGGCACTGCACATAAAGGTCTACGGATTATATTCTGCGGGAAGTCAAATGAATTGCTCATGGATTTGATGGAAAATGAGGTTTTACCCATCCATCCTTTTTTTTCCCCCACTAAGTGCATGTTTTTTTCATTTTTCTTTAAAGCTCAGTCTAAAATGAGACTTGGAGCACTGGGGCCAGAACCTGACATATTTCTGTTTAAAAGGGCCTCACCAGGGGTTGCTATTGGGTTGCTGCGTCTCTCCTCAAAGCTCTCCCATCTTCCATGGCACATTCTGGCTGTAATTTCCAAGGAACTGAGCAAGAAGAGTTCAGCTGCTGTCCTCAGCTTGCCTCGCCTAGGGGATTTTGGGTTTTGGGATGGTGGGATCGAGTGCCAAACACCAACTACTCTTTGTCAGAGCACACACTCGACACGGCACCGCTTTCCAGTCCTCCCAGGCTGATGTGGTTTCTGCCCAGCTAAGTCAACATCACACCCAATGGTTGTGGGGAAAAAAAAAAAGCCCAATTTGCTCTCTCTTGCCTATCCATGAAGCAATTCCAATTACTTAATGGACTAAACGAACCTGAAAGCCACAAGAAGCACCTGCAGTGAGAGGAAATGAGTATTTCACAGCTGGATGCATTTGGCGGGTCACTCGCAGGTTTTGGCACGGAGGGGCATCAACCAGCATCCATGGTTTGGCTGCACCGTCAATCCGCTGCTCCCAAGACGGAGGAGATTGGGAGGGGGGAATTTCTGATTTTCTAATTATGCTTGCTGAAAATTTCACTCTTACTGAAATTGGATGGATGTTGGGCAGGTTTGCTCGAGGCACGGGGCTAAGATCCTTTTCCTAGAGGCCACCTGTCTTTCAGGAGATGAGGTTTTGGGGAAGCCAACATGCATCTTCACCGATGAAAGACATAAGCAGAAAAATTCCACCTGACGTGCAGGGACAGACCTCGCCGATGGCCCGGGGCTACGCACGCCCCCGTCGCCGTGCCAGGGGGTGCCAAGCGTTAGCACGGCTCCATCCCACTTACATGCTCCCAAATGCATATTCTCAAATCCTTTTTTCCAAAACAAAAATTATTATCAGGGCTTTCGCCTCCTTTGTTTTGCTTGGCTGGGTCACCTCTGTTTATTGTTTATCGCCATGCTCGTCTCTGCTCCCGAGCAGTTGGAGACGGGTTAGGGCAGCGGGGAGGTGCGGGACAGGGGAAAAGGGTCTGGACATGCAGGATGCGGCGCTGCCTGCTCGAGGCTCTGCTTGCAACCCAAAACGGTGGGAAAAATGCAGCCAAAACTTTTGACAGAGGACTCAGTTTCCCGTGCAGCCCCAGCAACTGTTGCATTATTATTATTACGATTATTATTATGATTATTATTACTATTATTATTACTATTATTATTACTATTATTATTATTATCTTGTACTGAAATACCCAGCAACAAACATGTTAGGATTTTGCTTTTGCCTCACCTTGTTTTCCAAACAGGAAAACGTGTATTTATTTTTGAGGGGAACTCCTGAACTAAACAAGCAACGGGGCAAAAACCACCTAAAACTTTCAGGCTGGAGGCTTTGAACCCAAGCAAAAGACATTAGGGGAGAAATACAAATAGAGAGGGGCAGAAAATAAATGAGAAGCACCTTTCCTGCACCTCTGCTCGCCCATAAAACTGGAGGAGCAAAGCAATGTATGCCACGTCTGCCAAGGGAAAGGGGAGGAGAGGAGAACCGACGGCATCACCAGCTCGGCGAGATCTTCAGGAAAAAAACAAATGACCTTTTGTGCTGTGTGGGGAGAGACTCTTCCATCATCTTTATGGATTTCCACCTTCGGCAATAGCTAAATAGCCTTGCATATCTCCCATCAAGACACTAACAGCCATACCATAAATCTTAACCCTAAACTATCATTATTCGCCAGAGAAAATGAACGGTTTGCTCTGCGCATGAAAAAAGAGCACAGCTTCTGAAAGAGGAGACCCCTCTCGGGCTGGGCATCCTCCCCGGCTGCATTTCGGGCTCGCTCCTACTTGTCGGTGGGATGAGGGCTTCTTGGGGATTCGGCTTTCAGAAACACCCATGAAAATGTGCTGTTTTCTATTTTTTGAAACCGATATTATCTTGATATTATCTGTTGCTTGAAAGAATGACTCAGGTTGGGAAACGATGCTACGCGGTCAGGTCTCAAGTCGCTCATCTGCAAAATGGACTTAGATCAACTCACTTGGAATAAACATTAAAGATTATTGGGGTCCCAGAAATGATAATAATTGGGGTTAAAGCTCAGAAAAAGTGTCCAGAGCTTGTTTTTCCTGCCTCCTGTCCCCTACGAAGGACACACAGCCCAGGTACGGGCTGGAGCCAGCCCCTCATGTTGGCTCTGGGGCAGCTGCAATGCAATTTAATTCCTCCCCTCTCATTACCGCTTCCTTAGCCGGGGTGCCTGCGAGCCCTAAGGGAGAGCAGGGGATGAGGGGAAACATCAGTTTCTTAACAAATTCTTGTGTCATCTTTTTGACAGCACCTTTAAGCGCTGAATGACACTCAGGAATGATGTGGCTTAACCTCAAGAGTTCAATCGAGGGAGCATTTCCCCTGCCAAGGAGCAGCAGTAATCGCTGGAGAAGAAATCCATTCCAACCCTCCCTGCCAGCAGCCACCGATAGCTTTTAATCCCCGTGGCAGGGACACGGCCGAGGAGCCCCGCTCCCTCCAGCCTGTGCCATTACGCGAGTGGTAACAGCTGGGTACGATTGCACTTTGGAAGAGCGTTAGGATATTTGTGAATAAAGGAGATATAACACATCATGCAAAATTACCACCTTTCAGCGGAGGTGGCGTGACTGACCTTACGCAGGCTCTTAATCTCCTGCAAATGGAAAATAAAAGGGGTTAACGCAAAGCACGGGGAAGGTGAGCACAAGCGGAGCGAATTTCGGCAGCAGCATCTGCATTCCCGCGGGATGCAGGCTGTGCACGAAGGGTGCCTGGCTCGCAGCGCTGGTCCAGCGGGTGAGGAGTCGGATGCGAAGGCTTTCCCGCAGCACTTCCTTTGCACGCTTATTACCTGGAGACCAACAAAAAAACCACGGTCTCAAATCCCAGGGATTAAAGGTTTAACATGACCAAGACGAAGAAGCCTGGAAAGCATTAATTAATGTTTATATGTGGTTTCTACCTTCTCTTCCCTTTTTCTTCACCCTTTGTCTCCTTCAAAAGATAATAGGTGGGAACAGCTTTTTCTGCCAATGCTAGGCTTCACTGGCTGAGACTCTTCTTTCTCCTCTCCAAAACGTATGTAACAATTTAATGCACGGGCTCATGATTCACGTGGCTTTCCCAGTGTTTATCTGCAATTAAGGCTCCCATTGTTTCCCAGCTTTTTCTTGTAGGTTATATTCTCCCCGCGATGATCCCCATCCCAGTCCTGCAGCCCTAGCCTGGGAAACACTCGGCATTGCTGCCTCCGCCGCCGGAGCACACGCTTCTCCTCCCTCCTCTCCAAAACGGAGAGGTAGATAACTTCCCATCGATGTGGCATTAAGAGCAGACACCTGTGGCATTAAGAACTGCAAATTCCCACCCTCGCTGACTTCTCAGTAGCTGGTGTGTGTAACCCTGACCTTTCTTTCTAACTTCTTTGGGTCAAAGCTATTCCTTGTTCATGGGATGAGCCTCTGGCAGGGAGGACAGAAGATGAAATACCTAATCCCCAGCCAGATACTCAGAGGGTATAAATGGCTCCACGCTGATTTATGTCAGCTGAAAATATGACTCGACTATGTCTATAGGTTTCTATATAGCATTGCACTATGCTGCACTTGAACCCAGTAATTTTAGCTAAGCAAAAATTTCAAGCTACTGCAACAGGTGAAAAGAATGAGGGGCTGTTCTCTTCTTCTGCCTCAGCAGAATACGTATTACCATCTTCTTTTAAACAAAAAAAAAAGGCAAACAAAAAAAAMCCAGAAAGAAATCCCCCATCAGCTATTTGTCTAAGTTCCTGAAGTTTTTTATACTGTATTATGCTTTAATTTTTCATGCTCAGCCAGCAGAGAGGATGCATTGCATGGCCAACACTGCATACAGGGGAGAGCAGGATGGCAGCACCCCTGCAATTCATCACGCAGAGATGCCTTTGCATTGGAAGGGAGAGACCTGCACTTGGATACAACATTCACGTTTGCATGAAGAAAACTTCAAAAAACCTTCGGTATTTTAGTTGTAAACTCCAGGCTTTGGAAGCTGGGAATGCTGGAAATTACAATTCACAAGAATTAACCTCTGTTTTTTCAGGAAACACCTATAGAAGTAGGCCGGGCAATAACAGATGCCCTCTTCTCCGCATTTTCCATCGTTCCAGCCTACCCTACCTACAGATGTCTGTCCCTCCCCTCTTTTCCTCCTGTCGTTCTTCTGCTTCCCCAAAGCCCGTTTGGAGATGCCTGCTGAGCAGGACRGGAGGCCAAAGCTGAGAGGAGACAGCCCCGTGCTGGGCTTCTGGCAAGGCAGAGCCTGCAGCTCCATGTCATCCATTCCTCATCCACTATAGATTCATGTACGATGACACCACGTCATGGGCCCTAAATGCTCCTCGCTTGTAATTTTTGCCTTCTGCTCCCTCTATTTATAAAGCAGGATTGCCAGGCGAGGCACGCCGGGTAAACGCGCCATGCCAAGGCAGGATTAAGCCTAACTGCATTGCAGCAATTCCAGGCGCTGCCAAGCGAGCACTTCTGCATGAAAGAGCAATCGTGGTGCCCCCGGCTGCGTGCAGCCGGAGGCTTGGTACCGACCCACAGACACAGCAGAGAGCATCCATGGTACCGACCCACAGACACAGCAGAGAGCATCCATCAGCTCCCGGGGGTTTATTCAGTCCTTCTCCTAAAGAGTTGCGGTGATCCCAACAGCACCGGGCTGGGAGGTAATATAACACGGTGAGGGGAGACCAGTGTGATCCACCCCTTTTCATCTCCCTTATAAACACAGGCGCAGGATTAATTTTAAGTAGAGGAAGTTTCTTAAGAAGAGAAATTTACTCTGGATATCAATATTTCCAGTAATGGAAAATCCACCATAACCTAGCCACACCGCTCCATGATCAATTAGCCTCGCTGTTAAAACGTCTCTCCTGCCGTCTCCATCACCCATTCTGTCCATTAGGGAAAATCCAGTAGATTTAAAAATGAGATGCGTGTCATTTCAACTTCTACATCATTTTTTAATGCAAAAAAAGCGCATAATGTTAATTAAAAAAAAAAAACCTTCCCAAAAGATAGTATTTTCCAGAAGCTGCAATTACAGCTCTTTTGCTTCTGACTCTAGACCAAGAGCTAATGAACTCATTGACAATATAACGAGCATGCAAGGAAAGGGACTTGGCACAGCAAGAAGCCGAGCCCTATGAATAGAAGGTTTCGTACAGCCTCAGCCACGTTAATGCTGTCTCCATTCAAAAACATTGTGCCCGAGCATGGGGGAATATTTCCACGTTTGCCAAATGGAATAACCATAACAGCGAGTTATTATTACTCCATTAAGCGACCGCAGATATTTCTCTCCTCTTTCCCCAAGTTAAAAAACAAAGGCTGAACAGAACATAACTATTCACAGCCTGTTTAGCAAGATCACCTATTTTTAACGCGACATCTGTTATTACGCCAA
Source organism: Phoebastria nigripes (assembly GCA_035582835.1). Lineage (NCBI taxonomy): Eukaryota > Metazoa > Chordata > Aves > Procellariiformes > Diomedeidae > Phoebastria > Phoebastria nigripes. The sequence continues at coordinate 1,315,826 of JAYKAV010000334.1, read as the reverse complement.
AGTACCCATAGCTCCTGAAAAAAAAAAGCTGGATAAAACTAGAACTTTATTAATTATAATCACCAGCAATTACAGAGACGATGGGCCCGATTCTGCTCTCACCTYCAGACACCACAAGGGCACAACGCCAGGTGAGGGAGGGAAGGCAGGTCCGTGAGCCCAAAGGCACATGAGGGGTTGCCCAGGGCATTTCCCCGCACCCATCCTTGAYGAGCAAGAAGCGGATGGGCGCAGAAGCGAGAAGGAAGGGCGTACGTGAGAGCTTAACGAGGCTGCAGGACTCCCTGCCACACGATGCTTCTGAAACCCAAGAGCCAAAGCGTAATTGATGTGGATAATAATACCTAGGGTCATTATAGCCAGAAGTAAGAAGCATTTGGAAGGCATATACAATGTCATGTACTGAGGTTAAGTCAGCTGTTAGAGGTTAGGAAAAGGGCCATTGTGGAAGAAAGATTGCTCTGCATCTGTCTGCTACGGTTCCTTGGACTTCCCTCTGAGCCTTTGGTACCCAACGCTGACACAGGTTGCACAAATTGGAGTCTACTGTTTGGACACCTCTTTTTCTAACTTACTCAGTGTTCTACTCTTCCATTCTGTGTTGTGGGTAGTGTTCAGCTAAGTAGAACGAAGTATCCAAACTTTAAGACATCTGCTTTTGCTAAAAGGTACCAGGGGATCATTCATTTCCATGCAAATCAGGGTCTGGTGGCTTCGGATCTTATCTAGACGTCAGCAGTCTAAACTAAGGAAACCAACTTAACCTCTATCTACAGTCAGAGACATCTCCAGAGAGCAATTCACCTCTGCAGGAGACGGGATAAATTGCCTCTTTCTCTGCACTGGCCATAGATGGAAAGAAGATGGTCAGCTCAGGCTAAACAGCAAACTTCTGGATGGTCAAAGTCAGGTGAGACGAAGCCCACCCAAAGGGAGGAGTGTTTCAAGCCACCRCTGTGTAGGGTTGCCTGACAGATTCTCAAAATGACAATAAAAATTTCTACCTTAATTTAAAAAAAAAAATGAAGGTAGTATAAAGTTTATTTCCTCACCTCCTAATTGTCAGTCCTGAAAGCGCTGATTTTTTGCATACCATAAAAGCAACAAATATATGATAAGGTGATCCAACTACCAACTGAAACTGGAGGAGAGTGTAAATCACAGCAACTTCCACCGAGAAACCATGACAGCATTTCTATTAAATCCAGGTGAAATTTTAGCTCATTTGGCTTAAGAACGTGAATGAATATGGCAATCTGGATATGGGAGTTACATTACAGCAAAACAGTAATGGGACCTGAGATACCTGAAGTCCCTTGGACCCCAAACTAGACAGTAAAGCTGATTGTGGCTTCACTGGAGATGGGTGCGAAGATCCAATTTCAGATATTAAGGGCTGGTGGCTTCAACCTGAACCTCTCTAAAGCTGATGAACAGCCCCAGAGGGGCACATATGTGATTTACAGGCTGAGTTTATTGAMTGCCAGCTTTGGGTGCCTTCACAAACTCACCCCCAACAGCAAGCTCCACCACGACTGTGGGTTTTCATAATCCAGGTCCAGACCCGAATGCTACAGCTCGCTCCCATCCCTGCCTCTCACATCCTTCTGCACCTGCTGACTTTGGCTAGAATTGCAGGTGATAAAATACTACCAGAAAGTCTGTTATAACATTTCCCCATGCAGCAAAAGCACAGGAATTCAGGAGAATTCACAAGAAAAACTCTGGCAAGATTTACACCCCGGTTCACAAGCCAAAGCCTTTCAAAGGAGTTAAAATACATTTCTTATGAGCGGCTGAACCCATGTCCGTGCTCTTATTGCTATCAGACAGGATCCTTGGCGTTTGCACTCTTGCCACTCTCATCTTTGTTATTTCGAGAAACGTGCTTCACCTCTTTGTGCCTTTAGCTTCCACACCTGTAAAATGGGCGCTTCACTTAAATTAAAGGTTTTGCATCAACTAACGTTGCTAAAGCGTTTAAAATCATGGCCATGGAGTTCTTGTTTTCTTGATTTCACCCTGTAAGGAGAGTAAAATTAAAGCTGATTGCTACAGAAAAGAAGCCTTTGTGTCTCATCTTCCTCCATCAGATTAAGTTTCTAAGGTATGTTAAGAAATGAGACCCCATAGGGGTTAGTGGTGTCCATTTAAATCTCTCAAATACCTACACGCAAATATACCGACTGCACGAGGATTAACTCTAAATCTGAGTGGATTAGTCAAGAAGCCTTGCACGGCAATGTGGAATTGCTGGAGAAAAAATATATAAAATTGTCATTTTTGTCAACTTTACAATACAACTTGATCCCCCATGTATAATGAGCTGTAAGCCTGGCAATATCCCGGGATCAGGTGAAGAGAAAACTTTCACTTGGGAAAAAAACAGTGGAATTCACAGGGTCAGAGCATCAGAGGCATGAGAGACGGGAAACCTGAGGCCACCTAACTCCCTCACTCAACGCCCGGCTGTCCCCACCGGCTGCGCTCCTGGAGCTCATCCAGTCCTCCTTCAAATCTATAGTCACACACATACATATATATATAAAAAAATACATATTTACACACTCCCAAGTAATTAAAGACAACTATGAAAGATTAGGACGTGAAGGACATGATTAAACACACAAAATAATGCGAGCAAACCGACAACCTTGATCCGTCTTTTGAAGGCTATATACATTATAATACTAAAAAAAGGGAGACAATTTCCTTTCAAGAAGAACTTTTAAAATAAAGCAAGCACCGTTTCCTACAGGACTTCCCTTGCTTATGAGACGTTTCAGCCGAAGGAGAGCAGAGATAACCACTTCTGATAACCTTACTGGTCTAGGCACTGACCCACAGAAGTTGCTACCATGCTCCGTGGGTGGAAGAAGTGACCGAGGGAAAAGTCCAGCTCTGACATCTGGCCTGAAAAGTTTGTAACTCTATGAATCTATCGGTAGAAGAAAGAACGCACCACTCTGCCCTTCTGCCAGGTATKGGGCAGAAATATTAAAAGATGATCAGATTTTTTTCAAGGTTATCAAGGGAAAAAGCTCAGAACTGCTCCCAGGCTCCCGTAACCCGGATTGCATTTGATCCACAAAACTCTCCTCGCCTTTTTCTTCACAATTTCCCCTGCCTGCAACTGGTTGCCAGTGGCTGCATGACTGGTCACAGCTTATTCATAGCCTTAATTAGCAGGTGTGTGACTGCCTGTTTAGCCACATTTTTAGATCTCCGGGCTCTTGCAAGCTGTCAGAAAGAAAGGCATTATTTTAGGTAAAATACCACTGCAAAACAGAGTGACATTCAGTTTGACGCGTGAGGATAAATTAAGGATGAGGATACATTAAAGAAAACTCTGAGCGCCTTCGTCACATTCCTATATTCAAGGAGAACCGCAGCTGAGTTTCAGTTGATCTTGGCTTCTTCATTGACCTGTAGCAGTAAATTTTCCCCCCTTTTAGTGTTTAAATACTTTGTCAGTGAATGATCCCATTCATAAAGTGCTGGTGATGACAGTTCTGCAAAGCTAAATGGCACTTAACTGTGCACCTAATAAATCTGCAACAAAAATAAACAGAGAGGATGAGAGAGAAAAAAAAAAAAGATTAACAATGCCAAAGAGCTAAAAAAAAAAAAAAATCCAACAAAACCCCCCCCACCCCACTGGCAGGTATGAAAGGATATTGTCATCAAAACTGTTTGAAATGGTATTGTGCGGGAGTGCTCCCATTTCCTGCCCCTGTTTGGCTGACCTTTGAATTCTCAGAAGAAAATGGGCTTGGCTGATATCTGGGAACTCCGTATTTGGTCAGATAAATGTGTTGCAGACAGCGCGGATCCATCTCTCCGTGTCTCTGTGCAGGTATCTGCTTCCACTGGGACCTCCTGGTTTAGCAATAGGGCATCTCCAGTCTCGCGGAAAGCAAAATTTGCATTTATGAAATGGTAACCCTGCTTCCATATAGGAAAAATGAATGCAAATGCTCAAATTGCTGAAAGCAGGAGTCAGATTTGGGGCGAAATTAGGGCAGAAAAGCTGGAACTATGACAATCCAGTAAGAAACAAATCTCAGAGAGCTTATAGCTCTTGTGTTGCAAACAAGATGCTTATCACATCCCCGAACTCCAAAACCAAAAGTTTTAATAAATCAATCTAGCCGAAGGTGGCACTGGAGAAATGTCACATATATTTAAGAACTGGAAAGAAAATTTGAAATAAGCAAAGAGACTGAACACTGACTTTAATAGCTTGGGGAAAAAAAAGCAACCCTAAATGTAGAGGAGATACAGGGAAATGGGATAATGTGGAAAGAAGTTTGCTGTGCCTAATCTCTCTCTTCARTAAGATAATGGATTTTCTAGACAAAGGAAATGCCGTACACCAGTAATTTGTACGGACTGTCTAATTCTGTATAGGGAATTAATAACTTCACTGTCAAAAGCGGGGGTTTGTATGAGAGGGTACAGAGGCGGCTAGAGATCAAAGGAAAATGTGTTCAGAGGGAGACAAGTGGGCTCAAGGGAAGTTTATTAACAGAGTTGTTCAGGATTCAGGCTGAGACTAATTTTATATAAGTCTTTCATTAAAACCCTGGGCAAAAAAAGCAGAGTTGAGCCATCAAAGTTTGCTGATGACAAAAAGCTGAGTCAGATTGCCATTACCAAAAAGGATTGTACAACCTGCAGGAAAACCAGGAGATGGAGGACTGGAGCAGAGGAATGAGACGCGGGAGGAGCAAACCACGAGCGTGGTAATCAGTGAATGATTCACTGAGGTTTCTGGCTACCAAAATCAGGTGGCCCATGTCAAAAAAAAAAAAAAGAACAGTACCATCTTCCCTAACGTGAAACCTCAATAACCAGAGAAAACCATATGCAAGAAAAGAAATTTAAAAATAAGTAAGTAAGTATCTGAAAAAAAAAAAAAAAAAAAAGAGCACAATTGTAACTCCAAAATGAGCCAGATAAGGTATTTGTGCTGGAGATAGCACTGCTGTGAGACCTCCTCTGTAGCAACGTGTATGGTTTTCATCACCTATGTTCAAGAAAGATAAATTCAGCCTGGAACAGAAGGAGCAAAAGGATACCAGAGTGATCAGGGGGAAGGAGTTTATCTCATGAGACAAGCCTCCAAGAGCCTAGCAGGATGAAGGCTGCATGGAGATATGATCCCTAGCTATAAATACCCAGGGAGAGAAGCAGCAGAGAGGGAGAAGAACTGTTTGTGCTAGTGGACAATGCTAGTTAAAAAAAAACCAAAACCACAGTGAAAGGGGACATACGTAATATTTATGAAAGGGAATGTATGAACAAACACATGCAATTGCAACAACCTGGTCTTCGTAACCCAAACAGACCCCGCCAATCCCGACTTTTATCTCCTGCCATCACACAGGATCCCATCTTGAGAAAGCACCCTCCAGCACTAACAGCGGAGAATCTCGTTGCAYGGGGAAAAGGGGAATATTTGTATTACATTTCACAAGCATCCATTTCCCGGGCTGTTGTTATTGTAACTACACCGAGTTTAATCAAAACTAAGCTGTTAGGAAGAACAAGCAGGAAATGAAACTGATAAATATAGGATGCTCCTAAGAGGACAGCACAGCTCTTAGACGCACTTGGGGAACATCCCTGATTTGGCAACACTCCCCTGTTTACCTGCTCCGGATTTATTGTCCAAAACTAGAGCTTAGTTGCTGACAGCAGATCTTTAAAAAGAGCTATTAGAAAAGAGTTGAACCGTAGAAAGCTTTTTTTCTATGAGAAAAAAATAGCATCCTGCCTTTGCAATCCAGTTGCTGGATTTGCAGTAACTCACTCCCCACTTAGGAGAACCACCGCTGCGGAAGACTCTGCGTGACACCCTCAAAGGAGCTCTATCTTCAGAGGCAGGATTATCTGCTGCTTGAAAATCAGGATCTCTCTCGGGTGTCTTAAATTCAGACTTTGAAGACTTATTTTGGCCCTTGTTCCCGGGCCCACGTCCCACATAAACTGCACACAGTGCTGAGTAAATAAGGCTAAAATCCCACTCTCTGCTACCTCGGGCTCTCCACAAATTACTGCTTGAACAGATGGGCTCCGTACTGCGTCCAAAAGGTCAATACGTTTGGCCTAATCCAGACCAGGGCTGGGAGCCAGGGAGCAGAGCATTCCTCAGGAAGGGGCTCAGAGAGACTGCTCCACAGCTTTCAAAGAGCTTTTACGGAGGGGAGGATCGAGTTCATGGGCTTTCGCTTATCCCTGGGTGGCCACATGGCACGAGGAGAGAGGCAGATCCTCGGGAAGGGGAATAACGAACCTCAGATTTAGCGGGGCAATGTCTGGCTGACGCTTCACGAATGAGTTATCCCATCTCTCCTGGCAAGAGCTTAAAACAAACGTCAAGCCATCCTCTTGCTCTTTGACATCTTCATCTTACTGCTCATGATGGGTGACTTTTCACTGCACAAATGGATCTAATTATTACCTCAGGGGTAAATATTCACTCAGGCACAGAGAGAATAAGGCAGGCAGGTAACTCCCAGTCTGGGCTTCTAATCCCATTATCAGACACCTCCTCAGCATCATTATCCTAAATAACACAAAATGAAACACAGGGGAAGAAATACCATTGTATTTCCAGTAATGAGAAGCATGGACAAGAGAGGAAATAATTTCTCTGAGTCATGCTCCCCACCCAAATAATAGAAATATCTCCGTGTGGAGAAGCAGATGACGTTATGGATTAGCTACACTTAATTTTCACCATGAAAAAGTTCCCATGTGCAAATCCCAGCACAGAAAGCCAGCTCTCCCTACTTAGGTGGCCTGGACTCCAGCTATTTGCTGTCTTTGAGGTTTGCAGRGAGCTGATGCTGTCCATTCCTTGTTTGCAAGGGATCAGTCCTCTCAGACCGAAGCCATGCTCCTATCAGCCCACGTCAATCCAGGGATGGGCACAGCCGCAGAATAAAGGGAGCAATTGTTCTGGATGCAGAAAGCAGTTCTGATGTGGCAGCTTGTGGTTTGGGAGCAGAGTCAGGCATCTGCTGCTCAAGAGCTGGCAGCATGGGTGGATCACAGCTCCTACCTCTGGGAATCCTAGAAGGTGCAATCCCTCAGCTGCCGAAGCCCCAAGGACCTCCTGCGGGAGCAAAGCTGACTGGGAAGGGGCAGATGCAGGAAGATTTGGAAGAGGAGCCGGAATTACGGGTAATCCAAGCTTCCAGTAAGAAGAGGGAAATTCCCATCTCTCCTGGCAGGACCGTGTACGTGTATGTGCACGTATATGCTAAGGACAGGGATGGATGATGGAGGAAAAGTTTCTCTTTTCTCACTCAGCTGGTGCCATGATCTCCCAGCAGAACAGCTGTGAGCAAGAAACCCCCAGCCTGCGACCTGTTTGCGTATTTATCACTTTAATCCCCCACTTTCAGCTTGTTTGTTTTCTCATTTAGCTACTAGATGTCTAGGAGAGTCTGTATTCTCCAGAGGCACCAGGAAAGCTCCACAGAGAGCAGCTGTGTGATCTGGCTTGAAAAAGAATCTTTCCCCCTGAACGTTAGCTTGCTAAAAGCCACAAAAAAACTGCAGGGTTTGTATCCAGCAGTCTCAGGGAAGAAGCCCTGCTGTTTTCATGACAGTTTACACCTCTTCCCTCCCCCCCCCCGCCCCCTACTTTTGCAAAAAGTACTACTATAATAYGTAATTATGAGGAGACGCTGCTGGAACCGCCACCCAAACCACCTAGCTGTGACAGGAAAGGATGCTGCTGAAAACTTTCTCCCGGTGGTTTGCTTCTTGCATAAATACTAGGACCTGACTGACTTAAAGCAGCTCTCGGACCCGCTTTAACTTGATTCACTTGCCGCAACAGCCCCTCTGACGCCTTGCAGGGGTGCAGAATCTCTTGCACATAAGTCTACCTTAGCCAAACCCTCCCTAGCTCATTGGAGGTCTGTAAGAATCTGCACAGCATCAGAATTGGGCATCACAGCTCTGATACAACTAAGAAAGGTTTGGCTTTTAGTTTAAATAAGAGCTGGGCTTTGGGTGTGGTGAGAACGGTGAAGTCTTAAGCGTCCAGGAACTTGTGACATTCGCCACCTGACAATGATGCTAGCTACTCTTTGGGAATGACATTAATGGCCYTCGTCTGGGAAGCGTAAAGGGCCTGAAATATTTTACTATTGTTTTATCTACAAGGGTTTGGTTCCTTTGGTTTTATGCAAATATTAGAAGCATTTGCCCAAGGGGTAACCATTGCTTCCTCTGCTTTTGTTAGTGCTCTGGCATGCTCAGCAGCCTTCTTCCCCAGGAAATTTTGGCTTACGGAATTGCTTTTTGATGAATTTGTTTCTCACTAATCTCTGGGGGGGGRAAAACCCTCCTCCCAGTTGCATGCAGGAAGGTAGGCTGTTCAGGACCAGGATGATTTCAGGAACCTCTCTTAGTGAGTAACTCACTCTATTACTCTCAATTGTTTGACAAAACAAGAGCTTCAGTGTTTCCAGCAGTTAACAGACATGTCAGAACAGCCTAGAGGGGTTAACTCTCTCCATTGGCAACCGCCTAGCAGTACACGTCTCCCTTTTGGCACCTACGGATCTCTGCAGTGATAAGATGCTTCCTTCCTAGCAGTTACTGTCATGCTAAGGCGTAATTATTCCATTGCGTTGGGACAGTACGTTCAAGGAGATTAACAATGTGGGAAGAGACTAGAATTGGGGGGAAAGCCTACAAATCACAGGGTATCTGGACATGGGGGGGGGGGGGGGGAAGGAGGAAAAAACCCCCCAAAAACCAGAAAAAAATTTGCTAGGGAAAAATATATTTAGATTTTAGGGTTCAAATCCCTGCACTGAAAATCATCCTCGTGAACCTTAACTCCAGGACTTCGAAGTCTAAACCTAGTATCTAGTTATGGATTCCTAGAGCACAAGTGAAGCAACAAGTTGGGTTTTTTTTTTGTGGGTTTTTTGGCTGTCATTGTAACCAAACATCACTAATTTAAGAGATATGAATTGCAACCACTATGTTTGCAATATGCCACTCTTGTAAAAAAGGAAAGCTGCTGTGCTCCGAAGATTTATGCCCCCAAACCACCTATTCTTCAGTTTACAGTAAAACCTGATAAATCCTCCCTGGCAGTACCAGACCTTGGGAAGAAAGAGGAGGAAGTTTCTTACAGGATGTTCATGCCCTACATGTAAGATTCCATGGGATATAGGCTTCACCAAACCTGTGCCTTTGCCAAGACATGTCTCTGAGCCCAAATCCTGTATTGTAGCCTAAGTCTAATCCAACAGCTCTTTACTCAGCTACGTTTTAACTTACATAGCGTAAGAGGAAACTTATGAAAAACCTGTCATTCACCATCCTTGCATGTATAGTTAAACTCCAGAAAAATCTCTGTCTTTACAGAACCAGAGCTTTCTTTATCTGTCAAAATTTACCAGAAAAAAAGTTGTCTTTTCAACATGTTATTTCCCCCCTAGTTTTTATTTTTCATGTAGTTGGATACAGTTAAGCTTTTCAGCTTTGGCTTTTTCTTTCACCTCCTCTTTCTCCTCACTTTTTTCACTCATTCTTTTCTTACTGCCCTTTTCCATTTTGCTTCTGAAGAAAGATGATGGAGAGAAGGGGGAACTGAAAACCCACCCAAATACCAGATTTCTTTGTACTGGCCTGAAGTTAAACGAATACATACTTTTTTTTTTTTTTTTTTTTCTCCTTGCAAAACAGGACGAAAGCCCATTCATCCTTGCTGGGACCTGGGGGAACTAACCATCTTGCAGGATGAGCTCAGTGCTTTGCAAAATTATCTAAACAGTGGGTACAATAAAAGGTGGGTCCCAGCCAGAACTCCGGATATGAGCACTTTCTATCCCTGTAGGGGAGTTCGGATTTCGACATCGGGGCTTGTTCCTTGCTGTTAGAACTGGAAGCCGAACACCCCTGAACATCAGCAAGGTTCAACCCCAAGGGCACACGTCTCGGATCAGACTCCTCCGATAAGTGACAAGCAGTCCTGGGACAGGACATCTTGGTGCCTGGGAGACAGAACAATCAATAGCCTCTTAAAAAAGAAAACTATCTTCAGGACCAGTGCAAAGCCACTTGGAAATCCCTGCGCTGTCACTCTAGTGATAAAGACGAAGCCTTTTTGTGCAGACTCCCTCAACATTGACTGCAGATAGCGGTCCAGTTGGCTACGCTTCTGAACAAGTGTGCCTAAAGTGAGACTTGTAATGTTATTTCTGGGTCTCAGGAGCATGAAGCAAATACAACTCACACCCACAAGAGCTGAGTGTCACTGCAGAACACACCACAGCCCCCTTTAAAGGCTATACTGAAACAGCCAGGCTTTCTCCATCCCARCCTTGAAGCCTATCTCAGCTCAGCCCAAGGCAAAGGAGAAGAGTGCCTCAATTCTTTGTATTTCAGTGACAAGATCAAAAACAAGCCCAACGGAGGAAAATCTTAACACAAGAGGAGAAGGAGCACTTGCCTACCAACAATGGCTGGGATCAGTATGTTCAATTCTACTAGAATTTGTAGATGTTTTTCTCCAGCTGCAGATGTAACACAGAACAGACAACAAGTATGAAAAGATTTAGCCAAGAAATAATTGAATGGTTTTACCATTTCTCCCCTGCTGTTTTCTTTCCATCCAAACACACGCATTCTGAACGTGCTTTCCACAAAATTGAAGAGATTATCAGGAAAGTCAGTGAAAGTAATTCAGTGTGAGCAAGTATCAGACAGCATTTCAAGAGCTAATTTTGCACTTAAATAATCACATGGAAAAATAAGATGCTAAGCTTGCTACTCATCCAAAAGAGGAACAAAAACATCTTCAATGTCTTATGGACTCATTAAAAACTAGCCCAGACAGCTAAAGTATTGCATTTTTACCCAGATTGACTCATAAGTGATTAGAATAGGATTAACAAAAAAAAAAAAAAAAAAAAAAAAAAAAATCACTGGAACTGTTCCCACTGTAAAGTGGGGTTGAGTCAGAAACAATTATTTTCATCTGGGAAGTGGGAAATGTCATTTTGTAAAATGTACTTTACTCTTTGCTGGAAAATGACCAACTTTCCTTTGCTTGTGATTTAGAAACGTATCTTTAAAATTTTTTTGAAATTTTGTATTTTCATATTTATCCATTTCATTGGATAGCACAGAAACACCAACACACCACTTCCTATTTCAGGGCAAGAAAGTGATTATTCTTTTCCTGTTTCTACTTTTCTCCCCCCCCCCCCCATGTAAATCTATCAAAATTCCTCAAATTAGACTAATCCCCTGGGTGCCAAATGCAAAAAAAAACCCCAAAAAACCAAACAACAAACCACACACCACAAAACCCACATGCATTATCCATTTTATGGAACACATTTTGGTTGAAAGAAAGGCTATATACTGAAATTGCCAAATGCTAGGTTTAAAATACACCTCCGAAAATTTTTTGAAAAATTCACTAGAAGATATTTCCACTTTGAACTCAGAGAAGTTAAAATATCTTTGATGCCTTCCCTGATGGTCAGTTTTTTTATGTTTCTGGAATGATCTGCACACAAAATTTGATTTAGTGAACTATTCAGGCTTCCAAATAAACCTAGTAGAGACTCTTGCAGACTTTTTTGCAATCTGATGGTGAAACTCATTAGACAAATTATTTCCAGTAAATTGCTCCCTTCACCCTCACCGAGTACTACCGCATTTAAGACTTGTGGAAACATTTTATTTTGAGATAACAGTGCTGATGCTACTATCCAAGAACAATAGAGGACGATTATAGATTTCATAGACCATCTAATCTAATTCCTGTATAAACAGGCCATAGGCCTTTTTTAAATGAAATGCCATTTCAAGTCCAATAGATACGGTTGAACTAAAGCACAGTTCTGGAAAGAAAAAGAAAAAAAAGACATCCACAGATAAAGAATGTGCAACAACATACTGTATCGTAACTCCAGACAAGCGCCAAAATCCTGCCCCGCCACCCTTGCCTCTCACTGTGCCTGTCATGAGTATGTCAGAGCTCTTTGGAAAGAACGATGGTTCAAAGACAAACAAATTTTGATGCATTTTAATGGCAGAGGAAAGACTTTGTAGCTCACAGCCTGTGTTTTCAGCACAACAGGCAAGAGGGAAATCTTTTATCCCATTTCCATCCCTCTGTGCCATAAAAAAAGAGCTAAATGGCATCAAATGCCTGGGATTGTCCAAGTTTCTTGCAAACGAGCATTGCCCAACTTTGGTGAATTTTTTTTTTTTTTAGGTTTAGGTGCAAACCTGTAGATGCCTTTTCCAAGTTGATGACTGTGTAGTAAGTACTCAGCAATACACAGTGAGTGGAGCAGTGTCCCACCCCGGCTTCGTTGAAGTCAGCTGGAGTTTCGCCATGTAAGTATTACCTGATGCAGATGCATGTGCAGATGCATGTGCAGAGCTAATGCGGAGGTGGAATTAAAGTCTTCCAAACACCATTGAGCAAGAAACTGGGGAAAAAAAGAAATCCTTTCTCCCCACTCAACACTCCTTGGATAAGTCACTTGAGATCTATGTGTGTGAATGGTTACCACCACCCCAGACAAGGGATATTAAGAAATCACCTCCACAGGCTAACAAAGACCCGTTTATTGGATGTCCAGACATAACTGCAGGAGGCGAGGTGACAGAAAATAGCTAGAACACCCGTGCTCTCGTTCTGACACATTCACCTGCACCCAGTGACAAGGTGGCATTAACAACACCCCTCACCTACCTTAGCAAGGTGCTACAAGGAAGTTTGCACAGTGCTTGCTGCACAGTAGTGTTACAGAAAGTCTGATGACTCCCATTTTCTCCAGGGTTTGTTAGAATAGAAAAAACCTAGCCCAGAAAAGTCTCTGTCTAGCATTCTGAAAGAGAAACAACAACTGTTTTATTTATATATTTAATTTTTAATTAAAAAATAAAGGTTATCTTAATACATCTCTTGCAGCCTTTGGGCAAAATGCACCCTTAACAAGACTTTATGAAACATGATGCACATCTATTCTTGGCACACATCTTAAACAAATGCGAACTTTCTGCAGCAACTTCTTAAATCCATCATTCTCCCAAAACGCTGAAAACATTTAAATGTTCTTTAAAAAACCCTACAAAAATTAGAAGTGGGCCCAAAGCAAAAATCCCAGATCCAAGCATCCCAAAGCTTTTGGAGCAGACTCAAATCCAAACCCTCATCTCATTCGAAGTTTTATCCTGGATCACTGCAAATTCACAGACACGGCACCCAAACAACCAAGAGAGATGAAATCTGAATGCTGACCGGGGTATGAATCTCACTTCGGAAGCTTTGATCTTTACACTGGGCCAAAGCAAACCTATGGGTCTGAACTCCTTCCTGAAACTGTTGAAGTTGGGCCCATCCCTAACAGAAATAAGTGCTGGTTACACAATGAAATGGTGCTATCAGAGCTCCCCATTTCTTAGCTGTCCCTGATCTGAGACCAGACCAAGTACTCCGTCCATTTGCACTACTTTAAAAGGCAAGGATAAAGTCAAGCGAACACACTGAACCCTCCAACACAGTCATATCACTACACATTTGCCTCCCGCAGCATGAAAGGAGCCCTGGACTTCTCCTTTACTTGCCAGGAGCTGTCTCAGGTTTCTAGACGCGGTTTTCTCTGGAAACACATTCAGGCCTCCGGCGCTATCTGTGGGAAGGCTTACACACACCGCCGGAGGGACGGGTCGTCACCGCTCACACGGGATGTCTTTGTTCCACCGTGGCCCATGATGGCTGACTCCCAAAGGCACAAAGTGACCAATCTTTAGACTTTTACACAAGGTCTACATATATATATATATTTATATATATATGTACACACACACAATTACATACATATTTAAATATATATATACATATATATATTTGGTTTTGGTTTTTCTCTTGTATCTTTTTTTGCTTTTCTTTTTACCCCTTTCCCTCCTTGCTTTCCCTTTTAACTTAATGGTGTAGTCTCCTCTGAGGAGGGCTCTTCTATATGTTCTGGAGACTTCTCTGTCTCCAAAGAGACTTCTGGCTTCTCCTCTGTCAATTTAGGCTCCTCGGGGGCTTGAGATCCCTCCAGCTCCTGACTCTGAGCCTGGCTGTTCATTTTCTCTTCTGCTTCGATTTCCTCCGAGGTGGGAATGGAGTTTTTCTTTGGACGGCCTTTGGGCTTTGTTGGAGCTTCCTGTCCACCCTTCAGCACCTGGAGCAAAGAGATGAACCATCAGGATCAATCTGAACTCCACTGCCGTGAGACATCCTTTCGAGAAGGATGAAACTCRGCTTTGACCTCAAAGTTAATCCATGACTTGGTCACTATTTCAGCCTCATAGAAATGCCCTGCATTCATGGAGCGAGCTCACCCTTTATCTCATATAAATAAAATGAAATGCAAACATTACCAGCAAGGACACCCAAAACTCCGGAGGTGACTAAGTGGGAGGCCCAAAAGCAACCTATGCACACAGTCCTCAACGCTACAGACAGAGAAGATTTTATGCAGAATTCAGTTCCTTTCCTTTGCTTTATTCAAAGCCCAAGTAAGAACAGTCATAAACCTTAGCCAGGATTTCCTCTGACTGCCTTTCCTCCAGCCTCTCTGGCTTCTGAAAGAGCCTTTTTTTTTTTTTTTTTTTTGAGAGAGAGAGAGATACATGAGACCCGCGCTCCTCTGTGTAAAAGGTGGGAGTCAGCAAAACAGGTCTGTTCCTATGTTTAATTCCCTCTCCCTTCACACCACCACTGCAGCAACAAGACACTTCCAACCAAAGATCTGTATCCAAGCTAATCCCAAATCTGTTTTAAGTGGCAGTAACTTCTGCAGCTGTCACGTAAGATACAGTCTAGAACTGCATCTCCTCTCCCAGATCAAAATACATAAACATCTCCACTGGAGAATGTCACAGCATCATGGTTCCCACCAGGATTTATCGGACAGTTGTCCTTTCTAAAAGCATATTAACTGGAAAAGGGCCAGGAAGCTGAGAATAAGTGAAAGAGTTGAAAGGAAGATAGGAAAAGCAAGGATTAATGATACTAGCTCTCAAAACTGCACTGGTTTCCATGGAGCAATACAATCTTTTTTGTCTATGCACATAACCAATCCCACAAGCATTAAGATCACAGGAATGCCAAAAATGCAAAGGGAGATATTTTGGTTCTTCCCTCTGTTCTGTTCTAATTTCTTTCATCCCTTTGTCTTGTATACTTCCTACTGCCTATGGTCCCTCTAGCCCACCACATATGCTGCAGTATAAACTTCTTTAAAAAGAGTATGTTTCTAAGCAAAGTGATCAAGAATAGAAAAAAATTTCGTATAAATAGACACAGGTCACTGACACTATGCTCAGCTTCCAAATCTGTTCTTTTGAAATCAGTTTTTAAGGACCATGGAGAAATGGTAATGAACCACTTACCATTTTCTTCCACTTCATCCTACGGTTCTGGTACCACGTCTTCACCTGGAGCTGAGTCAGCCCCAACGACTGGGCTAAGTCAAGCCTGGGAGACAAGACAGACATTGAAATGAGTTCATGGAGGAAGAGGAGAGCTCAGATGCCAGGTGCAGCCAATCCAACACTGTAAGAGCATACAACCGCCAGAAAAGATGGCTATTTTTCTCTCTAATCTGTGGTTTTGAGAAAAGGTCAGACAAAAGTGGTAAACCACTGTGAATTTAAGACGTAAAGATAGATGCTCTTATGGAAGAAGCAAGAATATTTAGATGTTTGAAGGCTATCTGTTCTCTTTTCTCCTCTGTGACCGCTGGGCAAATGAGCAAGCCTAGAAGTTGCAGAAGTTTGCCTGCCCTCTTTGAAACGCAAGCCTGCTGTACTCCAACTGCTGACACTCCACGTTTGTATATGAAGCAGGGAGCTACTGGTACACCACATCCCTGGAAAACAGGTCTATGGTGTCTGAAGCAAACACGGAAGAACCAAGACACCCAGCATCAGTCTGCCTTTGAAAGTGCTGCTCTTTGTATCATATTTCTTCTTCACTACCTATATAATGGGGATAATAATACTTTCTCATTTCTCATGGAGTAGTAGTACATCTAAATCTRTTAATTTCTTACGCATTCTGCTATTATAGGCAATTTAGGCTTATAAATGAATTTATTATTTGCGTGTTTAGCTTAAGGGTATATGTGGCAGACAGCCCATAATCCTGATTCATCCTCCACAAATCTCCAACCTGTGCAAGTTCATCTGAAACCATTAATTATTTCTATATTAAAACCCAGGATATGAAGCAAATGCAACTCAGACTAACTCTTTATCCTTCCCCACAGGTGATAGCACCATGCATTTGGCAGTGTTGTAATGGAGTTGCACAACGGACGGAGTTGGAAATCCTCAACGACGCTGGGCAAGTGCCCCACAGAGTCACGCAAGTCCTGCAGGTGGGACAGCTCAAACTCAGAATCACATTCCAAGGTGTTCTGGATTGTGTGAACTTTTTGGAAAATATTTCCCCGCCTTTGGATGGGGAAACACATTTGTCAAGGCCAAGTTTTTCATAATAAAACTTTTGTTTCAGCTGGGCTCCTAGGGCAGTCAGACTCACTCTTACATTTACAAACACCTACGTACCCCACACCAGCTCTCTGTGCTCAAACGCACACTCATGGATTCATGCTTTTCCCCCACTCTGGATTCACTCTAGACCTATGGGCTTGGTTTGCCTGCTGCCTATGCCACTACATAATGTCTGCGAGATACCCCATTGACTTAAAGATACTATCACTGTTATTTGAGAAGCAGAAGCTAGCAGAGSCATTATCCCGTTGTACTGCACTCCCTTACTACTAATAAACCAGGTGCTTCAGTTGCCCTCCAAGCAGTACAATCTTGTGTCTAGGCCAAAAGCTGAAGGAGTGAACGCAGATCGCAACCCACTGCTTCGCCATCACGTTTCCAGCCATGAGCTGACAGAGGGAAACACTGCTTGACTAACTCTTGCCTTAGTGCACATGTCTTATTACACTTTGATTACCTGCAACCAGTTACCACCTCTTGCCACACACATTACCGTACCAGTATTGCCTAGAAACCTAAGGAAACAAACAGAGGGGAAGTGGTACATGGACAGAAATTGCTCATCAGCCTCAAACATGTACAAAGCCAAGGAACAGTCATACCATAAAATTAATTAACAGCCTCGAGTGCTTCATCAACGGTGTCAACCACCTGGCTATGTGAAGCTGTGAGGAGTCAGTACAGGAGCATTAGGAACTCTGAAACTGTATGAGACAGCCTGGCTGTGCCCATGAAATTTGGTCTAGCTGCCATCCTTGGCTTTGGTGACAGGCAGTATGAGCAGAGAATGCTGATCTTCAAAACCAATTTAAATATTGGGACACTGCCATCTGTGGAGTTCTAGGTCTGGTGTACCCTTCAAACCCTCTCTAGGTTTACAAACTTAATAGGAATTGGACAGGTCTTTTTCCTGTAATTTAAATTTGCAGAGTAGGATTCAAAGCCTTTAAAAAAGATAAAACCTCTCCTTAGTTTAGTTTGTCCATTTGGTACCAAGTCGTCCCTAAGGACTTGCCTTTTCTTTCACAAACACAAGGTACTTGCCTGTGCCTTCACAGGGGCAAGGTAGCCTTCAACTCTATGCAACCCTCTGCTTTCAAGCTGGTGGACGGGCCACCGCCTTCTCATTGAACTGCCACCCAAGTTTGCTAGATGAAAGCTACTTCAGCAGCCAGCTGAAGCTACAGCCAACCTCTCAGCTGCCATGGAGACACAGCCATCCTACCACCAGATCCCAGGAGGGGACAGGCTCCACCTTTTTTCAAGTGTGCAGCAGGAATGGGAAAGACAAGAGCGCCTTCTGCTCTGTAACCTTGCCTATCTCTGAGCCTGGACGCCTGCTAGAAAGCACATGTATCACCACGTGGCATTTCCATTGATATAATCTATTCGTGTCACCTTTGCTCCCAGGAAAAGTTAGCCTTGAAATTGAATCTGGTCATCTGCCCATGTCCTTGGCCAATGGCAGACGCATCTCTGGGGAGCTAGAAGGCAGCACACTACAGCCAGGGAGCGTTCGGTATAGCAACAGCTGAGCAGGGCTGGAGCAGCCCTTTTGCTCATTCCTTTTCCTAGTGTAAGAGACTGACCTACCTGTCAGGGGTAGAGAGATACTTCTGCTTCTGGAATTTCTTCTCCAAGCCCATCAGCTGGAGCTCCGTGAAGATGGTCCTACTCCGGCGTGGCTTT
Source organism: Phoebastria nigripes (assembly GCA_035582835.1). Classification (NCBI taxonomy): domain Eukaryota; kingdom Metazoa; phylum Chordata; class Aves; order Procellariiformes; family Diomedeidae; genus Phoebastria; species Phoebastria nigripes. Next base: position 1,297,565 of record JAYKAV010000334.1, on the reverse strand, counting down.
TTTAACCGAGGCGCAGGCTGCTCTGCCTCCGACTCGCTGCTGGCATGGGTCTCGCTGGCAGGTGTCTCTGAGCTCGCGGTCCCCGAGGAGGGCTGGGCTGGCAGCACGCGGGAGCTGGTGGCAGCTGGGACGAGGTGAGGGACCACAGAGGGCTGCCTGGTGATGACGGAGATGAGAGGATATGCCCTCAGAGAAGGGGACCCTGGCAGGGAAGGAAGCAGAGTTGGATAAAGGCCAGTTCAGTGGCAATATGGTTAAGTAATAGGAGCACTGGAGAGAGCAAGGAGAGAGGACTACCTTCCCCGGCTCTGCCACTCACTTGTTAAATGACCACAAGCAAGTCAATTCCCCTCTCTGGACCTGTTCCCTCTCCCACATTGCATGTGTTTAGCTTTCCTTGGGCTGGGAGTCTTGATGTGCATTTCCCTGGCACAGGGAAAGGAAGGCCTGTGTTTCCATTGGCGACTTTTTTTTCTTTTAGGAGCTATTATAACACACACCATTGAAGTCATCTGTCTAATTACCACAAGAGATTAAACTCTGAGCAAACAATGAAATCTGTCCCCATTCATGCAACTCTGCTTCTCTACAGACACTAGGACAGGGTTCACTTGAGATAGTTACCTGATCTCCCTTTACAGGCAACAGACAATGGAGTTCAAGTCACAATTCATCTCATCCTCTAGTAGGTAACTGAGTCAGATGAATCACACTTTCATCCTCCACTGTCTGTACTGACCCCGTTGACCACACCGGCAGATGAGGGTGAATAGATCGGAAGCAGAGTTCTTCACCAACTCTTAACTTCACATACTTATACCAACCAGTTGATACCTGCCCTAAAACCAAACCAGCAGTTCTGCTCCAATCCTTTCAGGTCAGGGCCATTCTGGGATGACAAATCTAAACGTTCCCAAACACTAGAGGAAGTTCTGACTCACGTCAGACCTTCTGAATTTACAGCTATAGACAGATTTCTGCTCAGCCTTAGCCCCAGGAAATCAAATGTTCCTTTATAATTCAGGCAGGGAAATAGGGCCACGTATGGGAAACGTACACTCGTTGCAGGACAGCACTCTCTACAACTTTGCAACCAACCTGCACAGTCTTGGGCAAGTCACCTTCTTGTTTCGTACCTCAGTTTACCTCATTTGCAAAATGGAAACAATCTTCCTTACCTACTTCACTGGTGGTAAAACATGGATTAAAGTTTAATGTACATAAAGTATTCTGAGATCTTTAGATAAATGGTACTGTGGAAAGGAACATATTACACCAGCAGGCCTGATTGTGAAACTCTTCATATGAATCACCACTAATGAAAATAATGACCTGTAGACCTCAATGAGTCTATTTCGGTGAGTAACTCGTCACAGTGGAAGAAAGGAGTTGCCAGCCTGGCCTGCTGATGACCTATATTCCTTACCCTCCTCCCCCGAGCGAAGGGTTGTGATCGCATAGATCAGGTCCCAGGTAAGCTGCAGTGCACAGGGTACATCACAGAATCGCGCAGCTTGTGTTTGTGGAGAGAAGCGACGATCCACTGCAAGTTGCGCAAAATCCAGCCGCTCACAAAGCAAGCTTGGAAAACTATTGCCAAAACACTGTAAATCCCAACAGACTGGGGTTTAAGCAAGACTGTGACTACAGACTGGGGTTTAGGCAGACTGGGACTTAAGCCTTGCTTTCTCCTCCACATCTCTGCAACACTAAAAATCAAAACATTCCATTAAATTTAAATTACTCCACTTAAACCACCAAGGAAGTACTTGAGAGATGAGATCAGAATTGCCAAGCCAACCTTTCGCTTGTGTAAAGCATTATCTACCTTTTCTTTCTGTGGATTTTTTTCAGCTGAAGACCATGCTGATCTACAGCATCACCAAGTAACCTGGCAGAAATTCTGCCTTGATTTACAGCCTCGGTGGCTGTTCAAAGATCATACATTAAGATAGAGCGAGCTGTCCTTTGCTTTACACTACTAATTCTGCCCTCACTGATATTTATGCACCCGCTGACACCAGCCAGCTACACAGAAGGTAAAACAGATCCTGCTCCCATAGTCTATATCCTCCTCGCCAGTACCCACTACAGTTAGTTTCTGCCATCGCGGGACAGCAAAAGCAATGCCGACCCACCAATGGAACAGACGACTTCCTCTGTTTCAGCCAAATTTGCTGAAAAGAATCAGCCCCTCTTCCCTTCTTGAAGGGCAACTCCATTGAAAGAGTCCTATGCAGGAACCCTGAAGCCACCTCCACCCTAAGAGATGTTCCTGGGTGAGCGATGAGGTGTGTTGATGGTCTGCATGCGGGGACTTGGCCCTTCTGCACTACTGCTCTTCTGCATTACTGCTCTCGTTCACAGAGGCTCTAAGAGAAGAGACTTCATGGATCCCAGAGAGAATAAGGAGACTGAAAACTGATGCCCTATCTTACACACCATAACGGAGTGGATCCAGTCTTATTATATATCCTTATCCTGCTGTTAGCAGGGTCCTGGTTCAAACCCTCCCATCACGCAGCTCCTGCTCCCCCACAGGTTCATTCTCCAAGCCTTATCTCATAGCCTGAAATCCCATTCCTGTCCTTGCACATGGGTGGCTTTTGGCACCAGATCACCGGTTAATTGATACTTTTACCCTTGTACCCCTGTATATTTCCAGCAGGGCTCTCCATAAACCACAAGATTACTAAGGAGTAATAAATCACCAGAGCTCCGAAACCCCTGCAAGGCTCCAAGTGACTGAAACCTATGGACAAAAGCATTTTTACAAGGAACTCTCTCCAAGGGAGGTCAGCAAAAGGTATTTGATATCAGAACAATCACGGATATTTGCTTTCCCGTATGGCATGGTAGCAGCATGTGGGACTGCTTGGAGTGGGGGGAGGCTAGCTACAATGGTCCCAGAGTTTAAGATCTGCCTCCATCAAACAGAGGAAAACCTCTTCAGGCTATTTTTCTAATAATCAGGTAGGATCAGGAATAAAAGAACTGCTTTCCTCCTTCCAAGATCAGCGGCGAGAACTTGGCTATTTTTGCRGGGTAAAACAGTGGTTGGTTATTAGAGAAGCAGATGACATTGGAGTTGTTCAGGTCCACGTTTTCAAGTGCCGAGCACCTGAATGAGGGGATACATTTTCCAAAATGTTCAGCAGCCAGCAGCTGCGACCTGGCCAAATGCTCAGAAAAGCTCAGCACACGCTTATTTTTGGTGCTCGCGTCAGGACACGTATTTACTTACGGCGCTTCTGAAACCGCTGTTCTACTTCTGTGCAAGTAGTGGTTTGCAACTGCTGAGCTGCTTTGGGCTCCAGATGGTGAACAGATTTGTGAGGCTGTTGACACCAAGCGTCTTATATTTGTTTATCATTTGCGCTCATAAGAGAAGCCTTTGCTTATGGTTTGACACCAACAGTTGCGACAGTTGCTTTTAGAAACCATCGTAAATAATGAAAGCATCTGCTGATGTTCAGCCCAGCCGTATACGAGACTTCTCAGCTTTCTGCCCTCAGCCTGATGAGGACACAGGATGGTTAGGGCATAGAGTAAGGACAGCATTTAGAGAAAGATGTGGGGTTCAAGGCTGCAGATATTTTCTGGGGGGGAAAGCTGCTGGCCAGAAAGGGGGCAATGCTTTAGCAGCCAACTCTCCTTGCAGATAGAGTAAACCAGAAATAGCTGGCCTCTACACTGCATTAGCTAGCTTCTAGATTACAACGAAAAAAGCCTAAATTCAGTGTCCTGTTCTGGATCTAGTTATCCCAAAGTTCAAAGGTAGCTGAAGTTGAGCCAGTCCATTGTCTCTAGGTACACTATTAACATGACTCCCCTTAAACCATCCGTACAGTTCTTACCCTGATAAAGCCTTGGCTTCCAAACACTACGAAATCTGAGGCTAGATCTAAATTTCACATCCCCCAGAGTTCAAAGGTATTTCTAGACTGACATGGTATTGTAAGAACGGAATAATTTCTTAATCTTCAACAAATTAAATGCTGGCAAGCAGCTCTTGTCTGCTCAGCACTGTTGTGACATGCTCTGTCTCCCAAAATGGGAAGGAATGGAAATGAAGCGCTCTTCTTTTCCGTACCTGCCTTTCAGAACAGTTTCAGCTGAACGCATACTTTCCTGCATTGTTGTCCGAGCACCTTTTCCAATCCTGACCCGCTGGTCTTTTGCACTTGAAAACCAAAAAGCAGCCCACAGAAGCCAGAAAATGAAGAATTAGTTTGCTACCCTAGCAACACACCTCAAGTGTCTTATTGTCTCCATCTAAAACAATCAAGAGGCAGCACACTTGGCGGTGAAGCCACCAGTGGTTTAGGACTCAGGAGGTCCCAATGCTCTTTACAGGGACAGTGGACTCTTACTATGCGGTTTTATACAGAAAAGTCCCAGTTTTACCTATTGGAATAGTCTTAATCACCCCGAAGTCTAGGGTAGTCTCGGGCTCACTTTGCTGCTGAATACTGCTCAAATATTTGGGAAGTATTAGTATAATCCATACTTCGTACCGTGCACAACTGAGGGAGCAGCGCTTCAGCAACAGAAGTTTTCCTGTAGTTATTTTTTAAGCTTTTGAATAGTCTCAATTTCAAGCAGCAAGAAAGCTCTTATTTCTGTCCATCTCCACAAAGCTAACATCTGGCCACTCAGTTGCTAAAACTAACCAAGGGCTAAAAATAAAAAGGACATTGGATCTGCAGAGTGTTTTCTAAGGATCTGAAAACATCTTGCTTTGCTATTTAAATCAGGCCATGTCAGCAGCTGCTGTACCGGGAATAATAGACCTGCCCCTTGCACAATGCACCGACCACACCACCTTGAAATGAATTGGCTTACTCAAGCCACGCAGGTCTAGAAGAACCCCAGACTCCTGTTTCCTAATTATATGTAAAATATTTGTCCTAGAAATGTATCATGATCTAACATATCCAAAGATTTTTTTTTCCTCACTTGTTTTGCTTTTCAGCAGTAACACCAAGAAGAAGGACAGAGAATTCATCCCATTTTCTCCAGAAGGTTGCAGTCAGGAACGTCAATTTTTACTAGCCAAAGCAAGCCGATATCCCAGGCATAAATCTGCAGCGTGTCGGCCTTTTACTCCCTCTCACCCCAGGTGTGAACACAAGGGGCAAAGCAGCAAAGACTCAAGCCTCACCACACTGGCTGCAGCTACCGGAGCAGGAATTGGGAACACTCGCTTTTCATCAGACCAATCTGAAGTCAGCTCCACTCATCTGCTGGGACATTTCCATTAAACTTCTTATAAGCACTAGGTATGACGCAATAGGTACATCACCACTACAACAGATCGCATTGCAAAAGTTTTAATTAAAAAATAAATACTTCAAACAAATCTTTTCTCCTTCTTTTTCCCCCTCCCCCTCCTCCCTGGCTTACTTTCAACGCCGGCAGACACAGACTAGAGGGAAGAGAAAAGGGAAAGCACTAATTAATTGCACTGTTTGACTGCCGGCAATGGCAGAACAGTTTTCCTCCAAGGCAAACTCAGCTAATTCTGTTTTGGAAAGAAAGAAAAAGGAAGGAAAGATTTATGGATCAGCTCTTCTTGGCAGGTCAGCCCTGCTCGGAGGCAGAATGAAATCTCACTCAGAATGGGCTGCAGTGAAAGGTAAATAATAAAAGAAAATGAACTTACAACTCAGGAAGGTCTATAAATCTGCCGTCTCCTGAGTGTCAAAACAAAAGGGAACCAAGAAGGAGTTGAGTTCATTTAGGAAAGAACTTCATTTTGCCAAAGGAGCGGGCAGCCTACTGAAAGGAAGAAGCAAGCAAGGCAAAAGAAGCAAGGAAACGTTGAGACTAAGTTGAACCATACACAGTTTGTTTAGCGAGGAGGGCGTTACGTCTACTTTTTCCACCACAGATCCCCAAAAGCTGAGATTTGCCAGCCATGCCATTCCCGCAGATCTTGGCTGGACTTTACCACCAGAGCCAGAGCTGAGCATGGACCTGGTACAATCCAGAAACTCAACATGGCCCAGGAGCCAACTGGTTAAAGACAACAGCCAAATACCCACTGTGTACCCCAGGACGCAGGATGTCCTCTCAGGTCAGTGTGGGCTCCTTTGCCTTGCGGTTGCTAGAGCTAGCCGAAGGCTGACCAGGGACCTAACATGACTCTTATGCAAGGACTGTGCTCCTTCTGCTTAGCTTCCTCAGCCAGCATGCACCACATGGACCTGCAGCATCTTGCTTGTCCATCAGAAACCACACTGAGGGTAGTAAAGCAATCCTTGCTCACAGGTTAGACCTTACCCCATCTGTTTTTGCTGACATGGGGTTTAAGCCTTCTCTGCTCCGTCTATACCAGGCTCAGGCACTGAGCAGCCCCCAGACACGGAGGCCTCTTCCTGCACGTCCTTGCCTCCCCTTTGCTGCCCCCCAGCACCCTGAGCATTGGCAAGCATGGGATCAGCGTCTCCCCSGGCAGTGCTGCCTGTCTTTCCTGGAAACACAACTTTCCCTCACCTGGCAGGACTTGTCTCAGCCTACATCCAGCATTGCATCGTTGCATAGCCACGCTGTCGGCTCTCTTGCTGAGTGCACCTGTCATGAAAGGAATCACGCGGTCGGTCAAGGCAAGGCAGCAGGCAAGAGGCGGTGGGACGAGGAGCACGCACACAGACTCCCCCTCTGCCTGCGCCCTTGCCAGCAGAGCTGTACCCTCGAGCTGCCAAGTTTACCACCGACTAAGCACCTCCCCCAGCAAGATTTCTTCTCATCTCTTCCCCGTGCTTACACTGTGGTTTTACGGGCACTGCCACACCAAGATACCTCACTTATTTGCAATTGCATTAGATTATCCAATAACGCACAAAAAACTTAAGCCATTGTGTAAGTAAAAAAACTGCACTCCTCTACTCTTAATGTTTTCCTTAAGCTCCGCTTTATGATTATTAACTATTAGAAGGCAGCTTGCATCAGCTTCCTCCTGAGATCAATGCCGTGCTCTACCAAGTGCCCTGATAAGGATGTAAAGGCACAAGGAAAGAGAACAGCAGCAATGGGCTGTGCATATACCAGGGAAATTCATTTCCCCTTAGGAACAAGCGCTTCGGAGAGGGTTGAAGGGAAATAACCAGGTCTCCCAGCCTCCTTGCAAATAGCCCAAGATCCAGTCCTTTCCTAGGTGCCCTGACCTCTGGAGTGCTGTCATTAACAAACATTTGAATCCCAATTTAAAAAAATGACCTGAGTGATGTTTACGCTACGCAGCATGGTGCTGTGCACAGATCCCTCAGCTATCTCTAGAATGGGAAGCAGAAGAGCCATGGCAGGGTATGATTGCACCTGAGCTAATTATGGCCTGAAGAGAGGTGGGCTAATTAGGTTGTGAACACTGTGTTGACAGCTTGACAGTTTCCAAGACATGGGTCGGTGTATTTGCACGGTGCAGCCCTTGCAACACATTGACACAGATGATCTTTCAGAGCTAGCTACCCCTCTTGTATCCTCTCCTAATGGGCTGGAAGTCCAGGCATAGCCACAAAATCTTCCTGAAGCTGTCCCCTGCACAAGTCAGCTGAGCCTCAAGCCCAGAGGTGGTACCTAAGTATGGACTTAAATGGTTTTACCATCCCTGTCAAACAAAGCTTGGCCAGAGAGGTGCTGACAGATAATTTGTCATGAATCCTTTGCATCAACCAGTTCAGACCTTGATTCTCTGCTCATTCTTTCTAGTCTTACTGTAAGACAACCCTACAGAGCCTAGCCCTCTCTGAATATTGAAATAGCTGGAAAACCTGCATGCAATCCTCAGACCCGTTAAAAGTGCCGTATCTCAACGCTATAATCAGATCTTTCTGTGGCTATTACATATTAAATAGGAATTCTGGAACTGAGAATGCTCTTCATTGCCATTCCTCTTCTCCAGCATCTCAGCACCTAAGAGCTCGGTCACTTAACTGAGAGTTAGCACTGTTTTGGGAGAGGAGAGATTTGTTTGTTTTCGTGGTTTCTTTTTCTACTAGCTCTCTTTTTCTTTGGTTACATGTGGAAACCAGTTGTAGCTAAGCAAGTGCCAAAGTCTCTGCACATGAGCAGAGGTGAAGGGCACTTCTGGGACATTTTGAAAGCTTCCAAAAATAGTCCCAAGACTCAGCCCAAACGCAGAGCCAAAATTTCCATGGGAATCGTGAGTGTCACAGAGGCTACAGGAAAGCAGAGCAGTCAACCCTGAAAATCAACCCTGAAATCTAAGAGCAGAACTGGAGCACGAAGAGACACTGGTGGTGCTCCAAAACAGCATTCAGCAAAGTTCCTTGGAGCAAAGCCTAACTGTTCATCATCAAAGGTTGCAGGTACAGTTCACACCATATTCTATTTCCACTTCAATTCAATGAACCCTATTAGCCTGACAAGGACCGCGAGTCTTGCAAAAATTAAATGCAACTCAGCTACACAGCAAAAAGTCTGCTTGGCAGCAAATGGCTTCTCTCCTTTGTGGAAGAATCCAGACCCAACTGACGTCCACGACAAAATGCCCACCAGCTTCAGTGGAGCCAGGATTTCACCTGCACGTGTCCACAGGAGGAAAAGGAAAAAGAAATTAACATTATTGCAGCTAATTTTAGCGCAGCTAAAATGATCCTTTTTAGGGCATTCTGAATGAAGGGCAGTTCAGGAGTCTATACCTTCTGTGATGAGCCAAGTGTAAGTGGGGGGAAAAAGTGGCACCTTATCAAATGGTAATTTTTGACAACAGCTTCTTAGGTGGGGGAAAATTAGGGCTTATCCAGGAGTCCTATTTTACCTTCCCTAGGCACATTAGAGAACAATCACTTCTCTGTTCAATCACATTTTTTTTGAGGGAGTGAGTTTTCAGCCGAGTCAGTTGCAAACAAAAACCCTGATGTCTGTAAACGTTAACTTTTATAATAATGAATAGAACATATTGCAGCTAAAAGGTGCTCTTCCTCAAAGCATCTCTCACCATGCAACTACCTGTCCAGCTATCCAGAGGCGAGCAGAGCTGGACACAAGCTTCAGCTGCTCTTCCCCAAGCTGTGGGGCACTTAGATCTGTGGTTAAGTTTAGCCCAATTTCAAAGCCACAAGTGAAATTTCCTCAGCGCTTGGAGCTGCGAGATCCAGGCTTTCTGTTTCAAGCCTGTCCCCATTAGCAATTTATCCACGTAATGTTTCCGTATAACTACTACATAATAACAGTAATTAATAAGTTTGAATGCATCTGAGGCATGCATGCCGGAGGCCTTCACAAAAACTAACCAGAAAGATAATTAATCCCTACTTAATAATGACATTTGATATTTATATTGTGCTTTTTTACATGTTTAAGGCACCGTACACACAGTAAGTAATTGGCCTTGAACAAATGACGAGCCTGAGAGCCTCCCTAAACGAGAACTTGTCTCACTCCCTGCTGCCACAGGCAGATGTATAATACCCTGCCTTAGACAGGACTGGTTGTGGGGCGATTATCTATCTTATAAACACAATCCAAAAATTCACCTACAGCATCAGTGTCTCCAGAGATGCCAGATCCCTGAAGGATGGCACCAGGGTTCTTCTGGCAGGCCTGGTGATAACCATTATAACAAACTGGCTTTGTTCGAGGGCCATACTGGTGGGGGAGGAGATAGGAATGCATGTTGAACCTGGAGTGGAAAGACCTGGTTGTGCTGCTATCCTGGGGCTAGTCACTCCGCCGTGGTTTCCTATTATCACAGGATAGCAATGCTTAGCTGCCGAGTTTCTTCCCAATCACCGGAAAGATATAAGCAAGCACCACCTGGGTGCTATAGGTTGTTCTCCTCGCACACAGCGGCCTTTCTTCCAGGCTGTCTGTCAAACAGGGGAGTGTGCCAGGACCTTGTCAGATCCTCAGTGAAGAAGAAAATTTATATATAAAGAAGATTTTTTTTTTTTTAAAAAGCATTTAAAGAATCTATTTGGCCAGCACTCAAGAAATCCTTTGTAGCAAATGTAATAGCACTCTGGCTTAATCAGTGGAGAATGAATCAGAAGAACACACACCACTTTGCTATTTTGCATTATTCTGCTTCACGTATTCAAAGGGCAACCTGCCTTTTGGAAGGGAACCCCCCTTGACTCAAATCCACACTCTTCAGGCAAACTGAGCATGGCTCAGAGAGTTCCTGCTCTTTGTCTGAGGCTACAGAAAAGTGACTCTGTCTGGGACTCCTCGTCTTTAGCAGATGATCCCTTTAAATCCTACTCAGTGGGAAAGGACGTGCTCTGAACCCAAGCAGATCTGTCCTAATATCTCCTATTAGGATATATGGGCCCAAGGCCATCATGACTGGAAACGGCTCAAAATGGATGGTGGGTTTGGACATGAACCTCCATTCCAGGCCCTTACTGTTTGGACTCCAAGGGAGTTTTAAGACCAGGCCACATTAGTCCCAGAGAAATAAACATGAGCACATCTCCATAAACGACAGCGCTCAGACGGTGCAGGAAAGTTACTGGGATACAAGCCACCAGCTCATTTACTGTATCTGTATCGTGGGACATTTTGGCTCCATTAAGCCAACTTCAATTTCAAGCTCTTTCTTTTAAACTAAGTCATGTTAAATACTTCAGCCAAGTGTTTCCTCCATTACCGAGGATGAGACTCAACTCTAGAGCTCATCACCCGTTGGACCCAGATTTAGCAAGCAAAGTAGCCAAAAGATTACAGAATCAAATAGCTAGAAGGAATGGATTTACAGGCAGTCTCTGGTCTTGTCGACTCGGGGTGGAGGAGAAACACTGCACCAAGAAGACACAACTCTCAGGGTGTCTAAGCTTAAGTTGCAACAAGTTTCTGACTTTACTGATGACAGCCAGATGACTAGGCATCTTGGGACACTGGGGAGAATTGTAGGAGGCCAAATCCAATCCTCTGTCCAGATGGTGTCACCGGTCAAGGAGCAAGATTTGGACTTAGATCTAGAAACAGATCATCAGAGCTGAGAGGGTACAGTTTAATGGAAGGATAAGTCATGTTCTGTTCTTTATACTGCTCCCTAAGTATCTCTGGCCACCATCCAAGATACGAGTCTATATGGACTTTGGACTGACACATTATGACCATTCTTATATCCTTACACATTTGATAAATAAATCTGCCTTCTCTCAGGATTTCACAGTTTCTGTCCAAGTTCAAGTGCATAATGCCATGCATGCATAAATCAATCAGTCCTTTACTTCCTGCTCTGTTAATTATTATCACAACATCCATAAGCAAACACTAGCCTTGGACAGCTGACTAGCCGTGCACACAAAAGCACTCTTCAGGTTTCTCAAGCCCACCCTTGTGTGAGCTCCAGCAAAAAGCTTGCCATAAATATCACTACCTCTTCCTGCTTTGAGCCTCTAAAACACTCTGGTGAGTGACACATGGGAAGAAAGAGAGTTCAATTGTTTCTAAACACCAGACTGTGTAAATTTTGCCTGATGGATCTTTTGGAAAATGCTTTTTTCTTTTCGGGAGAATAGTAGATCAGTGTTTAAAATACACACACAACCCCCTCTTTTCCTCCACACTGAAATGAAAGGGGAACTTCAGCAAGTACCAGTGTTAACCTGAAAGAGACCTGTCACATCTTGGCAAAGCCTTTGCCTCTCATAATTGTGGCTTATCATCTCAAGGGTTGCTTTATTAATAATCTTGCCCCCATCAGGACACGTTTAGCAGAGAGGTTGGTCTCTCTGAGCTACATATATGATTCTTTGATCTTGCATCTGCCCTAACAGAGAGAAAACTCATCTCTGTTTCCTCTATGGACAAAAATAAACTCTGTGGACGATTTGGCTGAACAGCTGCACAAACAATGCAATTTAGAAGGATGCAAATGATACACGAGCAGGTTTTGTTCACAGCCTGTCTACCCTTTGTGTTTGCCAATTAGATCAGCGATCTTAACCCAGCTCTTGTGGCTGGGGTAAGGAGGAGAGACATATACAGGGAATAAAGCTAAGCATAATGCACATCACAGTATTATTCCAGGAAGCTGAAACCCTATTATCAGAATCTAGAGCACCTCGGAATAAGGATTTCCTCCAAACCTGATCTTTTTGGTTGAATAAGCTGACAAAGACTATGTCACAGCTTCCACCAGCACAGGGCATGGCTATTTTTATTCCCTCCACATCAAGTTAACAGCACATCCATGTCACCCCATGGATTGAATCTTAACCCAAACAGAATGAATCAAGGACAGCTAAGCTTTCACTTTTTGGATGGGGAAAAAAAATACAGCTGAATTTCCAGTTTATAGAAACCTTTCATTGCAAACCATTCTGCAACACTGCTAAAAATCAGTGCTGGCAACTTCATTCCTAAAGCAGCTTCCTTGACTTCAGGACTGCCTACATTATATAAAGTTAGTCATGAGCTGAAGATGTCGCAAGAACCCTCAGTCATACGGCTTCATCACTGCCTCTACCTGCAGCCGTGACTATCCAGTAGACTATCCAGTACGGACATGGGGAGGCGGGATGCTCGCATCGGTTACACCCCCAGTCTCCAGGAAAACTGATATTCCACTCACTTCAACATCTGTACTTAATTAGCCTGCCCTGTGGCCCAGGAGTGAGTAAGGACAAGGAAAGCTGCATTCACTACTACAGACATCATGGAAAGAGCATGTCAGACTGCAGCATTACACGTGTATTTTCACTGCAGAGTACAGCTGGTGGGTGAAAACACAAGCAGAGCAGACAAGGCAACTATGGGCTTGGTCTGTAGCAGGGAAACGGAGGTAAGCAACAAGCAGAATAGCCAACTGCTTGGTGGAGAAGGACCTAGAGGACTCCAAACAACAGCTCAGTCCACCCTACACCAGGGTGTACCGTCTACACCAGATCTTCAGCCTGCACAAACTTGCATAGCCCCCAATATCAAAACCAGTCTGATTTATAGTAGCTGAGACCCAGCCCATTCATTTCAGGGTGGGCGGTGTTTTGGTTTTCTGCAGCTGAAGCACAAAACAAGTTCCACTCTTATTGAAATTCATCTAATCTCAAAAAGCAAGCTGAAAAATGTCCCAAGGATGGGCAGTCTCAAAACGGACGCACCCAGAATAAGTCGTTCCATGAGAAAAATGTCAGTCTTAGAGTAACAAAGCACTCTGGAGGCATGCAATCACTTATATGTCACAAAAGCGATGACAAGGTTTTCCCAGCTACCAGGCTGCCTGTACCACAGCACTGGCAGAAGGATAAGCCAGAAATTCCAGTTGGTGAGCTCTAGCTGTCCCAATCTCCAAAGAATACGAGCCCTCACTCATGTCAGACATCAGTGTGCTGGGTTTTTTTCCGTTCTGATAGGAAGCCAGCCAAGGAGACACTGTTTTCACATCTCCAGACAAATACAGATTAGACTTAGGGTGGAGATAGGCTCTAATTAATCATAAGGGTTTGAATTAAGTTTCTACAGAGTTCAAATTCTGCTAGCTTCAATTGCTAATTAATGCCATTATGGACAGAAATGTTAGAAGGACGCCTGTTTCCGACAGCTCCAATCTAGAACTACAAACACACCCCCAGAAACGCTCTGATTTAGGGATCCAGATGGGACACCCTCCCTCACCCTAAGGTTTGGAGAGCTTTGAGTCAAAGCTTTGGTTATCACCCATCTCTGGTTTTCATCAGCACGTCTATTTACCTCCGATTCTCCTACAGCACCTGTCACTGAGGAATGCAGCATCGCCGTGTTCCACAGGTACGTCTGTGACTTGATAATCTCATTTAATACCAATCATAAAAGTCAGTACGCAAAAAACAATGCAGCCCTTTCTTCCCTCCACACGTGTGTGGGTGTACAGTTCCCGCTAGCATTAGAAACAACTCCAGGCTGATGGGAATATTGTCTCATTCCCACCGACTTTATTTACGCTCACCTGCCCCATAAAGGACCAAAAGAACAAAGTTCTGTTCACTTAGATGTAGATTTGGGGGAAAGAGGACATTAGGTATAGTGTCTCCAACCCTGCCACTGCCTCAGTGTACAGTCTCAGCCGAGTCCCTGAATCTCACTGGACTTCTGTTTTCCCCACATGCAAAATGAGGATGATGATCCCTACCACACAAGGTGGTTGTACAGTCTGGAAAGCACTCAAACGGAAGCCACAAGGGGAGGCAGAGGTGTTATTATCTCACAGCTTGCTGAAGACATTTCCCATTAATAGACTGCATGAGCACTGCATTGAGAACTCTTTTGTGTCATACGATTACGAAATTCCTTAATGTGCCATTAATATATATGCTAATATTGAAGCAATGCATGTATCCTGTTATTGTGCAACCAGCAATGTTTCCACGGGAACTCCTCCAATAACAGGCACATATGCAGTGCGTGGTTTTTCAAACCAAAATAACTTTTTTCAGCGTTTTTTTTTTTTTTTTTTAAAGTTCTTCTAAACCAAGAAAGATATTCTGCCAAAGATCAGCTGTGGCTGCCAATTTTTACATGATGGTGATCTAAATATGTCTGTAGGGAATATTTTTTATATTTCCCAAATACCACCATTACCAGACTGTTTTATGTGGCACTGCTGGGATGAAACTCATCTTAGATTTGGCATTTCCACACTCTCCCCGCAGACAGCATGACAGACTCTACATTGCCAGTGTTTTCATTAAGCTTTGAAATGGAGGCCATATCCCCGCTGGAACGTTATTAGATAACCTGTCCAGAGAATTTAGGCAATTATTGGCATTTACTGCTGTATGAGGAAAAGCAACCAACACTACCAATCCATCAAGCTGAATTGGTTTGGTTCGCTCAGTAATGGCATAATAGTTACGAGGGATCTTTTAAATTCTGGGAGCTAAATGAGCCTTTAATTTATGTTTGATGAACCACATATGAAAAAGCGTTTCAATGCTAACATTTTAAAAAAAAATCCTACTCATCTTTTTCTCTCTCGAAGTATTGACGCCATGCCTACAGCTGTCTCTGTTTCCATCCCGGAAGATGTGCTGGGAAGCCAGATCCAAGGTCTTTCAGTTTACGCAGAGCTTTAGAAAGACTTGCTCGGACACTGCAACCAATCTCACTGTCTTGAAATAGATTTTCTCCAATTAATTCAAGAGTGCTTTTTTAAGTCTTTTTCCTCCTTCCTTCATTAAGTCATTCTATAGAAATGAAAATCTTGAAGTTAGATGGATGCAACGTTGAATGCATACAGATATAGATATATAGTTGGTTTAATAAAAAGATGACTTCTCTTCTGTGTCCAGCCTGTCTATTCAGACCACCACAAACACTCCACCACCACCTCCTTTACACATACAAAATGACAGTGGGGGAAAAAAGTGCAACTGAAACTAAAGCAAAATCAGAAACTTATAATCTGATACAAGAACTGGCTCAAAATAGCTAAAGATTTCAAATTCTTTTAGTCCTTTATTAAAAATAAATTAATAAAACAAAGACAGACTGAGTTTAAGGCATTTGAATAGCTTGCCCCTTCCAAATTTCAGACTGACAACACATTGCTACTTCTTTCCAACTTGGAGGGAACAAAATATGAATCTCTAAAGAAAAAGAAAAATCCCGTATTAAGAAAAAAAAAAAAAATCCATGTGAGTTGTCTTTGCACACATTACAGAGGCGCAAAAAAAAGGTGTAATTTTAATTATTTTCTCCTCTTTGTGGGTCACCTTTCATTAAACTCTTGAGAATAAAACATACTCCCACCAAGACGTTAACATCTCATTTCCAGTACTGCTTGGGTGAGGAGACCAAATAAAAATAAATGGCTTCTACAATAAGACACATCATCCATCATCAGCATGTAAAATGCAGTCATTAATCACAGAAGCAACCTACTTATTACGGGTATTCAAGCACTGGCAATACAAATGCTTATAAAACAGGGGCTCCTTTCATAATTCCCTGCCCTTGTCTCTCAATAGTTCAGAGGATTAACCCTTTTACAGCGAGGGATGGGCAAACTGGTTTTGCCTAATTCCAAACCAACTTGACGTCATGGGTTCGAAAGTTCGACTTGAACTCAAACATTATCAGATGCAGTTTGTGGTGAGGGGAGACGGCAAGAAAGAGCTCAAGGGAAGAAAAATGAAGGAAGACAGTGAAAGAGTAAATCGAAAAACCCAGCAGGGCATGGACAGAATGAGAAAAGTCCACTAAAGGGTCAAAGGATGGATAAAAATTGCTAATGGATGAGTTGAAACCCCTACAAAGTAATAAACGCAGCTTTGTCTTAACACCTATCTTAATGTGATTTGTGGGGAAGTCTCTTCCCTCCTATAGGCTTCTCTCTGGTGGGAAAAAAATACAGATTTTAGTTGTACTTAATTAATCCTCATGAAGAGCACAGTCAAACATACACAATCCCCACTGACCGTATTACTTTGGGCTTCTCTCGCATTTCTTAGCAAAGGATTCTACAATACTTTGCACAAGTGTGTAATGAGCCGCTGTTTTCCTTTAACTAGTGGGAAGGATGAGGCATGCAGTGAGCATATAACTGGCTCCACATCATATCGTGAGTCAAGGTCAAAGCCAAGCAGAGACGGCCAAACCACCGAGCGTCCACTACAGAGTTCTCGGCTATTCCATGGGCTGTGCAAAATCACAAACTCCATTCAGTTATCCCTGTTCCCAACAGCGGCACATCCCAAGCTGCCAGCTAAATGAATGCTCAGCAGAAAACGTTCATATATTTACAGTCTGATGCAATTCTTTTTCTACACACCCAAAACTTCTATTGACTTCAAGGAGTAACTGAATAAGAAGTGGGGACAGGGGGGAAACCAAGAGGTACTGAGAAAAGCAATATTTGGACATAATCTGCAGCACGCAAAGGATTAAATTAGAGTTTAACATACATAAGCCTCACTATTTACTGATTGTTGTAAAAAGTGAGACATCTGAATGAAGAAAATTCTTGCGGAGAGAAACTAGATGAGGTACGTATTTGAATTTTCTCACAATGTGCAAACTGGCCCCAGTTCAACCAGAGGCAATAACTTTTCAAACACTTAACTTTGTCATCAACTGGACAAACATTTCTAATGTCGGTATCAATTACTGGAGGCAAATGACCCGTGATTGGCTTTGGGGAAAACAAACATTTTGAGAAGACAAATTAAGAGAGTCCACCACATTTTAAGTCATGCTAAAGCTACGTGCCAGGTATTGGAAACAAACACTTAAGTTTCTTCTGGATGGATTTTTCAGTTAATTAACAAAGCAGCAACAGGCAGCAGCAGCTATTCCATTATAACTTTCTTCATATATAAGAAATACTCAGTGAATACCTTGTAGGCATGACTGGTTTCAGGGTAAAGTGGGCTATGTCCTGGCAAATCATCAGCAAGAAGTTCAAATCGTTGCAGAGGTACTCAGAAATTCAGCACCAGCTCTGCTTCCTAAGAAATATCGGGAGTTTTCCCAAGATATTTCCCCTATAGAAAATGTTTTTCTTCAACCGAAGTTGCCGTCAAGGCACTGTGATGAATGAAAGCGTTTTCAGTATCCTTCACTGTCCAAAAGGATTTTCTATCCCGTAATTTACTACAGGAAAGTACCATTTTTATTTTGCAGGCATATACTCAGAGATAGAGAAATACAATCAGCAGGTAAAAACATTATCACTGGTTTTGTTTTTTTTGAAAGGTAATACCAAAGTTCAGATCACTGATGAGTTAATGTGAGTCAAACAAATCACGCCTAGGCTGGACTAAGCAGTCAATATCTGTGAATAGATAATAGTAATGCTCAGTTTTTAAATAGCTGTCAACTGATTTTAATGCATTTTTACAAGCTGTAACATGACTAATCGTGCTAATATTAAGAAGGGAGAAATAAGGCATGGATCACAGACAGCAGTTTTTTCAAACATATTAAAGCCACAGATCATCAACCATAGCTATCAAGTTGTCTGCATTGCTTTCGTGGTAGTGTCTTTGTTTACTGATGGGGAAGAAAATAGGCAGTATTTTTTCCTAAGCTGAGTCTGTGCCATAGAAGTCCTGTATCGATGTTTATCATGGTTTTATCCCTTTTTCCTGATTAACACTGCTGGATGGGTATCACTTTTACCCTTCTCTGAAGGACAGAAATTTCCATTTCAGAGTCGCAAGCTCTCTAGAAAGTGTTAGTGGAAGCTATTAACTGATCCTGCTATTAATATAAACGCATGGAAAACAGAAAAGGATATAAAAAAGGCAAAACAGCCATGAAAACTGTGACAGCACAAAAGAAAAGGAAATAATTTGCCCAACTGAATTTGCCAGACTAAAACCCAAGTCCATTTAGCCAGCTAAACAGCTCTGAAGACACTCCAACACTCCTGTGCTAGCTGTGCATGCAGTCAAATCAGCCTTCTTCATTTCCACCCATGTCCCATTTTCTGTCCTTTCACTGCTCTGCAAACATCCAGCATCTCCGTCCACCACAAAGACGTTTCACAGAGCCTGAGCGATGTCGCGTCCTTAGTTAAAACAAGGATCAGGCCCTGTCTTTCCTTTTAAACACAGCTGCTTATGAAGACAGAAAACAAACCAGACCAACTTCAAACCCTGCAGAAGTCCTTTCAGCGCTTGGCATTGACTGGGAGATCGTCTGTCTGTGGGGACGAATTTAGTTCACTCGGAGAGACAGGAATGACCCCAGCTAACAGCGATTCCCTGTTGTATACACAGCTCGCCACGTCCCCAGCTTTTGACAGATCTTTAGGGATGGCACTTCGGATGCGGTGCTAAAACCTCCCAAGACAGCCTTCCCCGTCAGGCAAATGCAAGCCAGGAAACCCTATACCAGCCAACTCTGAGCTGCTCCAAAGAGCAGGAGATGCCTTCGCCCTGCTGGAAAAGGGACGGTGAGGAGAAATTCTGAGGGCAGAACGAAAGGATCAATCCTGAATTTATAAAAAAAAACTTACATAAATTGTCTTAAAGCGAGCTTGTGAATCACAATTTAAAAGATAATCTCCCTAAAAGATAACCACCATACATTGTTAACTTGAACCTATTTATAAATCCATCTTTTTATCACGTAGGTTATTTCTTCTTAAATAATATGCTGTACTTTTTTCAGCTGAGGCAAAGATGAATATCCATAACCATTACAGTTCTGAGATTAGCTCATGCAAAAGTTTCAGCAGTTTATGAGCTGATACTTACACAAGTAAGCTCTCTAAATCCTGACAGTTAGACGAAACAACACCGGGATTTCTACAATCTCATTTCAGTCACCTTTGCTGCCTCTTCTCATGCGATCGCTAGCCAGCTAGTCTCTGATGGACAGAAATACATCTACAGTATCAATTGCTGTGACATCTCTTCACAACAGACAGGTGCTATAGGGGTTAGGCACCAGTCTAAGAGGTCTCCGTCTGGCAGCCGCAAGAAAAAGGGTTTTATGAGCGCTGTACAAATAAAATACTATCAGTCTGGGATTTTGTAAATGCTTCTGTTTTAATGTAATTCAAGTGCTAAACTACCTTATAATAATGTGCTTTAAAATGTTTACAGTTAAGGCATAATTGAATTTGACTCATTTTGGCCCTGATCCAACTTGATTTAATTGACTTCAGTGGGAGTTGGATTGGGCTCTAAGTAATTTTAACTAAAATAATCCATCAATTGTTCCTCACCCACTTCATCAAACTCCTTCCCATCATTTATGATTGCTGTGTAATTTATTGCAACAAGGTGAAACCAACCCTTCTAACTTCTGGCATGGCTTCCTGTCCCTCAGTGGAGAATTTCACTACTACCCAGCAACCTAAAACAAATCTGCTTAAAGGCAAAAGAGCACAACCAAGAACAGACGGCAGAGGTCCAAACTGCCTAGAACCATCCTCTGCTGCTACAGAAAACTTCAAATATCAGCTCCTCCACTATTTAGTCACCGCAGGAACAAAATGAACTGTTAGCAAAGCTGTCAAGAGGAGGTTTTGAACAAAACAGACAGAAGGGTGAAGCGAAATGTATTCACAAACTCACGCAAATGTTTTGTGGCCAAAAAACCCCCATTTGCTTCAGACTTCTCATGATGATATTGTATCAATGATTACGTTACTCGTTTCTATTTCAGGGGGACTTTTCATATTTTTCCTCTTTGAGCCACAAGAATAAATGCAAGCCAGAGCACTAGGCCTTCCTAAAGACGTAGAATGTTATGCAATTATACGTACGTGATACGTACAGCATGCAAGTAGATACTTTCCATAAGGAAGTACCACCACTGCTAATTTTGCTTCAAAGATGACAGGTTAATCTGTCAGAGAATACCCTATTTAAGTAACCACAAACCAATCACACACGTTTCTCTGACTTGCAAAAGAAAAGGAGATGCTTTTATCAAGGCTTCAACCCATCTGTGGTTACACGACAGTGTTTTGGTTTTTAATGTATAAACGTAGGCAGCAGTACACTAGATGTGGCAGTAAGTACCTGTACACTCAAAGCTACAGGGACCTGGTTTTGCTTCAACATTAGTTCCAAAGATGTCTATTAAAATTTAATTCCGATGAAAGCCAACCTCTGTAAGCTGAAATCCCAGTTAAAAAAAAAAAAAAAGAATTTGCATCATCAGGAAAACTAACCATTAACTATCCTGTAACTTGCAAGATAATCATTAGTAGAAATACCCAAAGCCAAATGGTGAGCTAAGTGTTTAAAGATGACTTTATGACTACACTGAAAACTCTTATTTTGAAGAAAATCCACAAAATGAGTAGCGAGATTATCTGAGTTACAGGGCAAATACAAAAGCTTCCAATTCAAATCCTTCTTTGCATGAGTAGTCCTGTTGAAGTTAGCCAACTAACTACATGAATAAAAACCACTGGCATGTTAAAGAATTTACAAGATAAGACCTGAATACTCACATCCAAACACATTTTAAGGTCACTGTAAGGTTGTTGCTCCGAATCTCAGAGAAAAAAAGAGCATATGTATTTGCAAATTTTCTGTCATCACATTTTCAAAGGGAATTTTATTTTTGTTATATAGTAAGTGCTGGAAAACTGTTTTTCTCCTTCCTTCAAAAAAAAAAAAAAAAGTGTTTTTTTTTACAGAAAAATGAAAAAACAAAACAGAGATTTTGTCTGGGAGCTGTTAAGGGTGGCGTTCTTTCAGATTTTGTGTTTTAGATAGAGCTCAAATATTCTGGAAACAAATACTGCCAAAAACATAGTTTTATAAAAACCTTGTACAGGGAAAAGACCGTCTTTTCCCACTCATCATATATGCCAGGATATTCTTCTAGAAAATGTCTTGTTGTCAAGTCATTTCTGACTTGACTGCAAGTCATTTCTTCTTACTAAACTATAGATATTTGTGCTCTACAAAAGTTCCAACTATGACGAGGTATGCACAGGCCAGTCAAAAAAAGGAAATTAATTGGGGGGGGGGGGGCAGGGTGTGTGTGTCATGTGTGTGGTTTTTCTTTTTTTTTTTATAAGGACGAGATGCTGGACTGCCTTTCCGAGTGGCACACTTCAGAGAGAGAGAGATTTACACAGACAACTAAGTGATGTTGACCCCAAGAACGCTACCACCCTCGTGAATTCTCATCAGGTGGCTAGGACCAGAATCAAAGCCGAAATCATGGCACATGCTCTACCAGCATCACCCAGACCCCGCTGGACTCGTCCC
Source organism: Phoebastria nigripes (assembly GCA_035582835.1). Taxonomy (NCBI): domain Eukaryota; kingdom Metazoa; phylum Chordata; class Aves; order Procellariiformes; family Diomedeidae; genus Phoebastria; species Phoebastria nigripes. The sequence goes on along the minus strand of JAYKAV010000334.1, from coordinate 1,275,933 downwards.
CTCTGGAGGCCAAGATATGTTCAGAGGACATGTAAGAAGCAGCAAGTATATAACTTCATTTGCCACAGCGGGATGTGCTACCTGCAGTCGGAAGAGATTTGAATACCACTGCGGGGGTCCACGTTCCGGAGGATGGAGGATTATTTTTGGAAAGGCAGTTCTTCACCCTTCCCTTTAGTTACTTAAAGGGTCTCAGCGCCAAGTACCCCAACACCTGTCCGAAATATCGGCAACTGGTAACTTGGTGTTCTTCTGAGCTGTGTTCTGGCCAAGAGAAATGAGGGAGAAGGTGCCAAGAATCAGTCAAAACGTAAAGTTACATGAGAGGAAGATGGAAAATGTTAAGTATTTACTGTGTTAGCCAGGTCCTAACACCAAATCTCTATATATTTTTAAAGATGTCATTAACATGTAGCTTTGGGAACTTCACATCACTCAACAAGGGCTAGAAGCCTCTCAGCTAGATTCTCCCAGAGTGCTAGGAACACAAGAAATAATAGATAACCTGGGGGGGAGAAATCCATCTCCAATATTTCCCTGGATGGTAATATTAATATGACCTCATGATTTATTGCTGCTAAGCTACTCTGAAACTCTCGCATTCGTCTCACCCATGCAATCCATGGTGGGAGCAATCAGACACACCATGGCACAGAAACTCTTCCAAGCAGAGCRAGAAACGTGAGCAACGCAAAGAGGGGACACTTTCCTGTGTAAGTCAGCGTGAGCGGACACTGTCGTGCYCATCGTCAGGAGGCACAACTTGGTCTGTCTCACCTGAGCGGTGCAACGCTGTGCTCCCCTCCCCGCCGAGCAACAGTGTACATAGGACATCTACTGCCCAGCTCCCGCTAGCTTGTTCTTGTGATCCTGTTCTGTCACAGACTTTGTCTTCCACAAATACAGCTGAGACCACAAACCAGGTCCTAAACTTTCCAAGGACCTATTCTTTCCTAGCAAACGAAGCTCGTGTTAACATGTTCTGGCTTCTGCAGTCCAGTTGGAGCAATTCTTAAATAGAACTGACTGAAAACATTTGGTTGTAACTTCCTTTCATCAAAAAAGAAAAAGAAAAAAAAAAGAAAGAACATTTTGCAATACAGAAAGTAACTTCATTGCTTTGCCAAATGTCTCATATAAAAAAGGAAAGTGTTAGAAAGTTTCATTTCAGCCTTTAGAAGATATGTTTTCAATATTTTATGCCAGATCAAGTATTTTCTCTGATCTGATTCCCCCCTACTTTTTAAACTTTTAACTTGCCAAAATAAATCTAAAATATTTTGTTTCTCTCTGAACTGAAAAGGACAAATGATTATTTCTTCTACCTACCAACAAACCAAAACATCCATTTTTCTGACTACTACTAGTATTTCCGCTTTGATGCGACAAGATTTTGTACATGGTCTGCAAATGCAAAGCCCAAGTTTCCAGTTCCTCTAAGCAGGGCTGCACAGCCACCTCTAACTGGACAAGGTGTCAAACGAATGAGCGTAAGAAATAAGTCATCAGAATCAAGAAATCAAGATCATCTGAGCAACCGTCAACAAGAGCAGAGCCTCTCTCTAACCCAGTAAATGCCAGCAGTGGATTAAGAAACAACTCTAGCGAGCGTATTGAGCAAGTCATCTACAGAGATCAGTTCCTGATGTGAAGATCAATTCCAGATGACCAGCTCTGCCATCAATCGCGTACAGTTGCGTGCAAATCTTCCTTCCTCACAGGCTTGCACCGAGGGCATGGAAGTGACTTAAAGTCAGAAAGGCAGAGATTTCTTTCAATCATCCAAACCTGCTTACAACACTCCTATCAGCATTAAATCCTTTCTGAAGGTGGATCAACGCTCCGATCAACACACCGCCAAGATTATGATACTAGAAGCTGTCCTTCACCATACTCCTAGCTGGAAAATAAATGTTAATGCTCAACACAAGTAAACAGAAGAAAAAACAAAAAGTCTCCTTAGCTACTGCTCTGCTCCATTCCCCTAGCCTGGCGAGTTGACTGGGAGCTTCACACAACTCGTTGGCTCAAAACAGTCTCACTTCTTTTTCCCCCAACTTCCCCAGTGAAGATTCTTGCCCTTGCTCATACCCAGCTAGTACTGAAGGCAGCAATGCTGGGGGACATTTATTCTACTAGACAAGTCTTTCTTTTCCTGCATTTTACAGCAGCAAGTTGAGTAAAAGTCATAGAAATAATAATCACAATAACTTGAGGGCTGTGGCACTAGGTCTGTATTGCGCAGTCAGTCTACACGAGCAGTGTCCAAATTGAGGACACTTTTTACAAATCTACAGCGTTTAAACCTAAACCAGTGTGTAGATGGGTTTAAACTGCGCTTCAGTGCAAGCTGTGAGGCTTTAGAAAATAAGGTGTAGGTGTCAATTTTCCCAGTGGAATCCCACATTCATTAATACCTCCTATTATAGCATTCCTCCGCAATGCTTATTCACGCTTAACCACAACCACAACGCTGATTACTTTCCACAATAGGTTTTATTGCAATCACTGGGGGTGTGATTTTCTGTTTTGTTCCATGTAGTTTTGCCTTTCATTAATTTCTTTTATTCACTATTAACTGTACTGAGATACAGACAGCAAAATTCACTCTTGATTCCAAATTTTTAAGTATCTAGAATTGAAACTTCTTTAGAGCCAGATTTCCCTGCTCAGTCTAAATGAGACCTGTTTTCAAATTCAGACTCTGATCTGGCTTTGCTTCTGAAATGCCACCTCTAATACTGGATGTAATCCAACAGAGAAAATTGAGACTCTTCTCCGAGTATATAGTTATTATTAGCCAGCCCATTATTATCCGTCATACGCTGCTTTTTGGCATTTCTGAACTACGTTTTGTACTAAAGACATCTAAACATGTAAAAACCGAGACAGACATCCTGAAAAACGCCAAGCTCTTTAAAATTAAATTTTGTGGCCCCAATCTTCAGCTGTTACAGGTGAATCCACTTTCAAAGTCTATAGCATTTGTTCAGTTTACCTCGGCTGATAAGCTGGTCTTCAGCGTGATTGGTACAGAAAGACTTTTTCTTGTAGGGCTAAAATGGACGGGGAGAAATTTGGCTGAGAGTTTTGAGAAAACTCAGACTTTCCTGAGGTTGCAGCTGAATAAACCACACTACGGGAGCAGAGAGACAGTCCCGACAGCAAATTCTGACTTTTCTAGGTTTTCAGAGTTGCGCTCCGAGACGTCAGCGTAGATGTGACTGCATCTTCTAGGATCTGTATGCAGTAATGCCATCTCTGAATTATCTTACATTTATTAGGAATACTTGATAGCTTCCCTAATACTGGATCAGAGACACCTACAGAAGCAACACGTCGTATTTTTCAAGTTTAACAGATTTCCTTTGTCATTTTGCCTTTACTTTTTGCTGTTAAACTACAGAATTATACTGATCTTTGTAAGCTAAACCCAATAAATGTAGGCAGTTTTCAGAAGATTTTTCTTCTTCATATGTTTGCACAAATAATCAGAAAAAAATCCCAAACAGCATTGCAGCAATGTAGATTTCCACACAGAGACACTTACAGCTCTGCAATTTAAGTTGGCACCTACCACTCTCTACTGCCGTATAAACAAGCATATTCATTTTGGCCTGCTTCCCTCAACAAATACATTTGGGGACACAGGTCTTTAAGGGACCTCCTGCGTCATCAAGTCCCAGCTCCTGCCATCGCAGGCACACATTTAAGACATCTAGGTCTCCCAAACATCCACTTCACACACCACAAGACCAAAACTCTTTCCAACACCTTGTAATAATGAGTGGGAAGCCACAGAAAACCCTTACATCTGCAGTGTACTGGGGGATGGCAATTCAACCCCAGCTGAAGATGCAGGGCTGACGGGAGGCTGGGCACGCTCACGTTCAAGTTTGCCTCGTAGAAGGTATACCCACAACTTTGTATTTGCTTTATTTAAYGGGATTAATCCAGCTGTTATGTTTCAGATAACGCGCTTTGAACGGATAGCATCTCATTTTTCCCCACATTGGGACATACGCTACATGGATTCCCTTTTCCTTTCCCACAGTACGCTGCTTTCCCCCACAAACTCCGTAACAGTATCCGTTTCATTTGAAGGAAAAAGGTTCAGCAAGTATTTAAGCAAAAGAAATGGCTTCCACCCCAATTTTAAGTAATGTCCCAGAGCAAATTCAAACCTTGCCCATATCAAGGCCTTTTTGAACAGAATCAGAAGGAATCTTGTTGTAAGGTCACACATAAAAACCGAGCTGTTTTAAGACGCAATAAATCTACTTTCTCACCACGGTTTCCTAAAAAGGCTGACAAGACTGACTGAGGACCAGGAATATCAAAGCTCACACTTTATTGCACAAGCAATGATTCACCGCCAGCCCCAGTGGTTGCAGGTATCACTTAGTTTAATCCAGAAAATATCCAATATACCAGGAAAATAACAGCTCAAAAAAAATTTTGGGATAAGCAGTTCCCAATTTCATCCTAAGATAAAACAGCAGAAGATAGACAAAAGAACTGGAAAAGAAGAATTCAAGTTTTGAACAATTCTATACTAGATACCTGCCTACATTCAAACCCCAATGGCACAAATACTGAACATGGTCTCATCCTCAAAAAAAACCCAGCAAAAAAACCCCCAAAACCAAAACCCCAAAATAATAATTTCAAGGAAGCAAGTCATAATTACCAGTGTTCTTTAAAGGCAACTTGTTCCACAGACTAGCAAGTACAGTAAACTTTCAAAAAGATGTAAACAAGCTGAGAAAATTAAGGATATGTCCACTTCCAGAAGTTGTGTCACTTTTAAATATACATAGAGAGTACAATCCCCTTTAACACAACTCCCCTTACACAAGTGTAAATATTTGATATCAAAGTAGCTAATTCTCTCAGAAGACAAGTAAAACCACACCGATGTAAGGCATCTTTGTACCTGTAAAACTACGTTCATGCAAGGCGTTGTTCTAGTATAGCTACTGTAGCAGATAAAAGAGAAAGCAGCGCAGTCCTACCCGAGATGCGTACCAGTAAAAAACCTTGGTGTAGAATGGAAATAAATTACACTGATGCTCATTGGAATTTAAGTTATAAATCACTAAGATAATTTCAAATTTGAGGTATTTTGATGAGCTCCAGAAGGGGTCCGGGTAGAAATGAATACACAGCATAGACAACAAATAATTTGCACTACGAACTTTGCTAAAATAAACTGAAAACTCATAAAAAGCTCTCTCTTGCAAGAGGCAACGCGATTCTTTTTAATTCAGCCACCTTAATTTAATTGGGATAGTTTAGAAAGGACACGCAAGACCAATATTGTCCGTTGTCAATACACAATGTCACAAATTCCACTATCACCAGGGATAGCACACAACTTCCCCCCCACACCTGGGCCATGACCACCCCGGTGTTTATTTTTCAAGCTATTTTAGTTACTTTGATAACTATGAAACATTCCCAGTTTGACCTCATAACATCATACACTGACAATGTCCTTTGATTCTTTATCATGCCCATAACTAGAAATATGGCATTTGGATTTTGAATGTATCGCTAAACCAAGATTTTAAAAAATCCAGGAAGCAAACCAGAATCGGTATAGATGCATCTACAAATATTTTTAAATGTCAAATTGAAAAATTATATAAATKATATAAAGACAATTTGAGAAGTGATTCCTATAGGACTCTGCTCAGGCGAAAAGCAACCTTCAGAAATCACTATAACAAACCTAGCACAGTATACATTAACACTGTAATCATTACTTACACAAATTAGTTAGATATGACATAATATGAAAAGCCAATAAAAATATAAATATCATGAAACAAAATAAATAATGTTTTCACTAAGTCACCACAATCCAAAAAGTCATAAATCAAAGAGGTATTAACCGCCATCTGGAAAGATTTCTGTTTAAATATCTTTTTTTTTTTTTTTGTTATCATAATGGCTCTGAACCTGGGCATTTTGTTACAGATTTAGTATGAGCACAGCCTTGTTTATTTGGCTCAATAAATGCCACAATACATGTTCATACACCAAATTTTAAACTAATGATGGATTGTCTTCACAGGGAATTGCATTTTTCTTTCCCAAGAAAAATTTCAGCTGGGGCTCGTTCCAAGCTCTTCGCAATGGGAATCTCCCCAGTGAGATCGGCGAGCTTTGCATTAGACCTCCTGAATGCTCCTCACAACTAAAATGTCAGTCTTCGCCTTCACGATGTGCAGGGAAAAGTCCCAAATGCTCCTTCCACCCCTCATCCCCCTCCACTTCACGATTTTGTTTTGTCCCAATTCAGCTGCACATGCTTAAATATTCAGTGTTTGATCATAGCCAAAAGAAAAAATATTTTCCATTTGGTTACCAATGTTTTTTTCTCTTCACTTAACAAAGGATGTTGTTAAACACACATGCTGCACAACTACAACATCTTCTATCTTTCAGCTCCAAATAAATTATAAAGGCATATCAGACTTCTCTGACTTCACCCAAAATCAAAGAACTATTAACTCTTTAGCCCATGAAAACGCCTACAAAATTTGACTCCCGACTTGAGAAAGAGCTGTGCTGCTGAAGAGAAGTTCAGCTGAAGTAACTAATCACTCATCACTGTTTCAAACACTCCCAAGTCCCAGCTATGACTATACTGGCAAGGTAAATTTCCGTGATTTAGATTAAGATTCATTTCTTTTAGACCGCAAAGAGACTAAGTGCTCGCTCCCTTCCCGATTGACTCAAGAGACAAAGGAAACGCAGGCAGAGAGTTAAATGCCATAGTGCTGTATTTCTGCAGTCTTTAGTCCCTAAGTGCTTTGGGGGTTTTTTGTTTGGTTTTGTGTTTTTGGTTTGTTGTTGTTTTGTTTGGGTTTTTTTGGTGGTTGTTTTTTTTTTTTTTTTTTTTTTTTTAAGCAGATTTGTGTTGGGTATTTTTCAAATTCTTTCATATTTAGTTATCTTTTGTGGTATTGTCCATTTCTTAGACAATGACACAATTTCCTCTCTTTTATAATAAAAAAAAAATTCCCATTACCTAATACACATAGGACTTCAATTGTACCTATAAACCTTAGAAGGCTTACAATTTGGAAGCGTGGACTTTTGTAGCAGTTTCTTTTATGGTTTTAATCCCGCAGGCAAATCTCTCTCCGTACTTCACTTCTCAAGCACTGCAACTCCATAAAGCTTATTCCATTAGAAGCAGATATTCACAATCCACCCTGACACAGGGACAGGCCAGAGCTTGGATAGAAACACAGTCTTGAGGGCAAATTCATTAAAGATCCCAGGCACAAAGAGAAATAAGGCTTTAATTGAACAGTAACCACAAGAGTCATGCCAGCATCACTCAGAATCCACTGCTGAATCATTTGAGGATTATTAATGATTATTTAATGAATATATATTAGTCTTGCAAAGACAATGTTTGCTATACTTGACACAGAACTACATATTAAAAAAAATTCTCTCTTTTTTCCCATGGGGGTGGTGAGACTCAAAACAGCTGCTGGGAAACACCCCATCCATCAAAAATGCTAAGGATCCCTTAGCCTAAACATGACATTCAAATCATGTTTTCTGATGCCAGGTTAGTCGTACATACTTCTGGATGTTGGTAAACATTCAGGCTAATATTCCTTTTGGGTGCTGAAGGGAGCTTGCTTTTCTAATGCTTCCTCTTTCTGTACAGAAGGAGATGGAAATCTCTTTCCTCTCCCTGGCAGACTGAGGTCTGTGGAACTCACGCCATTGACTCCGACAGGAGCAGAATTGGGCCCTCTCCGCATAACTGCAAGCTGCCACACACTGAAACCGTTTGGGACTTTCATGCCTATTTTGGCCAAGCACAGAATTTCACTGTCTACGCAGTAGTGAGGGATCAGCTCTGAAAAATTCCCTTGCCAGCAATATCTTGATTAACAACCAGATCTTCTAGTATAAAAATACATCAGTGATTAGTTAGAGAAGGCAAGGAACGTCACGTACAAATTGATCGGAAGAAATAAATGTTGAATGAGGATCACACTATTCATGGAACCTCTTTCAAAAAGTTGGTCATCATGGGTCTTAATTCTGATCCAGCCGCCTAATCGCTTCTGGATCTTTAATTATTAGTATTTACAAAATAAATATTGAGGTTAGAGGAAGACTTACGGTTGGACCAAGGGTTTACTCTACTCGTCAAACTCTTAGGTAACCTAACAGTAAGTTTTATATTAGCACAGCTCCAGTAAGACCTGAAAAGTTCCTTCTTATTTATGTTCAGCTAAGCATTAAAAACAAAACAAAACACCAAACCTAAGCCAAAGTGCAGGCCTTGAATTTTTAAACACAACTTAATACAAACGCAAAATGAACATTCCCAGGAAAGAGAAAGGCAAGATAGAATTTTATGACCTTGAAATACGTATTATTTTACTGGGAATTAGTCCTTTACAAGTATTTTTCAATAGTTAAGATTTTTTGAAGAACATATTTTTAAGTTTCAGTTTCATCATCTGATTCTCTTAGGGGTCACCATTGGAAGTGGGGCCTTATGGGAAGAATATAAATCTGGAAAACTGCCTACTTCACCAGAAAAATGAAGGATTTTTTTTCTTTTTTTAAATCTGGAATGCATTATAAGAATGATATGTTTACTTTTAACATGGATTTTTAAAAGCTCACATTACACCAATCTGTTTGTGAAATTTAATAACGCCCACAGTCAAGACCCAATCGCTTATTTTGTTGCATTAAAATCAGTGGTATCCGTCCAGGACAGAGATCCATTTGTATGTATTTATTTGTGGTGCCTACGTCTGCAAAATCAACAGAAATATTTCTGCATCATCTCTGTTAGAAATAGCCTCACTTGTTTCAAAGGAAGAGAGAATTTAGGGTAGAAAAAACCGTGTCTCAATAGCAGTTTTTCTCCCTTTTCAAATTTTCTATTAATTTCTTTCTACTCCCACAGATGGCAATGATAAAACCACCAATGGTTTCAAYGAGCACAAGCTCAAGGCCGCCTTCTACTAGAGGACCTGTGCTCCCGTTAGCTCATTATCATTTGCATTGGTTATTTATTTGTGAACACCCCGAGGAAGACCGAGGCTGAATCCCACCACTGCACGCTGAGATGAGCGATGTGGCCCTGAAGACTTATCAAATGACATCCCTGGAAAACACAGGGAGCGGGAGCAAACGCAAACCCTTCMGTTGGGGATGGGGCGTGAAAACTCGGGTTCACGGCAGGGACCGGGTTTGGGGGAGCCTCCTTCGCTTCAGAAGAGCGGGACGTGCAGGAGTTTGCTCGCCCCACCGAGGTAAGAGAGGCTCGGCTTGCAAACGCTGCCTGCGCGCCCCGACTCCCCACCCCGACGCATCCTCCAGGCCCCTGGCAGGGGGCTGCTTCGCTCCCGTTTCCCTCGGGAGAGCCGCAGCGGGGAGCAGGCTTACCGGCGCAGGAGTGCAGCGGCTTGGGCCGGACGAGGAGGGACGGACAGACGGAGTAAAGGGAAAGTTTCTCGAAGTAATCGCAGGTCTCCTTGGAGAGGATCTCGTCGATCATGAAGGTCTTGTAGCGCCGCCTGCCTGCCTTGGCGCGGCCGGACGCGGCGAGCCGCGGCTGCGGCTGGCAGTGCATGGCGGGGCCGCCCGCCGGCCCCGGGGCTGCGGGGCTGCGCGGGGCTGCCAG
>JAYKAV010000334.1:1223844-1266194 GCA_035582835.1 Phoebastria nigripes | reverse complement strand
CTGCCTGCGCTGCGCTGCTCCGCTCCCCCTGCGCTCGGCAGCGCCGGGCTGCCCCGCTATATAAACCTTCCGATAAGCATCTCTCCGCGTCCTTTTTAGGACGCTCCGGCTGTCAATCAGGGCGCCCGCTGCTCCCCGGCGAGCACCATTGTTACCCTGCGCCGGGCGGGGAGGATCCCGCCGATCCTCTCCCCTCCCTGCTCTCTATTTTAAGATCCTGGGGTGTGTGTGTTTCTTTCTTTCTTTTTGTGCAAAAACTGGAAAGGTTCCAGATTGGGGCTGGCTTTTTTTTTTTTTTTTTAAATCTCCTTTCGTCTCTCTCTCTCTCTCCCTTCCCCTCCTCTAGCCTGTAATTAGTTTAAAAAAATTAAAAGTGCACATCCTGCAAATGCAGGCTGCCGGCGGGAGAGCACCTCTTCCCGAGCCCCTACAGCTTTCTCCGATCGGCATCAAACCTATTCCCCAGCCGCGAAGTGCTGGAGAGCGGCAGGGGAAAAAAAATTACTATTTATAGGTGCCTTGCTGAAGCAAAGGCAGCCTTCTCCGAAGCAGCGCTACTCGGTCCCCGGGCTGCTCTCGCAGCCTGAGAGGATTTACTGGCGGATCGCTGCTTATCTTCGCTGGATTTTTGCAAATATGAGCTTTGAGGCCCTTCTGCCGAGGGCAGACCCCAGGCAGCCCACCGGCAGCGCATGGGGTGCTGAGGTTTCCCCACTCCACCAAAGCTGTTTTTCCTCGCAGGCTGAGCCCTGAGTTTTATTTCTCTGCTCTGCGGCCTCTCTGTGGCAGCTCCCCTGATTTGCAGGGAGGACTGCTCCCAAATGGGGATTTTAGCCCGCTGAGAAATTACACCGCGCCCCGTTTGGAGTCAGCGTGGTTTAGCGCAGGCACCTTATTCAGGGGAAGGCGTATCAGGAGGAGTCCTCCCGATTTCAACCGGTTGCTGCATGGTTTTCCAGAAACCACAGCAGCTTGCAATTACTTGTGGCCGCAAACTTTAAAGGGGTAAAGAGAGACTCATTATGGAAATGTGCCACCCCCCAAAAAAAAAAAAAAATTATTTGCAGGCTTCATACAAGGATTTAAGTATAATCTGCAAAATGTTATCAGCCACCATTTAGTTTTCATGCTTTGGTGATCTAAATGGCGGCAAACTCTTATTTTACTATTAGAAAACTCAGTCTGTTTTTGCAGAAGGAAACAACCATCTCAAATTCTCATAAACGATTTCAGCAACTTCTATTTTATTGATCTATATTTTTTAAAAGCCCTCAAAAATCTATAAACTATCTTTAATCTCTTTTGTAAAAGCACCATTTCTTTTTCAATTACAAGTAGCATTTGGCTTTAAACTTCAGAGATACATTTGCCGATTGGAGAGCCCTAAAACCAAAAAAAAAGATGCTCACATTGTCCGCACACTGTCAAAACTAGAAGGCAGATGCAAGGAAATATAATACTTTTGACATATCCTTTGAACTTTTTTCTTAAAAACTCGTTACGTGGTTTTAAAAAACACGGCACAGCAAATTATATTAAAGATAAAACTAAGCGTTTTGCTCATTGAGCCATTGGAATGACATTCTCATTTAAAATAAATTGGTTGGAAGTGGTTTTACTTCTTTTTATGTTGAGAAACTAAAGCGATCTTACAAACAGGAATTTAACTAGAATGACAACAACCACTAAGGAGTTCAAGGACTTTTTTCCCCCTGATGATATAACTATTTTTAAATTACTTAAACTGTTGCTAAACAAACTACAAATATTTAAGGAGATTTGCTGACTGCATTATGAATGTAGCTTTATGAATACTCAATTCAGACATAAAATATTTCAGGAACATACTTTCTTTGCTTCTCTTTCAGACTTTTTTTTTTCAAGAAAACAAAATAATTACCAGTAACATTAACTTAAGCAATTGCTGCTTGCTGATAATTATTGCAAAGAATATTTCTGAAGCAGTGTCCTGAGCAAGCTACTGATTTAAATCCCGAAACAGCAGAAAACAGCGGCAAACGGCATTTCGCTCCACCGTGTTTCCTCGGTGTCTGGGCAGTAGCTGCAGCCCCCCTACTCCCACTGCAAATTAATTTTGCATTTACTGGCTTCGCAAAACCTGACAAGATGCAGCAGAGGAATGTTTCCTAAATTGAGAGTGCAATACAAGCGCTGGAAATCAAAGAGTCTTCCATGAGCCTGACTAGATCCAGCCCAGAAATAAAGAGGGGAAGAAAACCGTCGGCTCGCCTAACTTGCACACAACTGACCGCAAGACAAGAGTCTCTGCTTGCCTTTAAACGTTTCTTTCTCATATCTGAAGGGCTGGATATCCAGAGATGGGGGGCTGGCACCTCTGCCCATGCTCTAGAAATACCGATGCCCTCACCGGAGATGAACTGGCAGGTGGGATTAGCGTACTCTGGCATGTCTCTAGAAACTTTATTTCTTTTATTAATGAATTTTTTTTTTTTTTTTTTTTAAAAAGTGGCCAGAGCAATATGGTGGGTTATGTCGTATGAAACACACACTGGCTGTCAATCAAAAAGGGGGTGCTTTGGTCAGGAATAATCAGGGGTTTTGTTTCCAACATTAATGAAGTGGCTGGAATAGCAAACATCTGCCAAGGGGACTCAAACCCCGAGCAGCTGTTGGAGCCCCCAGTACTCTTCCCATGTAGGACAGCCTTGCTGATAAGTACTTCTCCCTGAGGTTTCTCTAGCGGTTGAGAAATGGGGCCGTACGGGAGGGTGGAAAGCAAAAGGCACATTAGGAAAGGTTTGGAGGGCAGAAGACTTGACGTAGTTTGTGTGCGTGAGCCCAGCACCTGCACTCCTCAAATGGCAGCGTGGCAGCAAGTTACCAGGATTTCTGCACATGCCCTTTTCCGAGAGGGAAGGGGGAATTAATCCAAGGGACACGATCCTGAATTCACTGACTGAAGCTGGTTTTTTTTGTGTGTAAAATCAGTGTCAGAACTGAGGAGGAAAATAGCACTGCTCTGAGCTTGTCAGTCAGCAACGGGTTGTTAGTGATTAAGAGCAGGGAGTTCAGCCCTCCACCAGAGAACTGAAAGTAGATCCTCCAGGAGGGCAGTCATGTTCAATCAGAAAAAGATATGGCAGGAGACGTTCTGAACTAGGGTTTCTGGAGACAATGTGTTTTAATTTGGAGACAATTTGTGCTACCGGGCACTCTTCATGCAGTACTGGAACCCCACTGGTGCTGTGCACCTCAGGAAAATGATTAAGCACCTTAGAGTAAACTTGTTCAGTCCCAGCGCAAACATTATCATAAGGTGGTGATTAAGGCCATAGGAATTAAGCTGCTGCTGTATTACTAAATTTGTTATTTAGGTAGTACCCAAGTACCTGGCTCTGCTCAGGGAAGAGTTAGCTGGTTGTGATTGCTTGTATTTGTACATTGCCTAGCACACTGGGATCGTCTGCCTAAGGAGAGGAATTCTGTCTGATGGGTTTTCAGCTCACTAGTTTTCACATTTAAAGAAGAATTTAAAATGCAAAAAAMCTGTTTTTTTTCCTGCCCATTCTGTCAAAAAACTGCCAAAGGCTTAAAGTGCATTGGTTCTTGTTCCGAATTCCTTTTTCCTTATCAAAAGGGCAAAGATACCTTTCGCAAGCCCCTGACATTGCCATGTTTAATCACCAGTCCCTTTTCCAGTGAAATCCAACCACATTTGAAAATAGATACATACAGACATAACCAATCCTGTTAAACACCAGCACTCTGATCTTAAGCGTATGCCTTTTTCAGCATGATATTGGGCTTGATCCAGAATAGGAAAATCAAATGTGTGGCTAGAAACAGGGAGGCAGAATTTGGGCCAGTGTTTTGCTCAAGGGAAGCGTATCCAGAGGCTTTGTCCTCTCAGCATGAAAGGTCTCAGTGCATGAAAGTCCCTTTGAGTAAAAGATCTCAGCATCCATCTCACAGAAGTAAAGAGGGTTTCTAGTACCTGCCCAATGCCAGAGAAAATAGCATTGCCCAGGAAGCTTTTTTTAAAATCAGGAAAAGAGCATAAAATCTTCCCCCACATGGACACATAAGGTAAACCCAATAAGCCCCATAGTCCTCTATGCTCCCCTGACAGAAATGCTTTTTGAGAGAAAGACAGAGAGAGTCAGACACCTCTGAGCAGGGTCTCTTTCCCCCAACCTCCTGGAAAGCCTCTGTAAAAGCAGGATCCCATCATAGGATGGAAGAGAAACTGAAGCATTTGTTGACTCTGAACTTTACCTTGGCCCCTTTGCCGATGGCAAGATGATACCACTGGGCACCAAAGCGTGCGATGTAATAGAAATTGCAGAGCGGAGAGGTAATTGCCTATGCTCACGCACTTCATTGGCTTCAGGGAAGCTGTTGCTTCCAGCTTATCTTTACAAGCAAATTTCACTCCTGGCCTAAATGACTGCAGAATAGGACTGCTCCAAGCCCAGAGGTTTCATTGGAATTTTTTTTTTCCAGCTCCCAAGCTATGGAGCCTATCTCAAATCCTCACAATTACATTACTTCTCCTGTCACCTGTAAATCTGTCTGCAGCCTCTTTGAGTGTCGAAAGACCTCACTCTGAGCAAGACTGATTCTCCTCCTATTCCCCCTGCCCCCCTGTGATGCTGCAGTGTTTGTGTGATCCAAACCAGCCCTGGCTTTGCTAGCAGTTTTGTCCCCTAATGGACAGACCTGGGCTTATGGCAACAACACTACAAAGTAGCCCTTGATGTGGTCAGAATAAACCAAGGCTTGAGTTACTTTCTTCAATAAAATTACATTGAAAGCTGAACTATCAATCTGGACACCTTTGTTTCATTTCTTGCTCTGCCACAAGCCCTAAACCTAATGTGCTTTGCTTAGAGCCAACTTTTAATCATCTAGAAGCAGAGTATAATGGTACTTATGTGAGTGAAGCCAGTGGCTAGTCCCCAATTAGTTAAGATGCTCTGCTTTAAAGTACTAATACAGCTAATAATAATTGTTTTTAATCAGTGCTGGTAGCAGGCTCAGAATGCACAAGCCAGAAAGAACTCATCACACAGACTGTAAAATCCCTTAAGAAAATAGATATAGATATGGTTTCAGGTCTACATGCAGAGAAACTGAGGCAGAGGCTCCCTCTGTTAACCCTCAGGACAGAAGCCAGACCTCACTCAACATCATGCACTCTCTAGATAGAGAGCACAATCTAAATGCCAGTATTTTCCTCCCGTGACCTCATTTTTTCCCCACAACAGCACTGGGGGCTGTGAGACAGCATCTTGCTATTTTTCCAGTTCCCTCTTTGCAAGGACACACAACACCTGAGCAGCTGCTCCCTTCCTAGGCTCTATTGCTACCAAAATCAAACCAGATCCTGCCATTGGCAGCGGTGGTTGGAGTGGTTTCCATGAGCTCACCGCGGGCATTGCCTTGCCACTATGCAGGGCACCAAAGAACATACCAAAACGGATAGAATAAATCATTATGAACCCTGACACAGACTCACTGGCAGAACTGAAGGCATTTAGAGAGATATTTATGGGGTGGCTCTGATTTTCTGGGTGTTGTATAGATACCACGTACACCTGAGTTTACGCCAAGAAACATATGCCATCTTTCAGCAAGTGGGGATTTGTTTTTTCACGCTATAGCTAAGAGGCTAGAATCCGGACTTGTAAACTAGGGCTAAGGAGTTTGGGAGCGGCAACCAGGAATGCAAAGGAGTATTCTGTGTCATCCTGAGCAGAATCGGTGAACACACCGATGGGACTTGCTGTGGAGCAAAGGTAGCAATCGTACCAGTCATGGACAGGGCCACTGCTGAGGAACAAAAAAATCCTGGAGAATATCACAGAAGGCAACTGTTCCTGCTGCTGTCCTAAGCATAACACCTGAGGGTCCAGTTTGGGCAAGACAGATGTGCCTGGTCCCCTACTATTCATCCCAAATATTAATGGGACAATAAATAGTGTTTTCCCCATGCATCCATTTCTCCAGGGAACTCCACACTGCGTAACCGTCTCTTGTTCATCRTCCTACCCACATTGCTGTCCTCTCCAGGATGCCAGTGAAAACCGAGACACCTATTTTAATATGGCCAAGGTAACAAAAATGTCACTTAAACCACTTTCCTAGAGGGACTGGAGCCAACGGTAAGGGGAAGCATCTGATCTCATGAGAACGAGTGTTTGGGATTGGAACGTCTTAAAAAGCTCCCCCAATTTTTGGCATGGAAGGCTTCCCAAATCTAACACCGCTTCACTCTTTAATCCATACTCCAGCCTAATTTGGATGAGGATCCACATGCAAATGCTCACTGCTTCATCCAGCTTTGCCTAAGGCCAATTATTTTTTGCACAAGGCTTGCTAAATCTCTGCCAAGCTGGATGGTAGTGTGTTAAAGAAGGAAAAATCAAAATATTGCCAACTTTTTCTATAAAAGGGGCCAGGGTGTTTTGGTGCTCTGTGGCTGATGCTTTATTCATTATTCACGAGGATTATATCTGTTTGTTTTCTTTTTTCCTACAAGACAATCTACCTGAAAGCAGAGAAGAAGAAAGGTCCCAGACCAATAGACCAGAAGAATGTCTCCAGTCTCCATAGAGACACCAGAAAAACACCACGATCATGTGAGTTGTACACAAGAAGCCTATTCATACTAGAATGGGTGGTGTTCCAGGATGTTAAGTAATTTTGACAATCTGCCACTATCTCAGCCTGCAAGAAGCCCAGAGGGAGTTATTGATGCCATCAAGTACTGATCTTTATAAATGGTTTCTAGACAGCCTTCATCATTCTGGGCTCTGCAGGACCCCAAATCCAAACCTGCAGATGGATCTTAGCACAGCCGTTCAAAAGAAACCAAGACCACCAGCCCCAGAGAGAGCCCAGATGCTGTGTCCCCTACACAAACCGCTCAGGCTTCCCTTCCCAAGCAGGCTGCAGAGAGTCAGGAATTGCCTGCAAGAAGCCCAGCTATCACAGTACGCTGCAAGAGCCCAGGTCTCCCTCTTCACTTATCCAGGCGCCGTGCTGCTGCAATTCACTGGTATAGATAGACTTGCACTTAATTAATACAAGGACAAACAAGGAGACACGGGGGCTGTGGGAGTYGATAAGTAACAGAGCATACCAGAATTTACTGTAGCACTGCTGGGTCCCTAGGGTTCACAGGTAAGGCTGAGACTTTCATTGCCTAACACTAAGCAGGGCAGAGAGATTTCCAAGAAGCAGAGCCTGATCATGCCTATAAATAGATTCATTCCTTCTAAACAAGGAAAGAGCAAAACCTCAGCTACAGTGAAAAACCCCTTTCAGAGGTTCTGGCCAAATTTACTCTTCTGAGGTAGCCTGCTCACAGGCAAAGGGCTTGCTGTATGTGTGGAAGCCAGCCAAGGCAGGGTTTGGTGCTTGAAACACAGAGGAGAGTCTCCCTCCTATTAAAAGTGCCTAATTTGGCTACCTATGATGCTCAGTGTCCTTCCTCCACCTGCCACAAAGTCTGCATAAAGTTCCTAGCTGTGGAACAGCTCAGGAATCAATTTCATGGCCAGAGYTGAAGAACGATGCCATTCCCAGAAGGATTTGTTGCCTGGGTTGCAGCAGTTGGGTATTTCAACATCAGCTAGGAACCAGCACACAGCTCCAAGGGTTCAGGAGCACTGTATTTGGGGGACTCTGCACAGACAGCTGGGCTGCCTGCAGTACACTCGGATTCATCAGCCCCAGCTCAATCAAAACTACTTGTAGCACTAAATCCCTCAGAGTAGCCTTGGACTAAAAGATTTGGCCCTGAAGAATGACCTGTCTGCACCASTGCCGTTCTAAAAGCAAATCTGTCACACTCTGGTTTGCTTAACAACAGCCAAGGCACCCACGGTTATCTGCAATCAATCGGGTTGTGCCACTGCTCACCTCCACAATAACTGGCTCTGTCTCACTTCCCTTCRGTTTGCTGCAACATGTTTTCAGATAGAGCTTTTTGGATGATCCCAGCTCCATGCAGGGACAAGCCCTGCCCCCAGCCTAGGGTTCAGACAAAACAGCTAGTATCTATGAGGAACAGGGAGAAATCAACTATAATTCAATTGCCATTCAGTATAATTAGGACATTAAAATACACATAGCTGTTAAGACCCTGGTGCCAATGGTTAAGCCACAGAGCTTTTACTGTGTTATCAATGTAAGTAGGGGAGTAGGACATCAAACAACTGGTACRTGTGTCCAATCCCCTTGCATTTAAGGAGCACCTCCAAGTTCCTTGACCCAGATGTCCCATTTTTCTGCCCATAATCTCAGCTGTCTGCTTGACCCTGAGCTGTTTATCTTCTCAGCATTACCTGTTTCCTCACCTGCTCTCTCAAAAATGCTCTCAACAGTCCTTTTCCAATGGCATCCTGAAAGGCCTTAATCCCTACTGCCAGGGACCTTACCACTTCTGGGAGCCTCAAGCCTGGTATTAGCTGCTAACTGATCACAGGTGCAGTCTCTTTCATTCAGGGCTTCACTCAGACCACGCAGATCTTGATCATGTCTGTTTGCAAGCAGGAACTGTTCTCATTTGTCTTCCACCTATTTCAAAGATTTCCTAGGGTAGGTAAAGTTCCACTCTCCAGCTTGCCRTAGACAGCAACAGCAGCAATTGAAGCGCATCTTTAACACAGAAAAGAAAGCTCTCTAGACTCGACCTGAAAGCTTGTTCCTGCTACCTGTGTACCACTTYGCCACCAACCTGCCATTAACATTTCTTCCTACTCCAGAGGTATTCCTGCTTACTACACTAATATTTTACATTTAAAATTCTTCATAGCTTAGCTCCATTTTATTCTCTCATTTCCTACTATTTTCTTCTTATTATCTTACCAGAGTTGAGGCAGCGCCTTCCTTCCTGTTTAGCATCTCATGTTTTGCTCTAAAAGTCTGMCTACTATAAGGAAGAGAAGAAAAAGAGACCTCTAGCTAAAAAAACAGAAGAGAAGCTCATCTTCCCCCTTTTGTAAGAAAGGAAGGGTGCCCACGCCCCTGCATTTCCACCTGCAAGCACTAATTAGGGGTCGTTATGCTAAGTGGCTTCTGCACTATAAAAAGGGGACAGGACAGCCTTAGAGAGACCTGTARTAGTTATGGTTGCAGGTTATACTGTGGTAATAACTCAATATTAATCTCAGAAATTGAAACCAAAGTGTTCTAGCTATTAAAATAGCCATATCAATATAAAATGAGTCTATATAGACTATGATTGCACAATATTGGCCTAAAAGGATACCATGAAGACAAAAAGTCTGAGATCTTATGCTAAGGATGTCTTACTATAGGCCATACTTTGTTATATAGAGCTCTTTCTCTCTTTCTTTTTTTCTCAATTGTGAACTTCAGACAAATGTATCTTTTAGCACTGGAAGAAGAATGTTCCAAGACTTAGTTTCTGAAGTCTTACTAACTCACACAAAATTTTACTTTCATCAGCCACGAATCCCTGTTGTAAGCAAGCTCCTTATGAACTACAAGGGTCAGGGAGCACTTTGAGACTCCTCAGTCTTAAGTCTTCTCTGCATCCTATTCTGTGCTTTTTATATTAAAGAAAATGATTATTTACCACAGCTGTAGCTCTAAAGTCTAGAAGAGTACTAAATGCCTAGGAAAATACAAGCATTAAAGTAGGTATGTACATTGGCACATGGAAGAAGACTCAAGGCTTATAGAAAGTCTTCTATCAAGTGAGCAGAAAGAAACTATTCAGCTGCAGCTGGAGAATAAACYAAGATACAAAACTTCTTATAGTAAACCAAGCTTCTTTTCAACTTATTACTACCACTTCATAACCTGTTAGTGATTATTAGTAATGAAACAGCTTATTTCAGCCTGTTCTTTTACAGTGAGATGTCTGCTCCTARAATGACAGAAATAGGATTTCTTCCCTGATATAATAAGTAGAATAACAAATAACATTAAAGGGAAGATACAGCATCTCTGCTACAATTCTTTCAGAAAAAAATTCTGGGCAGACACGGATGGGCAGCTGGGGTGAGAAGGATGGGGCTGGCAATAAATGGTAATAGCATCACTAGATGGAAAGCTTGACAGTAAACTAGCAGGTGTTTCTGTCTTGGTGTAATGCCTGCACATGGATGTTTGATGTGCAACTAATTCCAAACTCAAGGGCATGCTTTAGACACCAATAAGCAGAGCTAACCTTGCTGGTCTGGGTAGAGGAAAGCAAGTTACCAACTTCATGTACATCAACCAGCTTACAGCTTGGTCCATTCCAGCGTGACAATCTCTTGTTTTAGCTTTGCCCATAATCAAAGTAGCTTGTGGATGCCGTAACAGAAAGCAACATGGGGGAGCTGAGGGCACTTGGGCATTGGAAGCATGAAAGGAGGTGTGAGAGCTAAGAAGGAAATAGAGCTCTTAGCAGGAAGGAGAGGAGGTTTGAATGACATTGCATGGAGGGGGCYGGCTAGGGAAGATGGGGCAGGAGGCAGAGGGCTAACTCCAGTAGCTGGGCTGTGTCCCTCTTTTTTTGTGCTGCTTCTTTGACCTGCATTGGCCAATCAACCTCATCTCTGGCATACTACCTTCACTTCAATCTTCCACTTAACACTTGCCGTTAGCTGCTATGTTTCTGCAGACATGAGTGGGAAAACTCCCAGGGTCTTCCAGAATATTAGGATTGTGAACAGGATCCAGTTTAACAGATTAATCCTGTTCCATTGCCTGCAATGGGACTAAACTCATACTAGATAAAGATCTGTCTTGTGATCCAGATGAGGCAAAGCTTGAGAATAATTACCAGCTAATTAGGTCTCCATGGTCCTACTGTTCTCTTGGTTGAATCAGGATAAGTAACTGGTTAACAATAAAGACCTGCTCTGAGCTTATAGCAACATCCTTGTGAAAAGTTGCTCCTTTAAACTTCCAGTGTGATTTTTTTTTTTTTAATATATATATAGTAAAGGCACGACAATGACAGCCTCAATCAGGCAAAGGATGGTGACTTAAGATATACTGGTAAGCCACAAATGATTGTTGGGAAAGGCAAAGAGCAGGTTAAAGGGGTTTCTGTTCCTAATTGTTTTAAGCAGAACTGGTATGGCCACATTGCTACAAGATGCTCCTGTGTACAGGAGTACCAACAACTCTTCCATCTTCCAAAGGGCTCTCTTGATACGAGGCGCTACTTCAAGCAGAGAGCAGTGTTGTTCATCTAGTGCCCAGTCGTCACTTTGTACACATAAGTAACAGTAGATATGCAGCCTGGATCGTGGGCTGGGATAAATCAGGCTGGTTCGGTTTGCTTCCGCAGGGCTTAGCCAACTTATATTAGGAGATACAGGTCTCTTGGGCAAAGGTACATGTTGTCAGCTGCTGCTTTCTGTCTCCCCTGCAGGGGATTTTTGAGGACTTGGTGACTGGCACCCAAGCAATCTGCAGAGTGGGTAAAGGTGGAGTGTTCCTGGGCTGGTGGTATTTGTGAACGTTACCCCATTGCGCTTTACAAACAAATAAATGCTCTCAGCTCTAAAATGAGCACTTATATCTGTTCTAAATAATGCAAATAGAAGAGGATGACAATGTTATCRAAAGACAGACTGATTAGAAGTCCTGGACTCTTTCTGACCCTTGCACACTGCACTGCAAACTTGAAGAGCAGCTTGCAGGTCAGAGTAACAGCAATCTGTCTTCCGTGACAGACTTCAGTGGGATCTCCAGAGCCTTGCTTCCCATTGGATATGGAGTCACTGTATTAGTGGTAGGCAGAGGTAGGTCAGCACAGCTTCACTAATTTTTCAATAAAGTTATCAATATCCATCAGCTGAGAATCTCTGTTTTGCATATCGTGCTGCTAAAGCTTGCTAGTATTGTTGTGGTGGGTGCTGACAGTCTGTCTGAGGCCCTGATGAACTGGTCATTAAAATGCTAAGTTTTCAGAAGACTGTTTGTTAAACACAGGGTGGTGTGTCTGGTTAGAATAGACAGCACCATAGAAACCCAGATGCTGGCTAAAGAGGCAAGAAAACAAATGTCCCTTTGGTCTGCTTCAGCCTCAGATGCCGTCCAACCCATGTTCAAACATCCAGACAGGGCTGCTGTGTTCTCACAACCAATTGACTCTCCCTTTTGCAAGTGTTGGGTCACAGACATGCGGGTTATTCACGTTAAAAGACAGGCAACACAACTCTTCCATAAAAGTCCAACAGACAGACACATTAACCCCTGTAATCCCTTCCTGTGGTGTATATGACGCCACCTAGATTTATTAATTAAACCCTGTTATCCGGTGGCCACTGTCAATTAAGTGTTTCCTTGTAATGTGTATAATGAGGGCTCATTCATTAGCAAATGTTTCCATTACGTTTAAGGCTGTGAGTCTCTCTGAAGACTTCTTTTCCCCAAAAAGAGGTACAGAATTTGTTGTGGTTTGAGATTCTGGGTGAAGGGAGGGGATGGAGAAGTAAAAAACAGGAGAGACAGATAACGGATCTGTTGCTAAACTGAACAATTAATAATGATCATTGCTGTGCCCTGGGAAGGCACGGTGCTATCTGCAAACAAGTCTGTTTCAGGAGATGGATGCAATTCCTGTCCCTGCCACTTGCCAGCCCTGTGACCCCAGAAAAGTTGCAACACACCCCTACCTTTTTTGTTGCTGTTCTCTGCTTAGACAGCTCTCTGGAGAACTGCACGTACAACTGAAAAGAAGCAACCTTACATGTGGGGCCTGCATCTTGATCAATGCCTCTGAAATGTAGCCACACCAAACAGCCTCTTCAGGTGGCCAGCAGTGTTGAGGTCTGAAGTGTTTCTGACTCAATAATTCATTGCAAGATTTGTAGTGCTGACACTCTTCTTAAAGTACTAGCTTCCTGAGTTATGTTACTAGAAATATAATCACATCTCTGTCAGATAAACTCTGACTGCTGAGAAACTAAACCACCAAAAGACTGAACAAAAAAGCACAAGATGCTTCTTCCAAGCAGGATCTGTAATAATAAAAACTTCATGATTTCAAATGAGTGCTTGAAGTCCCTTCAGACCTGACGTGATTTTTAGATCATTGGGTTTCGGTAAAACTGATCTAATAGAATAATTAATACGCTCTGAATGTTACCAAGAGTTCTTTCCAGCAGCTGCCTCAAGAGAAAGAGGGAAAGGACTAACTGAATCCAGAGCTTTTAAGAAGTACATGCCTGCCAGTTGTGCTAGAGCAGCTGTTGGGAGATGGAGCTACAGTTCCCCCTTCTGGCAAAATTTGCAGTTGCAAGTCCTTTTTAAAAACAGGATTTAAATTTAAAAAAAATTATATATTCAACTAATCCAAGGCTGGGTTGGGGCTCCTTGTGAATAAAGCTCAAAGCTCAGTATGTCAGACAAATCACAAAGTCTGCATGTCAGGTAAGAAAATAATCAAAGCCTATCTGGAGATAACTGACAAATAGCCAAAGAAATTAAACTCAGCCAGTAACTTGTTGGCTACCTTAACCCTAATAATGATATTATTAGTGCTGCAGTGCTGTTATGTCTTTGTACTATGATCACAAAACTTTAAATTTACTACACTGGCAAGAGAAAGGGAAGCCTCTTGTAGAGATTCTTTAGTTGCCAGAGGCCAGTTGCAGAGCCTGGAAATAGATGGGAGTGGAAATTTGGATATCGGGCTGAAAAGTTACTGGGTGGTGTCCCTATGTTCCCTGATTGTTGGAGCGCTGCAGTAGGCTGTTGTTGCATGCCAGCACTGGGGAATGGGGTCGGCTGCAAATCCTGAAAGAATCCCACAGAAAAGATTGGAGTCAGATGTTCCCCCTCTCCCAGGTCCTCTGCAGCCAGACTGAGTGAATGAGCTGTTACCGTTGAGCACATGGAAAAGACGACCTTATCGAATCAAAATCACTGGGAAAAAAAGACAATACCATCTGGCCGCTTCTGAGAGAGCTAGAGACCATGCTGGCACTATCTAAGGCAGACTGTACACTCATCCTTCCCCACGCATTCCTGGGACATTTCTAATCATAACTGTGAATGGCATCCCGCAGTGCCTTTCTGGGATCAGGTTCCCCTCTATAAATGCCCAATCCTGTGTTTGGAGGCAGCAGAGCTTCAACTGAGGTCCACTGAAACACAGCCTGACTTACTACTGTCAGAGCTGGTATTTCACGGAGGGCCCATTAATAAAGGTTTTAATGGAATGTAATTTAGACTTTCAGAGTGTTGTTGCACCTATTCAAAGTTGCATTTTTTTAAGGAAGCTAGCAGAAGACAGGCAAGGATAAAAAGACGTCTTCCTTGTCCTTTCTTCTGAATCGTTCTACAGTAACATATGTATATATAATCAATTATGGAGAGCAAAAAATAGGATTATTTTTAAGAAGCCCACTTTACTTTTTTCCCTTTTTGTGTCGGCATGTTCACACAATTCAAAATGGATTGAAGTGATAACGAGTAACTCAGCGCATGGCTCTGTCTGCTCCATTTATTATCATGCATTCCTATCTGACTATCTCATCTAAGATGCTTTTAAAGGACCCATCATCAAAATATCTAAGTGCTGCCACAGGATCTAATTACTAATCTTCAGGAAGAAACACTGGCTTTGCTGCAAAGTTGGAATAAACCCCCCTTAAATCTTTATGAAGCAGAGGGGCAGAAGGCTGCAAAGCATACGTGTATAAAATATAAAACTGTCTTTCTTGTGCATAAGTCTGTGAGCACTTGATGCATGACGCAATATAAAACTATTGTTCTATCAGAAACGATGGTGTTATTTTACACTGCACGAGACCATGAGTCATTAAAACTGTGTTGTACCACGTCCAAGAAATGGTTTATATTGGCCTGTGTTATTCATTGCTTTCTTTATTGTTGGCTTTTCTTTGAGCATGTTACCACAGAATTTGAGTGTCCTACAAGTACTAGTGGATTCACTCTCACAGCATCCACAGATCACGCAACACTATCGTTTTCTTTACATGTGGAGAATTGGAGGCAAAGATGAGGGATGAGATTTGTCTAGGGAAATAAGAGTGGTTTTCAGGGCAGCACTCCAAATGCAACCAGATGTCTTGTGTCATAGTCCTTCCCTGCAGGATCTCTACTCATCTAAATAGAGCATTTTCCCTTGTCTCCTGACAAGCCAAGGACAGGTTCACCAGCTGGACCAATTAAAATCATAGCCAACGTCTGCATCCTTCTGCTCAAAGAAGTTATTAAAACTCTTATGGTGCAATAGGCTCACAGTAACACAGTGTTAGATACAGACTTTGTTGCTTGCCATCTAAAATGAGGGAACAGAAGACTAGGGAATGAGCCTGGGATGAGTCTTTCATGCTTGTTATAGAAACCATCTTGCCTAATTCTAGTTCTCTCCTTTCTTCTGTTCCTGTCTAAGTCACTACCAGCCTTATATTTGGTTCCGCCTATCAGGAATATCAGGAATATCTTACATATCCGTATTCCTGGATAGTTCTTCATCACAGACAGGAATAGGCTCATGAATCGCATCCATGTGTCCCAGAAAGAGAACATAGAAATCTTCACTCCAACTCAGTCCACACAGAATTCCTCAGCTTTAAGTCAAAGTATGATTTTCCTAAAACCACTGTAAAACTGTGGGTGGGCATTGTCTGATTTACAACCTGTGTAGACCGAGTCAGTTTTTTAGCAGTACATTTGCAGCTAAAAACTAAACCACTATAGCCAACTTTACTGTAACAGATATTGTACTCTCATGTTGCACCAGTATAATTATGTTTCTAAACAAATGTATATAGACAGGGCTACCCAGTCTCATCTTAATGACTGCCATCCACTTTCTCCCATAGACAGAAGTATAACCCACATAATCTGAACCCTAGTCCAGCCTTCTCTTCCCATTATTCAAGTCACCCTCCCTACTAAGCAATAGCAACACATTCATAGAGTTAAAGCACGTACCATAAAGTTATCCAGATGGCTCAACGCAGATGTCCTTGAACTGCTCTGGTTAGTAATTTTGAGGTGAAACAGCATCTTCAGAAAAGCATCCACAAAGCTTTCATTTGATGGCATCCTGAAACAGAGAATTCACCCATCTGCTGAGATACGCCACTACAAAATGAAAGTTTTACATCTAATTTGAATGCATTCACCTTTAGCATCTAAGTGCTGATTCAATAAGACTGTTTGGCATTTGATTTCTAATGTTACAACTTCTACTGATTATTTTGCTTTTTAGTGCATTTATAAAAGTGTGTTTAAAAAAAAAAAATTATAATTTTGCAAACTCTTACTCAGAGCAGGATTAATCATCTGTAAAAAAGTACACTCATCACTGGAAAGCCATTTTAAAACGTCCAGCTTTGCCCCCTAGTCTGGCTGACCTGGAGTTAGCAAAGGTGCTTCTGCCCTGCCAGGGTTCACACCAGCTCAGGTACCAGAGCGAACACAGATGAGCCAAGCTGCACAGGTAAACGGAGGGCTGCAATATGCCAGTTCACCACTCACTATAGCCATGCCTTTCCAAGAGAAGACCACCAGATGGCAATCCTCCAGAGCAGAGCCTCAGAGCCAGCACACGAGCATAACCTCTTACTGCTGCAACATGAGTCGAGAGCACTATCTCAAGCCAAGGAAACCTGAGAAAATAAAAGACAAAAATGTCCTTGAGCTTTGCTGAAGGATTCAGGCTGAACTTCTGTACCATAAGGGGCAAAATCATCACTGCATGCCCTCTCCTACCTCTCATTTGTCTGACTTTCCCACTCTACTCTTATTACTATTATAGCTATTTCTATTTTGGAAAGCAATAGTTACTTTTAATAGGTTGGCACCCAGCTGGGATGAGCATCCCTTGTGCTGGATGCTGAATCACCGTGCAATCAAAACTGTCCCTTTCACCAAGATTTTACAATCTAATGTTATTTTGTTTCTCTGGAGACACCCCCACAGACAACATAACACCTTTCCTACCCGAGCAGCTCCTGTGCAGAAGTCAGAGGGAATACCTTGGTAAAACTGCCTGCCTGTTTCATACCAGATGGTTTGCATAGTACAGGGAAGGGGCTTGAATGAGCATGAATAACACTGCTTCTGTTACTCTTCTTCCTTTCTGTATTCTCCCATAATTATATCATTACATTTGTTACTTTAAAAACACTAAAATATAAACCAATCTTGGCCTAGAAGCGTTCATACTGGGAAGGGCAAAAGAAGGCCTTTAATGACTGAGTGCGTAAACTATCATTCTAAAAAACAAATCTAACATGCAAAGCTTAGCAATCAATCTCTTAAACCCCAGCCCTGAGAGGTAGATGGAGAGGTGGCGTTATCCTAAAGATGGAGAAACTGAGAGAAGTGCCTGCAGTCAGTACCAGAAGGGCCTTCTTGCTCCTGAATTTGGGGTTCCCAGAGCTGAACCCCTCTGCCTTCTGACTGCTTCCCCACGCAGAGAGATCATCCAGGATGCCAAGCCCACGATCTCCATTTCAAGTCATCCTCCTGCTCTGTGGAGTCTTACTGCTGTAAAGCCACTGTCCCACCTCTGCTCTCTTGCCACCTGCATCATGCAAGGGTCTGACCTCAGCTCTGGGGTTATAAAATATTCAGCAGGAATGAATGAGAGCTTGGATGGAGCTGGATGCTGAGTGCCAAACAGGCACGGAACAGCAGGGGGAGGTATCAGGCCAGACATGAGAATAACCAAGAGAAATTCCCTGCCCTGTGCTGTTGGACAAGATTATCACCATGGTCCCTTTGGGTTTGCATGTCTCCCACTCCCATCTTCCACTGTGGGAGATAGTGGGCCCTGAAAGTAATTGTGCATAAGGAAGAAAATGGTTTTACAGGCAATATACAGAGACAATCCTTTGTGCCCTGGTCAACTGCACAGCTGTGCACATCTGTGAGCTCTTGAAAGGACATAGTTACTGGAGGGACACGTAAAAGGCTTTGCCCTTTGGGTGTACTTTTGAATGCTGCTGATCTCATCCCCACCACGCAACTCTAAAAGAAAAAGACAGTGATGCCACATGCATCCCTGAAAGAAGAGAGCTCTCACCCTCCCGATGCATGGATGCTCTCAACAACCAGAGATTTTGAAGAACACATCTGGAATCACTTACAGCAGCATCTGGAAGCTGTCATGAGCTGCAATGAGACACAGTTTAATTATTCTGGGTCCATATCCTTTGCCACTGTGAAGCTGTCAGTGGCCATTCAACCTCCTCGGCACAGATCCCAGCACACCATCCCTTCATGCTACTTGTCACATATAACACTTGTGATGGTACAGGAAGCATCAACTTTATCTTCAGCCCTGCCCTGATGGCGTCCAGCACAAGCAAACAACTATGGAAGTTCACTGTTACAGCAAGAGGAATGAAATAAAAGGAAAAAGACTTAAATATTCAAAGAGCCTAGAACAATAGCCCTATAATATTCATAGTTTATCTCACCACCAGACACAAATGAAGACTGCATTCCACAGCATCAATCCATTCTTTCATGAGAAGTCCATCAAGAAACCTATTTGCAGCAGCTGTATGATTAACATTATCTTATGAGATATCCTGGAAGAGGAAAGCAGTATGGAAGTACCCAGGACAGACTTCTACCTTACTATTATATTCTCAGTACCTCATGCTCTCTTACCAATATAGAACAGATGGTCTTTTCATGGAAGGTGCTCCTTTTTGTTTCCCTATCTCTTTAACAGAATCTTTGCTTGCTCCTGGAAGTGAAGGAGTTAAGCAGACTGTACTGTGCATTTTACTCATAGCACAAAGGGAGAGAAGCTAAAGATTCTTGCTCATTATCCCAATGCTGAACTTCAAGGCTGAACTTCCTCTGGAATCGTTTGCATCTTCCCTTTCCGCCTCCAGCAATGCCTCTGAGGTCAGTGTCTTGACCCAGGATGGATGGGATTAGAGCAGGAGGGAGGATGATGCCTATGCTCAGTCAACTGTTTCAGAGTGGGATGGTGCTCCCTGTGCTAACAGGAAGCAGAGAAACGTGAGAAAAAATGGAATGAAAATAATAGAAACCAAACAGGAATGTTGAGAAGTTCTGGGGAGAAGAGGAAACATGAAAGTACATGGGATACAAAAGGACAGAGTGCACTCATGCAACAGTGGCTTGAGGGGTGCAAATGAGACATAGAAAATGCGAAGGAATGATAGAGAAATCATTAAACCAGGACCAAATTCCAAAGGATACATCTAAGAGTTCAGCTCATGCTGCAATGAACAGCCAGATGGCTGCGTATCCCAGAGAGACACTGCTGGGAAAGGAAATGGAGAGGGAAAGAGGGGGAGAGCAGGGTCACTTACACATGACTCTTCCATTCCCAGTGAAAGAGGAAAAGGAAACGTAGATTAAGAGAGGTCTTCACGGCCCCAGCACTGGCTGAGCCAGCACAGGCACAGGAGGCAGAAGAAGCCAAGGAATGTCTTTGAACCTCTTGTGCTCACATATTTTTCTTGCCCTCTTCCCTTCTCATTCTCTCCCACCATTTCAGCCCCCTCTTTTCTTACTTGCACACCACCCCTCTCTCCATTTCTGACAATCTCTCTGCACTTTTTCAGAGGCCCAGAGCAAGGACTGGTTTATAGCATCCTAAGCCATGTGTCACAGTCTCGCATCCTCTCTTCTTTTGGTGCTCCAGAGCAGAGTCCTTCACAGGTCACGGTCAAACAAAGGGGAAGCAGTGAGACAAGCCTTTACTCTCACAAAAAGTGCTCTCTGGCATCCCCAAAGGTCCACAGGATCTCCTGGATTGATCTTCCCTGTAAAAAAGGGAAAAATCAAACACTCTACTAATAAAGTCATACAGGCTGGACTTCCCACACCAGGACAGTTATGGGAAATACTGTGAATTTAGGATTGCATCAATTGGCTCAAAATCGGGACATCATCTTGTAGTTCTTGACACTCTCAGCACTCATCATGTGATCTTGAATAAGTCATCTACCCCTTCTGTGTCTCAGTTTCCTCAGTTCTGAAACAGGGAAGAATGCTGACCTTGCTTTGTATAGGACTCCCAAGATTTTGTGTTGAAAACATGAAACCAGTTTAAAGAAACATTACTGGATGAATCAACTGCTCTTAGTGACTTCTCTAACTAAGATTTTAAAAGCTTTGGTCCTTCAAGCAGCTGTGAAAGTAAGAAACGTCAGTGAATTTCAAAGCAGGAGTGTTTTGTTGTTGTTGTTTGTTTTTTTACTAGGCTCTTTTTCTGGCTTGAGCTGTAGGTGTTACGCACTGAGTACAGATTCTTTTATCCCATTCAGCTAGGATGCATCAAAGACAAGCTCACACTGAAGGCAAGAGAGATGAGAGAGTCCTCTTTACACATCAGTTAGCTGTTCACAGACAGCCCTGACCCTGCAGGGTGAAGGGCAGCAACAGGAAAGGCAAAATCAGAACTACCTGGTGCCTCAGCCAGCTAGCAAAACAAAAGCAAATCCAAAAAACCACCCCACAATATTGTTCTGTTTTGCTTTGATAAGCTCCTTTTCATTGAATAGTATTCTATTACCTGTACAGGGGCCCCGAGTCTTCAATTAAAATTAAATGACTACGGGAAATGGGGGAGCTGTGTTATATAGAAAGAAAGTGGCTGTCTAAAAGGCATACAAAGTTTGGACATTAAATCAACGTTAACCAAGTCCTTTTACTTTCTCTGTAGTTGGCAAGATTCTCATGTGGAGTAAATCAACAGAGACTGAGTGTCCCATGTACAGCTACAGACTCTAACCGATACTGGGAAGCCAGTTCACGAGCATGCAGCATTAGATCTCCTCTCCGCTCCTGGACGCATCGCTGATGTGCGTGACACCATTCTGCCAGACTGCACGGAGCTCAGACAAAGGGGACTGGAGAAGCTAATGGAAAGTAAAATAGTAGGAGCAGTATGGTATTATCACTGGGAATGCCAATGGGATTCCTGGAGAAAACAGTACCAGAAGCCATTACTCAGGACATATTCCCAGTCTGGCTGTAAAGGGCTGACAAAGTTTGTTCCACCCAGGAATAAAAAAAACCACAAGAGATATTACCTATGAGCAAAGGGAGATGGCTCTCTAACAGAGGGAGACACAAGAAGCAGGCTGCAGATTACACTCCCTCCATCACCCTGAGCGGTTAATATAACAGGCCGATTTATCCAAGCTTTTAAAAAATATATTATATTCAGGAAAGGGGAAAAAAGACTGGTTTTGCTTTTTTCCTCTTTGTTCTGTATGCTGCCTACTTTAGGATTAATAAGGTATTCTTTCTTCTAAGCTTTTTATTTTTAGCATCACTGTTTGTAAATTATTTTCCCTTTTACCATGTCTACCTTTAGGAGGAGATTAAAGTCTGCTGTTAGGAAGATGTTGGTTGTACTTCTGTCCCTGGGTGCTTGAATGACAGGCTGCAGTACTTTGAGAAGTCAGCATTTTTAGGGCTGTTTTCTTTCATCCTTGCTTTGAATCTGTTTTAGAACCTGCTGACTAAGCAAGGAAAATAAAGAGACCGGGTGGGGGGGCTGGCTGAAGCAGGAGGAAGACAACAGACTACCATAACACCTTGTTAAAGGATCTCTCTTATACTGAGACTGCAAATAATGTTGCGGATGGTTTTACCATCACTTCAATCCCATGAGTCGGAGCTGAATATTAGGAGAAAGAATAGTTTCATGGATAAGACAGTAAACCAGATATTGCAAATTTTATATATCATTTTTAGTAAGTCACTATGTGATAACTCATCTGCAGAAAAACAATTTGCTTTTCTGTCTTGCCTTTTGAAGATGTGTGCTCTTTTGGTGTCTCACATGACCCACACAGCATCTACCCAGTGGGATTGCTGTGTCTCTAAACACCACCACAATGGGAAAATTAATGGCGTGGGCTGAATCCTGGAACACAAAACTTGGCCATGACTGTATCATTTCCACTCAGCAGACAGGCAGATTGCTTCTGGCACCTCTAAGAGCAGGAGGCCTGTTTTACTGACTGGCTCAGATTCCAGATCCCCTAGAGCAATAGAAATTGAAACGCACTGTCCAGAAAGATTTATTAAAATAGTCTTTCACCCACAAAGATGGGCATCAAGCCATTCTCACTTTGCCTCTGCCTAGCAGCACACCTTGGCTGACAGGTGATCAGAGTCCAAGAAAGCCAGAACACAGAAAGAAGAATAATTTTTCTGAGTCAAAACAATTGCAGCATAAGAAAGGTTTGCATTTCTAGGCTGTAGCAGTAACCGAGACAAATGTACTTCTCTCTATCTGCCATAGCATTTGCAATATTTCATACTACAGAACAGGTCAAGGTATGCAGGCTTTTCAATGGGATTTGCCCTAACTTCCTCCCCAGGCCTGCTTTTGAAGTCAGAAATCCCTACCTCCTTGCCAATAATTGTTATAGATCTAGACTGCATCATCAGAATATAAAAAGTTTTAACTGCATCCTTGTTGGAGTTTTTCTTGACTTGCTTAATGAGGTGCAGGGCATTTTTATTATCATCATCTGTTTTGCAGAAGCATCTAGGATTCCCAGTCGTAGCCCTGCAGTACCAGCTGCTGTACACATACAGAAAAATGGCAACAGACTTTCCCCAAGGAAGCTTATCTGATCAGACTTGCTGCACCTACTCGTGACCCATACACGGCCAGGTCCTACACCTTCAGAAAGTGATTTCGGCTTACAGTTATCTTCATTCTCTGGAAATAAAGCCAGTTCATACAAAATTAAACTCCCCCAAACCATCAAGCTGGATAACAGACCTAGATCTTTTCGCATTGCAAACAGGAAAAGGTTTAGGTCTATTACAACTGGTGAAAACTTCCCAGAGGATAATGCCAGTTAATTGGGAGGAACCTTTCAGACACCCTTTCATGCTTCTTACAAAATTGTGTCATTTGGATGTCACACTTCAGTCCTAAACTGGACGCTGCACAGCACAGTGATGCAAAAAAAACCCCAAACAAACAACCAAATAAAAGCCCCAGAGCAACTTGCTAAATTCCATTGCTTTTATCTAGGGCTCTCAGATACATGGGAATCCCTAGCCAGATTTTTTTGTTGTTGTTCCTTCCAGGAAATTTTATCCAAGCAGAACTGAAGAACACACACACTTTCCTGGGTTTCTGGATGTCCAGCAGCAGCTTTGATCAGGAAGTTCTGTGTCCAGGACTCCTGAACATATCCTTTGGGTATGTAAAGCTCATCCCTACAGCACCTGCAGAGCAAGAATAATGCTTCCAGGAAACTTTGGAGCTATTAAGCATGCAGCTCACAGAGAATCTGCATATGCAGAGTGAATCCATGGTGTTTGTGATGTACTACACAGAATGCCTGAACAGAAACATGGCAGTCCTTCACCTCTCCAGCAAGACAAACACCGTCGTCGTGAGAGGGATTTTGATAAAAGGCTGTATGTGTAGAAATCAAGCACATTAGCTGTGCAGCAGCTAGCAGCCATGTTATTCTAGGGCTGGGATCCTCCAGCTCTCTCTATAGGGTGGCTTATATTGTTCTACGCTGGGACAAGCCCCAACAATTTAGAAATATGCTGCATGGGTTCCAGTCCACCCTTTGGCAGCTGCTTTGGTTCTCTCCTAGATCCAACAGTCCTCAGTTTGAGCAGCGAATCAGCAGGAGCTGTGGGCATTCACCACCTCGCAGAACATCCCACACTGCCCCTGCCAGCCCCACTGTCCAGCTTCTCCATTTCAGGAGAGGTTTTACAGCAGCTGTAGTCACACCTTGCTTCTGTAGACATGCCCGATCCCCACCTTTGTGATGGGTCAACACCCTGAACAGCTGCTACAGTTATCCATTTCAATAATCCATTTCAATAATCATTTTCTAGAGATAAAAAAGGCCAGTCTTTTCAGCTGATTTTAATGGTGTGAGTTATCTTTGGCTTGCCACAGGGTTCAGAGAGCTTGCTTTGTGTTTCCCCCCTTCCACTTTCAGGCATTGCAGAACCTTCACACAAACTCCCACAGTAAGTGGGCTCGCCTCTAGGACGGAGACAAATACTGAACATCCAGGTATTGAAACAAGCCTTACAAGGGACTTTGTGCTTATTCATGGGAAGCAACAAAAGGACAAAAGTCTGTCTCTTCCTCCTCTCTCATCAGTAAATATGCTTCTTCCTCAATACAAGAAAGAATAAGCGTGACAAGAAGGAGCAAAGGGAACAGAGATCTCTCTGAAATGAGTAAAGAAATTCCAGTAATTGAACAGCTCATATTTTGACACACCGAGTTATTAAGTTTTGAGAACTGATGAAATATCTCTCTAGGCATAGCACTGCTTCCTGAGTGCCAGGATAAATACCAGAGCTTAGGCAGCCTGATTTTTCAACACAGATACATTGTCCATGCCCACAGGCAAGACTACAGTTGCTGCTGATACAGAAAATGTTTAGGAAAAAGCCTAAAAAGGAGAAGGTGGCTCTGAAGGTAATGGAACCACAATTGCTGCACACATGCAGATGGATGCTGTTCAATAACCATGGCTTAAAGATCATGAAACTAGAGCCTGTACCTCAACATTCCTGTGAGCTCTTCCATTTCCTACTGATTTTACTGAAAGCTGAGGAACCTCCTCCCACGCAACCCCCTCCTCCAGTTTCTATAACCTGCTGCATTTCCAGCTCTTCTGTGTTCCGACAGAAACCGATGGGACCACTCCCACGAGCCAAATTTGGCACTGCGCATTGCTACCTAAGTATATGCACTTGGATTTTGCCTTGCAGCCTGAAACATGCCATGGATCCGACTAGACTGCAAATTTAATATTTCACAATGAAACTAAATTGTTTTTACCCTGCAAATAGCTGGGAGCATCGCCGTTAATAACTAATAATAATTCTTTGCACATATGTTGCACCTATCTTTCATTCAAGAGTCTCAAAGCACTTAATAAACAACAATTAATTAACCCTGTAGCATCTCACTGCTGTAATTAAAGCATCTATATAAGGAATAATTGCACCACCAGTGATTCCGGTTCCAGTAATTTCATCAAAATGCAGCAGACATGTCACAGCAGTTTGTAGTGCAATGCAACAAACAGCAGCAGCCTTAGAAAGATCCTGAAAAGTTCTGCATTAGACTCTGGAGAGGAATTCAGGAAAGCAGAATGCATGTAGGTAATTCATCAATGTTACAGGATTTCTGTACAACACGCTTTAATACTTCTCTTTTGTAGATATATTAATCACCAGTATAATTTTGTTCATCACATTCACGTTAGGTTACAAGTACCCTGTTGAATCCCCATAGAAGCCTTGATCTACAATTCCCACAGAAATATTCAAGTCAAGTAAATGCTTAGTTTTCAACTTCCGAGCACAAAGTTTACGGATCAGTTAGGCAAGACAGCCACGAAGAAGGCAGATGAGTTTGGGTGTCTAGCTGATGCCTTTAAAATACCTTTGGGACTTTCAGGTTAAAAAAGAAATAGCATCAATGAGCATGTAAAGTGCTATTATCTCAGGCTCCTGGGTATTACCTTTGCATTCCAGAGCCCAGGGCATTAAGCGAACAACAGCCATTGTCTCACAGCCATAAAGGCCCCTTAATGTCAAGGTGTTTATTAGACACTCTCAACAGGCCGGTTTTGGGATATTTCATGTTTCATTATCAGTCTGGATGAAGAGCTGTCTCCCATCTCTTGTTTTTCTAGTGCTGCATTAGCTTCTTTCCTACCCTTTTACATTGCCTTTTCAGCAATAGCTGTCCTATCTTCCCATACAATTATGACATTTTATTCAAAGACAAAGGAAAAGGGAATTTGTTCCTTTAGAGAGCTTTCCTCTGCACACAATGCTTTAAGGCATCTGCCTAGATTTATATAATCTGACAGCTTAAAGATGGAACGCTAATAATAATGGCAAGACTTGCCATTTTTTTCCAGCAGCTCTCAAAGCAATGCAGTGTTCTTCATCAACATTAAGTCTTAAACCATTGCCAGTGTTTTTGTAAATGGGGAATCTTAAGCACACAGTGGTTAAAAGGACTTGCAAGAAGTCACAGGCGTCAGTAAAACATTTAGGAACAGAGTCCAAATATCCAGATAATTATGTTAAGGCCTAATTTCCACTACGTAATTAAAGTGCGTTTCTAGTGTGCTGGTTTATAAGAAGCAGCTGTACTTCACGCCTTGCTGCTCTCTCTCTCTTTCCAAGCCCACATACCATCAGACTGGATCAATACCCAACACTGCAAGGGTACTCTAAAGCAGTGCTCGAAATGCTAAACCTTGCGATGTCATACCCAAGATTTTCACAGGGCACTGGACCACAGCAATAGAAGACTACTGATACTGAGTTACCTTGTATTGTTAGGCAAAAACACACAGCAATAAGAGACGGAAATCTTACCGGGTATAATTTAGCATAGTTTTATTGAACCCAGAAGCTCTAGACCAACTTAAACCACTCAAAGCTGTGGTAGTAAGACTCAAAGGAAGTATTTAACGTGCATAAAACCACCAAGATCTGGAGCTTCATCAAAATAGAAAGATAAGTATCTTGCTTCAACATTTAAGCCAATCTTTGGAAAAGGTCCAGAACAAGACTGGGAGTGAGATTTTCCCCACACACTCATTCTATTGCCTAAACAAAGGAGGGCCAGGTTATTTCCATCAAAGCTCTGCCTTGTGCTGTACAAAGAGCAGAGTGAGTTCTGGCAGTGCTTGGACCTGAAAGGCAACATTGTTAGAGTGACAATGCGACAGCCAGTCAGCAATAAAAGCGTTAACCCAAGTCTGGGTTTGTATTGCCCCCGGATCGCTGCAAAGGCAGCAGAAAAGAATCGTGACTTCTCGGCTTTGACGACTGAGAACGCACCAGCTGTAACTTCAGCTGTATGGGTAACCACTACTTTAAAGTTTTAGCATGCTTCATACACCAATTCCTCCTGAATAGGAAACTAATGAGTGGCATAAAATGTGCTGTTAATTAAAAGCTTCTAAAACGCCAAACCTTCTACATGCTTCGGCTCAAGTCAGCAGTTCTGCAGGGCTTGGTTTAGGCTGCAAACCAGCCCGCAGCCTCTGGCAGCAGTGTTCAGCTATTTAGAAAGATGTTCAGCCAGTATTTAACCCACTGTTAAGAGACTTTCACATCTTGTTTAAATTTATCAGACAGCTTGCTCCTGCTAAGAAACATTTGACATGGCAGAGCTCTGTCAAACAGCTCAGAGGTTGCGGTTTCTGTCCAGAGGACCCAAGCCAATGTTAAAAACATATAAAGAGCACTCTAGCTCGGTGTGAAGTTGAAGAAAATGCAGCTCATCTACCTCAACAAAAGATGCCTGCAGTGCTGTGCAGAAACAGGCACCAAATTCTCAGGTCATAACAGAATTCATACAGCACAGGGTCTGTCTTACAAAATGATGTGTGCCTCTTGCAAATCAAGAGGCGGTGCCTATGTTTACCATTAAGGTCCATTGTTCGGTACATCAAAAAAAAACATGCTAGAGAAGAACGTTGTTCTGTTTTACAGAGCTAAAGCTTTCAGTATACGTTTCTGCCTTGATGCAAACGAAGCAAGCAAACCCCATCCAAATCAAAATCAATTTCCTTGCTGTTATGGCACGTGGGACAAAGAAGCTAGTCAAAACTAGAAAGAAAAAGGGGAGAAAAGGAGACTGAGTAAGTCACAGCATGCTGGTCAGGCCTCCCGGATTCCAGTTGCCCAGAAGTTAAGAAAAGGAACAGAATCTACTTGTCATTGCAAAGTTTCTTAATGTCCTCAGATGAAATAGCTTCACACTTATAAATTGCCTTTTATGTGAAATCTTTGAGATGAGAATCTCCTTATTTTATGTAAAGCATCTAATGTGCTGAAGAAGTAATTGAATGGCTGCTGTCAGCAAGCACTGCTATTACACTAGGTGCATTCTTCACCCAGAGACCTAACTGGATAATTATAGCTTTAAAAATGAAAAATCTAAAAGAACTCAAGCAAGGAAGGGCGGGTAACAGTTTCTGCAGCATTTGTTCCTCTTGACAATTAAAAAAAGGTTTCTTCAAGAATTCATGGATTAATATACAGAAGACTAGATATTAAATTAAATACATAGCATGGGACATTGTCCTCTCATTTTGCTCAAAATTGGTGTACAGTATGGAGAACTTGCCTTGCAAGGAATGCTCTTGTTTAAATGGCTTGATAAATGGGATTCCTTTGATGCTGTTTGCTCTTGCCTTCCTTAATCTCTCCTAATCATAATAATGATTTTTTTTTTTTGTCTGCAATGCATCTGACCTACTTCCACATTCCCCCTATCCTGCTGTTCTTTTCTGTCTATATTCTCTGTGAAATATCTGTATTTTTCCCCCCCTTTTTCCATTAAATTTCTTCAAAAAAAATTAAGATCCTCAGGCAAATCAGGAGATGTTTTGACTCTCACCACCCAGTGAATGCTGGAAACCACATGCTAAGATTCTTCCCCTTTAACCAGTCCAGGCATCAACCTTTATCAGTCCCAAGATACTGTTAGTCTACATGGAATTTGTTGAAGTATTTGAACCACAAGACTCTGACAGAGACGTACAAAATGCAAGCAATTCAATTTTTAATCACTCCAGCAAAAAAAGAATTTGGCAATTAAAAAAGAAAAAGAAAAAAGCAACTTTGACACAGGGACAGAAGGAAAATAACTAGCTTTAAATAGTGGCAGGTGCATCACTTCAGACAAATTATACACCATCCATCCCAAACTCTGTCTGAAGCAGAAGGATAGCCCAGGGATTAGGGTTTTAATAGAGAATTTAGAATTAGGGATTACAGTCCCTGCTCCACTACAGCCAGTCTATGCAGCTTTGGCCATTTACAAAACAGGGTTAACAATTTTTCTCCTCTCTCAGCAATATTAAGAGAGCAGCAACACTGAATATTGTCAGGCTGTTAAGGCTAAATACAATCTAAAATAAATAATTCTTGGATGGGATCTTGAGCACCTGACATGGGAGCTTCATGGGCATTTAAACTGAAAGCCACAACCCCTCTGCCCAGTACCCATGTACTGCTGGAAGCATGCTAATTCAAGACTCTCTTATTAACCTAGAAGTATCCTGGGTAGCTGTAGTTTTGCACAGACCTAAACAGGCCCTGATCTGAGCAGGGAAACACTTCAACTCGTGTGTAAACTCTGGTATAATCCAGGAGAGAAGAGCAATGCCTTTTTACATCTCAAGTTCAGCAGTCACCTTAGTTTCTACTGTAGCTACCTCTTTTTTTTTTTTTTTTTTTTTTGTTCTGTTTTTAATCTGAGACTGAGATACTGGTGCAATAGGTGCCATAAAAACAAGGAAAGAGCAGCTGGTTGCATGCAAACCACTTCCAAACCCAGGTAGGTGCTGACGTAGACCAGAGTGCCACGGCGCAGAGGAACTGAAAACAGCAGCACGGGGAAGTTTAGACCAAATCTCAGTTTGTGAGGCTGTACCTCTTGACGCAGCATGTAGCAATAAGATGGGAGAGGGACTGAGTCTGAAGAAAGTCAGCTGTGACAGAGTAACACCGAAGACCTCGGGACAGTTACTATTTCTGCTCAGACCTTAGTTATTTTCCATTTTTTACCAACTCCACTCTTCCCTGGACATCAGGAGAGGTAATAGAAAAGCAGCTTTTGCATCAAGAAAGTAATTTCTTTCCTCATTTCTGGCATACTCCACTAGGAAACCATTAGCAGAGGTCTTGCCTGCAGAGTCTCATTTGAGAGTCAGCACTCCTGCAGACTTTGCACCATTCTGTATCAGCGACACTCCAGCCTTCACCTGATGTTTTGAGTGTCTTGTGACCAAATAAGTGAGTTTGCTATCTGCCTGGAGAATGTGACTCTCTGGACATGCCTGGCTTTTGAGATATCCATCCAGCTGAGTTAGGCAGGAGTCAGGCAACTGCACACACAAACTCCCTTGGTGGTGTAGCTTGTGCTGTGACTACAAAGCAGTGAAGGAGAATCAGGTCACTGGAAATATGGTGTGGATTACCACCAGGYGAAGTATAGTCACTCAGTCTTGGAACTGGCCTGCACATTGGAACTAATACTGGAAGATTTGGGAAGAGCAGTACAGAATCCCTGACAAAACTTCAAAAAAAGAAAATCAACAGTCCTAATTCCCCTCATGTGTGTCAATGCTTCTTAACTAATTGCTTCAGAAGCAGTATTCCTGATTTGCTGCACCATGGGGGAGAGGAGAACCTGGGCCCATGTTCAGGGAACAGAATGTTTAGAGCCAAGCAAGCAAAGACAAAAGGACAACAGGAATCAAAGGGTGTTGTATCTGATCCAAGAACACAAGGCAGTTAGAAAAACAGTCTCAGAAGTAAATTGCAATAAATGGCAGGTACTATAGTAGCTAGTGAGCTAAGAAACAAAGATATTTCCTGTGCAATAAACCAAGCAGCATTACATAAAAGAACAACTTAATTTAAAGGGACAACCATCCTCACTCCGTGCTTTCCACTGCTTTTAACACTTTTGTGACAAACCAGCAAGACACCCTAATATTGCAGCATCCAAGGGCATCTTACTTTACCACAAAATCTCTAAAGTTATTTTTATGGATGCCAAGTCAAAGTACAATGAGGATACATGACCAAATTCACACAGTTTGTCTCTGGCAATGCAAGAGCTGAATCTGGACTTCCCACAGTTCAGGCCAACGCTCTCAATGCTGGACTCCCTTTTAACACCACCCCCTCCTCAACACACGCACACCTACAAGAAGGGGTGGGAAACTGGACTCAAGCTTACTTTATTTTCTTTACTAGAAACCCAGTGAATCAGCTCTTGATGAGAAAGTGCAGAATCATGCACACATGACTCTTCAAAATTCAGGGGAACGCTGAAAGACATAATTTTCTCCCTCCTGCCCTCAATACCTTACATGAAATGAATTTGCTGCATGCCATTCCTAGCACTAAAACCACCATTCTAACTAATAGTGTTTGCCATCTTGTCAGATACCTTACAGAGATTGAAGAGCTTCCTCATCCAAGAGCCATTCTTCTGCTTGCACTGTGCATTCAGTGGATTAATTACAGGTCTAATTCCCACTGGCTATCTTGTACTTGTCAGAAAAACTGCAAAACTCCCCTATAAATGAGAAAAGAAAGACTCCTAGAATAAGCAGGTTTAAAAAAAAAAAAAACAAAACAACCAAAAAAACCAGCTCTTAACCAGAGTAGGTATGTCTAATAGTTAATTATGATGCTAAGTCATGGAATCTGATCATATAAAAAATTTAGCTATCCCCAGAAGACACACAATGTAATAAACGTTCATTGCAAATCTAGCTCCTAAATCTGCTGCCCGCTGAGATAATGAAGAATGATTCAGTCAGACCCAGGCATCTTTTTAATTTCAGATGCAAAACTGCTCACTGTTGTGTGAGGCTGCTACAGACAGCAACAAGGTAACTGGGGGGGACAATCAGCACAAAACAGGCTGATACAGCCCGGACTGCTAGACAGGAGGAGCTCCCTGTCCAATTCCTTGGGGACTGGAAGATATGGAAAGAAATAGGGCCATAATGAAGGCTTGGGGGCAGCAATTGCCAGCAGGATTCCTGACTTAATTTTTGGTTTGATATCACTGTAGAGATGCACATATGTTTATGTTCAGCCCATTTATGGAACAGAGATAGATTCTGCTCTGAAGACTTTGCTCCTTGTTAGCTATTCTTCTATCACAGCAATCCTCACACATAACCTTATTCCCTGGCAGGTATTTTTATTTATTAATGCCACTGAAAAACCTGCTCCTGCCCTTTGGGTAGCAGTACCTGGTGACCCTCCTTAATCTCTGAGCTGAGAACAAAGCTATTATTATGTTACCTTCAAAAAGATCAGCAGCTCCAGTGATGCAACATTAGGCCACAAAACTCTCATCTATTAAATAAATTGAGATGTGCTTTCTGTTTTCTGACCTACATATTTAATCAACTTCTATTTTCAAGGGGCTCATAGCACATGGCTCTGCTCCAAGGACAGCCTGAGAGTTTCCATATCATATGTGAACTCCAAAAAAGTGCCACAACTGATGATGCAGCATTTTTAAACAAATTTCCAGATGCCAGGAGGTGCACTTCCTATCCACCTCCTGACAGAGGACCCCAGCGGGTAAAACAGACCTACAACTTCTGAATTGGCATGTAAAGCATATATTAGGGAACTGTCCTTGTAAGGGACATTTCTTAGGCCTTTCTTGTTCACTTGCCCACAGGCCAAAACGCTTGGCCCAACTGTCATTCTAGGATGCTCAGAGGGAGAGCAATCGCATAAAAGCATTGCAGACTTGACCTAAGGCCAGTTTCTCTCCAATGTAAGTTAAATCAATCAGCAAAGGAAACTTTTAGCTAAATTCCCTGCCTATTTCTCACACTTTCTTTTTCCTACCCATTGCCCAAAGCCACCCTCAACCTTTCCCTTCCTTCCAGTGTTTTTTTTTCTCCAGCTTGTCCCTACTCCCACAGCCCCATAAGCTATCTGGCTCTCTCTGTGATGCTGCCTCCCCTTATCTGGGATTCTCGTCCAGCGCCCAAGGGCCAGAGTAGCCTCTGCTGGCTGTGGCGCAAGTCTGGAACAATCAACTTAATCTGCTGGTTCACAGGGTGAGCCCAGCATGAGCTGGGTTCCTGCAGACATTTTCTACAAGGGAACTTTACTCACCCCTTTATTGCTATGCCCCGTAGGTACAAAAAGCTGGCACAGTATCTCACATCTGCTGTTGAACTTGCCACATCTATTGTGCACAGTTCTTACCACCTTTTCTACTAACTCACACGAGGTTTAATCTGGCTTGGTGCACAGGACTTCTTCTATTGAGGACTTCTCCCTCTCCTATTCCAGACTTTTGGGGTGGCTAATGCAAATAGCCAGAAGTCTGACATGCGCCAGCAATAATCACCTTTTACTTCCAGTAAAAAGTATTGTACTCCTGGTATGGTAGTAGTATTGTAGTCCTGGTACCTGCACAGCTCTGCAGCTAGATTATCAGCCCTGAACTGCAGTGCTGTTAAGTTCAGCGTTCATATCCTGAGCTTGCTTTCTGTCTGCTGTCTTCTATCCCATTCAGGTTAGACTTTGCAGTTTTAACCTTTTCTTTAACCTACAGATTAAGCTTTTTATACAGTACTTTAAGTGAAATAATGTCTAAACAACCCTAAAAGAATTATGTGGCCAAGCCCAGCCTGCCCTTAAAAATTACTGTGATTTCTGGTTTTTACTGCAGCGATACTAGAAATTGACCCTCGGTACAGCAAAAGTCAGAGTGAAATTTTAGATGATTACTAAGTAGTTTTGTTGTGTTTCTACCATAAGTTCTGTGAAGGTAAGTACTGAGCTTTGAGCTGTTCTAAAGTCTTCAGCTTTATAGTTCTGTAGCCTGTGTTAACCTTTGTATGGCTCAAAGCTAGCTACAGGTAATCTGTGAGGGCTTAGAGTAGGTGACACTCACTTTAAAAGACTCTTAGATTTATTTGTAAGATCATTAAATTCCTACAGAATCATTTATTTACTTAAACAAAGCACCATACGGTATCCTGGGTTAACAAAAGAAGTTTTGCTAAAAAAATATGCGAATAACCATTGGTTGAGTGCTAGATTAGTTAATTATTCTTACTAAAGAATGTGCCTTAAAACATAAAAAGCCTTCCAGAGCTTTTCTGTCATCTTTTAGAGGGCACACCACACAGGCAAGTTGCCACAAATATTTACACTTGTGAAATAACTTTTGCAAAGATCAGATGAATGGTTGAGCTTAACTGAGTGCCCTGCCCATGAAAATTGACCTAAAGCAGAAAAACCTATGATGAAACATTAACAAATAATCATTTGCAAGAGGAGGTTTCCCTTACTTCCATCAGTTTCTATCTGGGACACCCAACCACTAGAAGATTGAAATACCTCTTCTAATCATAACTGAACATATTTATAGATCTTTGTAGATATTTTCATCCTCCAGATAAATATGCAACACTAATTCCTGTT
Source organism: Phoebastria nigripes (assembly GCA_035582835.1). Lineage (NCBI taxonomy): Eukaryota > Metazoa > Chordata > Aves > Procellariiformes > Diomedeidae > Phoebastria > Phoebastria nigripes. The sequence continues at coordinate 1,232,225 of JAYKAV010000334.1, read as the reverse complement.
TAACACTGAGCACCAGTATCTTACGGCAGCAACTGCTGCTGATTGTAATTATATAGTTCCCAGAAGTCAGTATCAACTTTGGCTTCCCCCAGCTCCGAGACAGGTGTAGGAAAATAAAAATTCTGCTCTTAGGTGTAAGTCTATAAAGACAGAGGAATTCTCAGCTTGTGTATTTGATGTAAGTAACAACCTTGAGCTTTTGAGAGTTCACAGCCAAATAAAAGAACTTGGTTCAGTCATGACTCCTCTTACAGCCAGCTGCTGGAAAGTTTTAGCCATCCCTGAATTTCACAGTATGTCTGTTAACAAGAAAAAAATTTAATTTAACAGAACTTGAAAAATAAACTGCCCTCTATCCTTAGACATGGGATCCGTTCCCTGGAACAACAACAGAACAGCAAAAAAGTTGCCTCAGCCCTCAAGTTCTAAGGTAGATGAAGATTTCACCAAAAATTTCACTGATTCTCCCCATGCTGATTAACCCAACCAAAACACAGCACGGTCATCAATGCGGAGGGTGAACTCCAGACATGTCAGAATTACACAATGACCAGATAAAGCGCTCCAGTTTAAGGAAGGAATAAATGGAAGATTAATATGGGACACAGCAAAATAATGAGGTCTTGCTCTGCCCTGCTTAGTCTCGAGCCCTCTTGACAGCACAGCCTTTACTTTTGTTATGCATTTTACTAGCACTTCCCCAAAATACAACTGTCTTGTACTTGGCTATGTCTAGAGTGCACGTGAGGGGAAAAAAACGTCCACAACTTCTCATAAGCCACAGCCTGCCAAGCATTTGCATCGCGTGTGACATGTTCACACTTGACTGCTCCGTCAGGCTCTCCTGGAGGCTCCCTGAAATGCCATACGTCCATCCCAGCTCCAGAAAGCAGCTCTGCTTCTGCCAGCAGGTACCAGAGGCCATTTCTAGCACCTGCACTGTGCAACCCCGCACTTTCCCTCCTTTCACTTGCTCTTCTTGCAGGATTGCAATTCAGTGGGTGTGACTGGAAAGGCAGAGTTCACATCTCATCCCAGTTTTCACCCTGACAGCCCGTCTCTTTGTTTTAAGCTCTCCCCAGCTCATCAGCCCACACCCAGATTCCCTCCCTTGGTGTTTTCAGGCACCCATCTAGCAGCCATCCTTCAACTTCTTATCCTTTTTCCAAGCTGAAGAGCTTCTAGACTTCATTCCACCTGCTCAGGGTTACAGCAGCCGATTCTATGCCAACCCATGTCCAACATTTGGATATTAGGAATTGCCACAGTTGTCATCATTACAACAACTGGATGTTATAGCTCATGTATCAGGGGTTAAGCCACTCTCTAACACAGATGGAGAAAATCTAAGATTAAAAATGCAAGATACTGTGCACTTCTCACAGGATACTTGTCCAGCTTGTATAGCCAGACCTCAGGCCTGATCCAATCTGCTATGTTCACTCCAGGCAACAGAGAGACATGAATAGAAACAGGCAGCTCTGGCCACACACATGTGTATATAATAAATACACAAATTATTACACAACATAATTTCCATTAAATATGACGGGGAGCAGCACTAAATCAGTCACTGTGAAAACAAGGCAGGGTCTGGTCTACCCTGCATGTCTGATCTCCACCACACAGTGCCTCAGATACTCTTTCCCAGCTAAGGAACAGTGCTGGATTCCAGGACATTGCCAGCTTTCCCTCAGCCCAGTATCTTTACTCACTCGGTGGTGTGCTACGATGTTTTAAGTTCATATTCTTTCTCAGCTCTTTCYTCACGGGGTGGGTATAAAGCTAGCATGTCCTAATTCCCACCAGCTTCTCAAACCCAGGGTCATTTCTCCATAGGAAAAATATCCAAGTGTCAAGTTATTAAACAGAGATCTTGAGCACTTGCTTAGTAAGTCACAGAAGTGCACAGCAAATGCTAAATCTCCTCAATCTTGCAGGGCCTCTGCTTACATGCTTTATTGGCTCATTTCAATCTCTGGTCTCATTACCAAAGCAAGCTGAGGCAGTTCTCCACCCACGCCAGTGCCTGTAATTACTTGGAAAACTGATGGTACAATGCCCATCCGACAGCTGGGGTATGTGTCTCAAATTATACCAAAAAATTGCAAGTCTGCGAACTTCAAGAAAATCGGGCAGAAGTGGTCTAAAGAGAGAAATTGTATGAACAGGCAAGCAGTTGCAATACAGTCCCACTTCCCTTCTCACCAAGGTCATAGCAGCTGGAATGCGCTTGCCTGAAGTTTGCTTTCTCAGAGAAACAGCCATGTGATTGACCCAACTAGTCACTTGATTTCACAGATGCTTCATGGCAGTATAGTTCCAGGACCATTTAAGAGACTATAAGGGGGGGGATTAAAGAGCAAGCAGTCAAAAGAGCAATTTTACTCTATCCCAAGCACAGCATCACATTTGCACGCAAGGAGAAATAAGCCAAATACCTGGAAGAATTCCATTCAGCAGCCTGCGCGCTTATCTGGGCGGATTTGACCATCAAAAAGACAGGCTGGAATAGAAAGTTATGTTCTGCTCTGCTTGTATTTATACATACATGAACTTTACATATGCGTAGTCCCAGAGACTACGTGTGTACACTAAGAATATCTTGTAAACATCAAGAGGTTCAGGGCTTTAAAAATCAATTTATTCAGTTACACTCCTAACCTTCCTCATTGCCTCATATAACCAAACACACTGTTCTCCACAGGGGTAACAGAACAGTAATAATTTCAAAGGGGTGGAAAAACGTCCAATTCTTTGAGTAAAGGCTACAGAATATTGAAAATTTATACTGTTGCTTGCAAGCATTTTGAGTATTCAATGACTATTTCAGTCAAATCACTTCAGAGGATGGTAATTTTTTTGCTGAATAGTCTAAATGTATGGTTCATTAAAAATCTGATCTCAGTTATTCTGAATGCGTATCTTTGCGAGTCTAGAATTCACTTGGATTTACAGTGTTGTGCATGTGTATAGAAACGTGCCCAACTAAAGGATCCATATCAACTATGCTTTGGTATTTGGGGGTTGTTTTACCTTGGGGATAGTGGGGTTCATCCCCACCAAAACTTTTTAACCCTCAATAAAATCTTCGAGTGAGTTACCTCTTATGCTAACCACGCACAACGCATATGCCAGCATCACACCTGACATGACCACATTATTTAGCTATCTTCCTGTTTATCACTTCTACTAGAAAACATCATGCAACAGCAACAAGTTGTGGCATCATCAATGACAACTGCTCAACAGCTAAGGCTCTGTTCCTGGGTGTATGCAGTATAGTAAGCAGCCACGTAGTCACAGAATGGTACCTCTCATTTTGTGTACACCACTCCCTTTCCTCTTCCAAGGATGAGCAGCTTTAAAAACATAAATATGTTGTTGGTTTTGTCCTACGTGAGTCAGGGGGATTCTGATACCTAAAGATACTTAAAAAAAAAAAAAAAAAAAATCTAGCCATAAAATACTGTAGGGAAAAAAAAAATCTCTCCTATCTCTGAATGAATAGGAACTGAGACATCTGAATACAAAACACTTGGGAATGGAGCACAGCGTGTCACAGAGTGACCAGTTGAGCAATCAGCCAGACAGAGTCAATATATCCATTGCCAGGAAAAGATACATTTATTCTCTGATAACATGAGTAGGAATATTGGTAAAGGCAGGGTCTTTGTCTCTCCTCCCCCAGAGTCCTCTCAAACATGCCAAATTTGCTACTGAAGGTACTTGGATGAAGTCTCTTGCTCTTATCACTAACATCTACTTTTGGGAAAAAAGCTTCGCCTCAGCTATCAGCAGCAATGCTCCCGTTGGCTTCAACAGAGGCAAGATTTCACACTTGATATCTCAATCCTAACTGAATTACAGGCTCTACCAATTGAAATGAAGATGTGCTGGTTTTGGCTGGGGTAGAGTTAATTTTCTTCATAGTAGCTCATATGGGGCTATGTTTTGGATTTGTGCTGGAAACAGTGTTGATAACACAGGGATGTTTTCGTTACTGCTGAGCAGTGCTTACAACAGAGTCAAGGCCTTTTCTGCTCCTCACCCCACCCCACCAGCGAGGAAGCTGGGGGTGCACAAGAAGCTGGGAGGGGACACAGCCGGGACAGCTGACCCCCACTGACCAAAGGGATATTCCACACCATATGGCGTCATGCTCAGCATATAAAGCTGGGGGAAGAAGAAGGAAGCGGGGGACGTTGGGAGTGATGGCGTTTGTCTTCCCAAATCACCGTTACGCGTGATGGAGCCCTGCTTTCCTGGAGATGGCTGAACACCTGCCTGCCGATGGGAAGGAGTGAATGAATTCCTTGTTTTGCTTTGCTTGCGTGCACTGCTTTTGCTTTACCTATTAAACTGTCTTTACCTGAACCTATGAATTTTCTCACTTTTACCCTTCTGATTCTCTCCCTCATCCCACCAAGGGGGGAGTGAGCAAGCGGCTGCGTGGGGCTTAGTTGCCGGCTGGGGTTAAACCACGACAGAAAATAAGCTTAAAACTGAAGTTAATGAAAGTAGTTGCATTTTCCTGCTGACGCTTTTTTCTTGATGGCAAAACACTTGCTGGTTTAGCTTCGTAAAGATTCTAATAAGTTAGATAATCTCTCTCTGTAGTAATTATCCAGAAGCCCCAGTCCAAATTCAGAACCCCTATATAACAAGCTCTCTAAACATACAATAGTGACCTGTCTGGCTCCCACAATCCAGAAAGGATTCGCCTTTCTCCCTGGGTTATATATATATCCAGGAGATTTATTCTCTAAATGGTGGCAGAAATTGCCTCACTCATCTCCCAAATCTAGCATGAGGCATGACTAATGCTTGTGATGTGCCCTGAAATACTGGGAGGAAAGGTGCTATAGAAATGCAAAGCAGCTTTCAGGAACAGAAATACATTGTCTCTCACTCTTCCTTTCCCCCACCTTTTTTGTTTTCACACTTCTTTGGTGTGGTCCCAGTTTATTTTGTAAACAGAGTCTAGTACCGTTTGGCAATGGCATCAGCATCTTCTCAAAACAAACATACAAAGCTCAGAAGAAATCTCCAAATGCAACTGATTGTCTTAAATATTTACGATTTCACTCCAAGAAAAATATTTAACAGAAGCAGAACATGAAGTAAAGGAAGGAAAGATACAGTGTTATCTCACATAAACATCTTCTCAAAGCACAGCCAGGCCAGCTTATATAATACAAAACAAAAAACTTTGAACTAGCTATCAACATAGCTGCTCTCTACAGCTTCTCTCAGCAGAGGCTGAGGCATCTTTCCGCTGACATTCCCAGACAAAAAAGCCCCCCCCAAACCCCAACAGTTCTAAGACAGGAAAAATCCCCTTCAATTTCCCTAATCTTGTTCCTCAAGTGGAAAAAAGGATAGTGGGAAAAAAAAGTACGTATGTAACAAGCTACGTGGCTCTAAAAAGTCCTCACTTGGGAGAAAAAAATTCGTAATCTTGATAACCAATAAATATGCACCAGTTTTTAAAAGCTGAAACTAAAAAATCAGATGTGGAGGAACTGACACCTGGCCATACTCCTCCCTCTCTTATCCTTTGGGTAAGTTTTTTTTCCTGAAAGCACTGGCTAACTTGCTGATGAGGTGATCAGGGCCGAGTGACCTTCAGATCCGGCATGAAAAGGGCAGACAAGCCCTGTGGACACACAACAGCAACCTATAACTGACAAGGACTGAAGCAATTCAGATCAGTCCTTTCCTGTTTGGGTGAACTGGATACAAGGGCTCTGTACTTTTCATTCAAGTTGAAGCATTTCCTGGCATCGTGAAGAGCCATTAAAGTTTTCCAGAAAATTAGCAAGACCAAGGACTGACAAACAAGAAACAGAGAAAGTTTGAGATGGGAAAACATTCTCCCTTCTTTTTTTTTTTTTTTTTTTCTTTTAAAGCAAAGATGTTCAGACAAAAAGTAAAGGCAGTGAGCTTCAAATCACAAGCCACAAGCTTGGTGGGAGGTAGTTAAAGGGGAAATGCAGCAGGGATCCTCAGCACTGAGTCAAGACCTTTCTTTGATCTCCAGTTTTCTCAAGCTGCATTCCCATATGCAGCCCACCATTTGTTTTTAGTTAGACAGACATAATGAAAAATACTCTGCTTGGGAAGAGCAACAAACAAGCCTTGCAAAAATCACGCAGTGACAGCCAGTCAAAACAAGGAAGAACCAAAACCACAAAAGAGATCATGGCATCTACTAAAGAGGGAAAGGCTCAACTACTTGGGGATGCTCTGGGGATCCTTCATCCAGGAATTTCAAAGTCACTCAATTCAGTGATGGATAGATAGGGATCACCTACTCACACACTACTAAATTTGCAATCTCCTATATATGGAACCAACAAACCCGCTTCCAGTGCCCCAAGGTTTTATCAGCAGTGAGCCATGTGGGTACGCCCTGGCTCATCCCAATTAACTGGTCAGGTTTGACAGGATCAGAATTGTAGGTTGTAGCACACATGAGCACAATAAATCACATGATTTTGCCTTGTCATCATTGTAATTTATGTATTTTCTGCATCCTCTTTTGTTTATTAGCCCACGTAATTACACTCTTCCCCGTTTTAAGGGATACTGTGCAGTATCTTCATGATTTGCTGTCGTGGAGCCCAAAACCCACCAATGTTCTTAACTACAGTTTTGTTTGTTGGCATCTGGCATGGCATATGCTGACACGAAGCAGTTCACATGTCTCAGAGCTATTGTTCCAGACTCTGCACATTTACAGTTATCATCAGTTATTCACGACAGGCTTTGAAAATTTTCATCACAACAATTAAAAATTCTTCAAATCTTTTAAATTCAACTCAGAACAACTGCATGCTTATGGCTTGCTTTTCTTAGTTGCCCAATACATTAGCAAATAGTGGTATCATTTATCCAAACACTCTGGATAGCTGGTATCACCAGAGTAGTCTTAATGTAGATTACATACTATATTTACAGTGTTTCACAGATGAAAGTTAAACCCAAAAAGCATCAAATCCAGCTTGTGGAATAGTTTCAACTATGCCTCTCGTTTAAAACATTTCTGAAAGTGTATCAAGTGGGCCATTTCATATTTGCTGTTGCAATGCAAATGTAGCTGTCACCCTGTGGTTAAGACAAAGTACATACCACAGCTCTCACGTGAACTGCCAGGTGCACGGCAACATGCATGATCCACAGCACAACTCCGTATTACTCACAACTGTGCTTCTGGGCCCACGGAAAAAGGCAGAGAGCGCTCTCAGAGTAACTGCTTTGCAATGCCACTACTGAAGGAATAAATATACACCAGCAATCAGATTTTTAACCTCTGCGGTCACCAAATGGCATAATTATCAGGAAGGATTTTCCACGTTGCCTACTGCCAGCAAAATCAAGTCGTGTGTTTCTGAAAATGCTAATGATACAATAAAGCATCTATAAAGCACATTATAAAGTGGTCGGGGTCAGCTACCGAAACACAACACAGGGGTAATGTCTCTATCAGAAAGATCCTCTACTGAAGCATTGCAGGTCCTCTCATTCAACAAGGCACTTCACTGACCTGGGGAACAGAGTTTGTGGTTAAAACTTAAACCTCACTTGAAAGTTTGAAATTAAGTTAACCTTTTCTGATAAAACAACGCTGTCTCAAGACTAGATAGAATACATTTCAAGCTTAACCAGAGGAGGCGGCTTTGTATTGCGAACAGGGTGTGCATGTCCATGGGTAAACAAGTCCTGTGACTGAGGTAAAGCGCTTTTCTTGATCTTGCACTAACACAACGGAGGCGGGAGGGCCCTGCTGCAGACAGGCACCTGGCTTACATCCCTCCTGGCTGGGACCCATCCCTCAGAGAGGGAGCGGGCCTGGCCATATTAAGAAAAACAAACAAACTTCAGGACCTCTTTGGCAAGATTTTGAGTACTCTCCCTCCGACGCAACTGCTCAAACGACAGGAGCAGCCCCAGCCTCAATACTCGCACACATAGAGGCCAGTGCATGCCCCACCAAACTCCCATCCCTCCTCCTGCCTCTGCGGGGACAACCGCAGCTCCTTACTCAGCACACCTCCTTCCCTCAACCCCAAACAACCCCACTGCACTCACACTCCAGCTCAGCCCTCACACGAACACAAACCCTTCCCCACCCCAGCCTGACCCCAAACCTCAGGTGCACCTTCAGGCGGTTTCCCCATACACAGAAGCCTCTCACCGCCCCCAGGCCCACAGCTTTACCATTACCAGTAGCCCAGGTGCGGTGGCTTTGCTCCCGCCCAGCCCAGCCCAAGCCTGCACTCCGTGCTCCCACCCGCATGCACCGCTGCGACCACCCCCTCTTCCATGCAACCCCCACCGCCCGGCTGCACACCACCCCCCCCCGCTCTCGGCCACCC
>JAYKAV010000334.1:1150315-1223327 GCA_035582835.1 Phoebastria nigripes | reverse complement strand
GGGGGTCGTGTCGCGATAGCGTCCCGCACGTCGCGAAGGCGGTGCCGGGGGTGGGTGAGGGGAGGGGGCGCGCGCGGCAGCCTCGCCAACGGTTTCGGCCGTTACCGCCAACGGACGCGGCCGGTCACGCGCGGCCGGTGCCTCGGCGGGCTTTCAGCCTGGCCGTGAGGGGGAAGAAGAAAATAAACAAATAAAAGAAGTCGCGGCTCGCTCGTGATGGGTTTTTTTTTGTTTGTTTGTTTTGTGGCTTTCTCCCCCATTCTCTCTTTTCGCCCGTGATGAATAGCACGCGTTCAGTCGCCGTCCTCCAGGGAAGGTCTCCGAGGTGGATAAATTCGCCTATCGCCAAGAAATAATTTGCTGGGAAAGGAGGGATAATTGGGATTTCAGCCTGCGTGTGCCATTCCCGTGTTTTTCAGGCGTGGGGAGAAACGGCGTTGTGCTCCCCAGCTAGCGTGCAGCTGCCGTCCGGCTTTGTGCTTGGCCCTCTTCTCCATTGTGCAGGCTGTCCTTTGTGGTATGTTTAATGGGGCCCTTTTAATGTCTTGTTAGACCTTTTCAGGTGCAGTGAACGTCCGCGGGTCTGCTTGGGTCACGGAGGGCGCTCAGCTGTGTGAAATGGAGGAGTGCCCAACAGGCGTTTCGTCCGTGTGTGCGCGTGGAGATGGTTTTATCTGGAAGATCTTGATTAGCTTTCCCACCAAATTGCAATGGGGAGGTGAGCAAAGGATAGCAGTGCGGGGTCTTGTAAGGAAAGATCCATAACACGTTTGGACTCTGAGCAATGGCTTCAACTTGAGAAAAAGGTAAATTAACCTTTGAAACTTGCATGTGTGTACCTGCGTACATTCCTGTTTTCCTTTCGCAAACTATGCGTCCCATCTCTTTCCCCCCTGAGAACCTGTCTCGTATCGCAAACCGCTGCTCCAGACCGGACTGATGGATGTTGAATTGTAAGAAGGTGATGGGAATGAATCATTTTTTGTTACACCTCTGTACTTTCCACATGAGATAGTGCAGAAAACAGCACTTTGGACAGAGGCTCGGATAGCCTCTGCTGGGGATGGGCGTCCAGTTTGTTGTGTTGGTTGATACTGTCATTGGTAAGAATGCAATTTAGAGGAATAGGTGAAAAGGCAAGAAAGTAGAAGCTTAAAATATGCTATTTCATTTCAAGCAAGAGGTATAACCCTGACATGTATTATCCAAAGGTGACCAGACACTCCTCTTCGACGTGGAACAGAATGAGTAAGTTTCCAAGGCTCTTAAAAGAGTATCTATTTCAAGTGTTTGAGGTTTGAGCGTGGGATAGATACCTTTTTCTACAGAATAGGGACAAATGTCCTGGACGTGCTTATTTAGAACCATGCAAGTTCTTTCCCACTGCACAGATGTCTCCTCATTCTAGTTTTGCAAAATTATGTTAGCCTTGAGTGAACAATTTATTTTGACTGGCAAGTAAAATATTATGTATTCTTCATGATAAAAAAGCAAGCAAATAGTTCTTGTGCTTGGACTGATTTGTTTTCATGAAACTTATTGGAGGTTGCTTGTGCTGTACCAGGGTGAGTACCCTTGTATACCTGATGGTTCTATAATTTGAACATATTGGAGCCATCTGGAAGAATCGACATTTTATTCCTTTGAGGGCATATAGTGATTGAGGTGACAAAGGGAGGAAAAATGGGGTGAGAGTCTGGCAATATGCATTTTGTAAAACCTATTGTTTGGGGAAACAACAGAACTGAACAACTGTGGTATTAATACCATGCATAATGTACAGAAATATTAGTCCGTTGCTAGAAGCAAATTATTGTTCAACATTTCAGCTTGTGGTCTTAACCTGGGATTTGTTTGTTTAAAGTATATTTGTAAAGTTTTTGAAGAAACAAAGAGCATCTGAGGCAGGTCAGCAGAAGTATCATTGGGGAATGTTCGTAGCTGGATGTTGCAGTGTTTTTATATCACTTGCTGATGGATTGTGAAATATCAGTATCCCGGTTCTCAATAGTCGATTTTTCTGTAATGCAAAGTGAGGGAAACAGTGACGTCATTGAATTTAAGGGGGAAGGATTGCAGTGGTGACTTACTGACTGGGGAGAAGATCCCAGAGGGAGTGGAGGAAATCTTACAAAAAGGGGAATAGTGCTACTTTGGCCATTTTCCCCTGGGCTTCTGTTTCTTTTGTGAACTTCTGAAAAGGAAATGTCATTTTGCTGTGTGAATGCATTGTTTTGCATGAAGTGTCAGACCACATCATGGGGATGATTCCAGTCAACTTCCCCCATTTCAAAACAAACACGTCAAACACTGTAATATGTTTATACAAAAATTCAGTGTATTTTTCAGGAACCCAGTATACATGTTTCCAAAAATAAATGATGTTTTTTGTACTTTATTATGGCTAGAAGAGTTTGTATAGGAGAGAAAAATTGGAAGGGGTTCCCTTGGCCTTTGTGTCCTTCTCTCCACAAATAAGAGGAAGATGTTGGCCTCTTCATGAACTGAGGGATTATTTTCATTTGCACTTCCTCTCAAAATATTCTTATCCGTGTAGTAGTTCCTATCTGATTCCAGTGGCAGTGACCGTGGCAGGAGCTATTGTCTCACAGTTGTTGGCTCGATACCATTTTGGCTGATCCCAGAGTAAGGGCAGAAAGGGCACAAGATCTAAAAAGATGTAGGTAAATTTGTTAATTTTGCTTGCAAAAACCTGGACTAGCTTCTCTCTTGGGACTGTAAGTCTGGGTGGCTTCTATCAGGTGTAGCGTGCGCACATGCAGGGCCAGTTCCTTCTCACAGCTGTGCTCCGGTATCTGTTTTCAGCCTTTAGTGGACTGCAGCAGCATCTTGTACCAGCAGAGCCTATAAGCTTGCTGGTGAGGGGATTTTATGAGGAACATGGTAGGTCCGAGCTGAGAAGGGTCCTGACAGACCCATTCTCCGCCACCAGACTTGTGCAAGAATTTGAACTTGAAGGTAAGCACATGTGATGTCTGTGCCTACAACACTGAAAGTTGTTCAGATTCACTGTTTGGGTCTGCTAGCTGCCCTTGGGATGTCTGATACCATACTATGAAAGAAACAAATTGAAGTGTTTATCAACTTTTAAAGTCAACAACTGTTTTCCTTTGAAAAATAAGTCAATTTGGTATCTGGGGTGAAGCAAGTCAACAAGTCTGGTCAGTCGGAGCATGTGGATTTTCACAGTCATTTCTATTCTTATGCTAATCCTTTGAACAGGCTGGCTGTGCACTGTTAGCCAACGCGAGAGAAGGGATGTGCATGCTGAGGACACTAAAGGGAAGCCATTTTTTGTAGTTATTGTTAAGCAGATTAGGTCTTCCAGCCAACCAGAATTTGGAGACTCGCGTAAGTTGAGGATATAATGCTGCGGGTCAGCAGTCGTTTAGTAATTCTGAGCCGGTTTGGTTGAAACCGTTTCTTTTCAGTATTAATTTTGTGGGTTTTTTGTTTGTTTTGGGGTTTTTTTGGGTTGTTTTTTTTTTTTTTTTTTTTTTTTTTTTTTTTTTTTTTTTTTAGCTGAAAACAAATTGTCTTTGGTACTGAACAATTAAAGTTGGAAAACTTAAATTTTCAATTTTCACTTACTGTATTTGGTAAAAATTGTAGGAAGGCAGCAAAACTGTCACTCCATTGATACAGCTGTGAGCTGCTCATTTGAATCCTACTTCTGCTTCTGCTGGTGACTGACTGTGTTTCTCCTGCACCGGTTTTCTGCATTGCCTCAATTTCTGCTGTGTAAAACGCTTTAGACATATAGATTGTTGAGTAGTATGTGTGCRTACATTCCTAGGTGTGTGTGTGCGCCAGTTGAAACCAGGTAAAATACGTAAATCTTACTCAGAAGAGTTTTCTTTCTTTGCTGTGTATTTGTTTCCTAGAGATTGTTTCAGAAATAGGAAGTAATGAAGTAATGGAAAAGTGTGAAAGAAATGCTTCTAGTTAGTATTTTGTTGTGTATTATACACACTGCCACTGTACATGGTTTCCCTCCTGTAAAGATTCCTGCTAACGTCCATAGGGGCTTCTGCAACACAAGTTACTAGGCTGGGGCTGTTAAGCATGTAAAGAAGGCTTTGTATATTTTATCTAAGTGATATTTTGTGTTGCTGGAGTCTGTATATACTTGAGTAGACCAGCTTACCATATTTGTGTGTATGTAGTGTTAGATTCTTTGGAAGTGTGTGAAATAATTAAAAACTGCCCTTTAAACTATTTAGTAAATTGGATTTGCTTTACCAGCAGTGGGACAGGAAGTTAATTGTGTTTAAGCTGATGTTGACTTTTCCAATCTGATTTTCCCTGGGAAGAAACTTTATTACCTAGTTGTTAAATGCACAGTTAATTAGCTGCTGATTGTTTAAGCTGATAAACCAATGCTACCAGCTTTACTGTAATCAGTTTGGTAAATGTGCCCTGTATATGCGTCCTTACGTTACTGTCTTGCTTTTTGATTAAACGCAATATTAACTATTGTCATACTAATGATTTGAATATATTTAGATGGTATTGTCAACTGATGATTATGACATTTCACTGTTACTATTCACTGGATGTTCTTTTGCTCTGTGCTTAGTTACACACATGTAGGTCTGGGGTTCATAGTGTCATCTATGAATCTTATAACAGATGAGAATATGGCTCGGCAGCTCCTGTCTTTTAACCCATAGTTTAGAAAATAAAATACCCTCAAATATCCACTTTTTAAAAATCATTGTTTTAAGAACCTATATTCTTTTAGTCTTGTTTCTGTAGCTAACATTGCAACATTTTGAGCATGTCCTGTTGATGTGGCTTGAAGTCACTAGTTGAAGCAATAGTTCAGCATAAACGACTGATCAATGAATCATTCATCCTCTTGTCATATCAATCGCTTTTGCTGATGAAGAAGCTGCAATTGCTGCCCCTCCATTCCCTTCCTGGTGTGCCCAATGCTTGTGCCTGTCCACATCTCAGCCTTTAATGTTTGTGGGTAGAAAGCATTGATTTAGTGTATCCATTATAACTCTTTAAGAATCTGAGAAAGCAGGGTTTCTCCCATTTCCGCCATTAGTTCATTAAACCAGGACCACAAGAAGTTTGGAGCCTGGCTTCCTATGGAAGGGTATTCAGGGTAAAATTAAATGCTTAAATACTCCTGAGGTTGTTTGTTGGATGGAGGGACGCTTGGTCAGCCACAGCCGCTGATGAGTTAGATCTCCTGGTGGCGGATCTGTAACATAAGGGTCATGTGATGCAAAGCACTGTTCTTGGATAAACTCACTGTGACAGTTCAAAATTTAGCTTGTGGGTGTTAGTTTACTTTTAAAGCAGGCTTTATGCTAGTTGAACAAGTTGTCAGTCCTGTGTTACTTTTAGTTTGGTCTTGCTCCATCTTTTCTATCTTACAGCAAGCATAAAGTCATAAAGCAGGTGAAAATTTTTTACAGCAAAAGTTTGCTTGTGTGACATCACATGCTGTGATTCAAACTTGTGTCAGTGGGTAGTTCAGCAGTACACGGACATAGTAGTGGTCCTGCAGCCATGGCCCCAGAATCCAGTTGTAGAGAAGGATGACAGTGATTTAATTACTACTGGTAAGTTGCTTTTAAGATACAAAGATGGAAGGTGGTATTCTAAAAGCTTTGTCATCGCTTACTAGCAGATTGAGATAATCAGTTTTGCTAAAAATAAGTTTGATGGCAAGGTGTTAGGTTCTTATAAGTGGTTTGAAAATTCTTGCTGCTTAAAGAAAACCATGTTTAATCCTCTATGTATTTTGTTATCTGAGATATGTTTATCACCGACTAAACAAATGTCTATTAAACTGTTAAAGTTAAGTTGGTTTTTTCTTTTAATTGCAGTGACAATGTTTCCTGGCATTTGGGAGGTGAACTTTTTGGTCTCAATACTCAGAATGCTCAAGGTGCATGTGAGTGCTCTGGGGGAAAAGAAAAGATACGGTGCTTGGTGTTTTGAAAGCAGTCTGATGTTTTTTGGTGCCAGTGTAAAAACAAAAGTTTTCCAAATCCAAATGTTACAATTTGGACATATTCTTATACTGACTTCACTAGGGGCATGAGCGTGGCTACTATGAAGAAGAATGTAGCTGGACAACCCCTGTTTGAGCATAATTTTAATTGCTGCAGGAGCCTTTGAATATTTGCTGGGATTGACCCTTTTACTCCTTGTTATGATTCATGAATGTCTTCATTAGATTTCATAATAGCCAGCCTATGTGCTCTAGCTTGAAGGCACAATTTATTAAAAAAAAAAAAAAAAAARGGGGGGGGGGGGCAAAAAAGCACTTTGATATCTTTTGTGTTGTGTGTTTTACAAGAAGCATCTTTAGAGAGTCAAATCCTACCTGCTAGGAACAATCAATCTTTTAAAAGGGTAATTTCAGTTTGGTTTTTTTTTTTAAATTTATTTTTAATTCAGAAAGCCTGTTATCCTGCTCAATAATRCACCTTGCTTGTTTTTTCCCCAAAATTTACATAGCAGCTGATAAAATTTGTAAAGATTCTACCAGATTGTATCAACAATTTCCTTATCAGCTTTTCATGGAATGTGAATATATTTCAGTAGCTGCTTTCCATAGCTTGCCCTTATGATCATCATCTAGTTCCTTACACTCTGGCTGGGATATAAACAATAAAAATTGCTGTTTGGGTATCATTGTTTGTTTCCAGTGCATATATGTGTGTGTGTATGTGTATTATTTTAAAAATTGCTGACAGATAGCACTTTTGCACTAAAATGTAAAATGTGTAGAATTTTATTATAAAACTCACAAAAGAATGAGCAATAGCTATAAATACTATGTTCAGATAAATCAAAACAATTTCTTTGATACAATCTGTAAACCAAAGTATGTTGATCCTTCCTCGCTTCCATGTATATGCAGAAGTGTGATGTGTTTGCTGGAGGTTGATTCTGTAAGCAGTAGTTGATTTTTATTTCAGAAAAAGTTCTGATAATTTATTCTTGAAGTGTAAATGAGATTCCGTAGTCCTTCAGTTGAATGATGCACAAGGCAAGCTTCAGATGTAAAGTTCAATCATTGGTAACTGCTGCAGCTTATTTCATTGAAGAAACACGAACAAAAGTTTGTTTGTAACTACTCTGGAACTGAGAAGAAAGGCTCCGGGGACCTTTGAACCTTTGTGGCTGTGCATCTGAAGGAGGAATTGTTCAAGAATGGGGAAAACTGCCAGAAGACCAGAGATCTGCTTTTCCCTGTATCTTTCTACAGCAGTGTTCAACGACCACATTTAAAGCAAAAAAAAGTTAGTTAATTGGAGGACTTTCTTACTTGTTCTTCTCACCAAGCTCTGATTTGATAATCAAGTATGCAGGAATGGTTATTCTATGACTTTTTTTCTCACGGAGGCAAGCTTTAAACAAATTATTTTGTGTGCTTTTTTCTTTTGGAAGAAATCTTAATGATTGATTGCACCCTTAAACATTTTGTTCTCTCTCTAATGTTCTGTGCAAATAATTCTGGCCTATGAAGCAATTTGTTTCCCCTGCTTCCTGGTGGTGTTCTAATTTCGCAATTATTTTTCATTCTGCGATAGCTGTCTCCTCAAGGAAGATGGGAGGGAATGTTTTGAAGAAATTGCTACTTCTCTGCAAAATGTGTTGACTGGCACATTGAGGGTTACAGTCTCCAGTGGGTTGTTCAGCATGAAGGTTCCACTTCAGGCAGCAATTTGTGCCATATCATTCACCTTCATGAATTTTACAAAGCTTAAAGATAGGATGGGCTGTGCTGAAAGAACATATTCCCTAAATTGCTTCGTGCAGAGGGAGAGAAACCACAGTATTGAGTGTTTATTATTTTTCTTTGAGTAATGAACATAACACACCAGCTGGAAAAAACATGGTTGTTCATTTATATTTCTCAGCCTGCACATGCAGCTCATAAGTGTGCTCAGGCGTGCCTGTAATGTTCATGTCTGTCCCTCTTTCTCTTGCTGAAGAAATACTCTGTGCTGCTCTAGAATTGTTCGGACAGAAGCGAAAGGCTGCGGTTGCCCCACGTAGTCTCTCAGGAATTGAATCGGGTCTGCCCTGCAACATAAGAAAGCTGGCAGGGGGTCAGCGCCATCGAAGTGGAGGCACAGTATGACTTCTGCTGTCTGGTGTTCTTCTGCCTGGCTTTGTTCAGGCACCGTTGGAGAGGGCACTCTCCGCATCAGTTTGCAGGGGGAGTGATGTTCAGGTGGCTGCAGCCAGCTTGGCCTGTGAGAGCATCGCTTGGGCTGTTCTCTGGGTCCCTGGTCCCCAGAAAAGCACAGAAAGAATTCGAAAAGCTCTAGATACTAGAAAGAGGAGAAGCAACCAGGCATGATTTAGTTGACAGCTAAGCAGGGATTCTCCTCGCTGCTAGAGAGGAAAATATTTCTTTCTTTTTTGGAGTGTTAAATTGTTAGGAGTCTCCAGTCCCTCTTTTTCCCTATGATGGGGTGGCAGTCAGGGTGAAGTTTATGTAGATTTTTATGTTGTATGTTCAGCCTGCCTTTTCAGCTGTCCCAAATCACAGTGTATCTCAAATGTCTTCTCTTGCTTCTTAAAACTGTTGTCCTCTTTCTAACCTTTGGCTGCAGTTTCTATAAAATTAGCCTGTGCTATAGGGAAATTCAGCTTTCTGTCTTCCAGGCAGTATGTAAACGTGGCTTCCAGGAGCATGGGAAAACTGCATGGTGGTTGCCCTTGTATCTTTGAAGTTCTTTACAGTATACTAGTTGGTTGTCACTCTGCTTTTTGCTTCCTGCTCTGTTAAGGTGTACGGCAGCTTGAAATACGCAAGTAACCTATCGTTTTTTTAAAGATTTCACTATAGGGAGTATTCTTTACCTAATATGTTCAGTCATCCATAGACAGAGAAATTGCAAATTGCATAAGGAAGCCAATACATCCTTGGCTGTTTAGTTATGTAGCCATATTGTATTAAT
This sequence comes from Phoebastria nigripes, assembly GCA_035582835.1. NCBI lineage: Eukaryota > Metazoa > Chordata > Aves > Procellariiformes > Diomedeidae > Phoebastria > Phoebastria nigripes. Next base: position 1,214,364 of record JAYKAV010000334.1, on the reverse strand, counting down.
TCAGGGAGAATTTAGCTCTCTAGAATACAGCTTAGTAGCTTTCTGAACATTTTCACCTAGATTACAAGAGAACTTTTTCTTGATTGCATTGTTTGCTATAGGTACCCCTTGCATTTCCTGTTTGTTAAATGCCAAGTTTAAAAATTAAACCACAGTTAACTTCTAAGATTAAAATTGGAAATGAAAACATATAGATCAGTGTTTTAGAAAACTTAATTTGTCAGTTCTTATCACTAGAAAACATGTGTGTGGAGGAGGGATGCCATATGGCTGCTAAATATAACGCAACTTTCTCCTCAAAGCAGTCTAAAAAGTACAGAAGTTCACAATCTGGTATCTGTGTTTTTAATAAGAATGTGCTGCAGATTTTAAGAATCTTGTGAGTGCAGACTAAGGTAATGGGAATAGAGCCAAAATGTAATCCGATAAATTTTAAGCATTTTCTGTGAAGAGGTGATATTGGCTGACACACTGGAGAGATGCTCAGCATCTTGCAAATACTGGACCCTTTGTTAGCAATTTCTTTGAAGTGTAAGGGTGGTAGTAGCTGTCCAGGTGACGTCAGTTTTCAGTGCTCCCTACCCTCTAGGTCCAACAGCTTGTGTTCTTGTTTTCTTTAAATATTTGCACTGTTACATCCCAGTGCTGGGATGCTGGAGAACTTGATCTCCTGATGTAGCTGTTTGAATAAGATCAGGAAAACATGGTTTTGGTGGCGAGACTTGAGAGTGGTTATTCTGGATTTTTAATTTTTATTTTTACATTTTTGTTAATACTTCTCACCTTTTGTGTTTTTGTGGAGATGCTGCCAAAATACAGATGATTCCATGTTTTAAGAATACAAATATAATTGAAATATGGTAGCATTTCTAGTAAATGATTTAGAAGCTGTATATGTGTATGCATTTGAAGGGAGTGAAAATTAGCGAAACACTGTGCAACATAGTAGTTCTACGTAGATTTCAGTAGTGGAAATTTTTGTGAAATACTTTGCTCTGTAGATTAGTAATTTTCTGATGGGAAAGCCTGCCTGTGAAGAAAACCAAGCTCCAAAATAATTGTGATTATTTTCGCGCTCCCCCCCCCCCCCTCAAAATACCCACCACCCCATACTGTCACCCTCTCTCCTCTTTTTGAATGGAAACATCCAAAATAGGTATTGAATTTCTGATTTAGCAAAGCACTTTAGAATATGTCTAATGTTAGCATGTGAGTAGTCCTAGGGCTCCATATAGGATAAAAGGCAATGCTGAACTGAGGCAGAAATATCTGATAGGAAAAGCTTATCCTGGAAAAGAATCAGAAGAGAAACTATATTGGTTATATTCCTTAAGGCCTTTAAAACATTTCAAAGGGATGAGTATAGATTTACTGATGGGATTTTGGTGACTAAAAATGCAGTTATGCAAATCACAGCTTGTCGGGGCAGGGAGAATTAATTTATGCACTCAAGCACATGTGCTCTTTCACTGTTTTCTCTATGAAGTTGAATTATAGACAACAAGAATGCACTTTGTTGTTCTTTAATAATAAATAACAGCATAGCAGTTTTGATCTTCAAAGCACTGCTCAGACCTTAATTAATCTTCATAATAGTCCTTTGAGAGAATTAAAAATACTCCCTACCCTTTTGGACAAGGAACTCCTTAACACGAAGATGTTAGAGGATTTGCTAAGGGCCATATTGTCAGTGACTGCTGGGACAGTTGCTCAGAAATTTCTGGTACTGGGTGCTTTGGCTAGTTCTTGAGGCTGTGTTGCTTCTCTCATTTATGTGTTAAAATTTCAAAAAATTTGAATACATAAAGAAATGTAGTTCTAAATTCTTTGTGTAGTTTTGGATTTCCATCTGAGTGTTAACTTATGCATATGCATGTTGGAATTTCCCTTTTGAATATTTCTGTAGGCACAAAGTGCTAAAGGTTTGTGTGTGTGTGTGCACCGCTGAGAGCAGCGTGTGGGAGCAGGTATGCAAAATTGCACTTCAGAAAACCTGGGTCACAACTTTTGTATTACAGGAGTAGCAAATAAAAGGATATACGGCTTTAGAGTCTGTAGGACACATAATAAATAGTTCGAAAGTGTCTCTCAGTCTGCCTTCTCTAATCTTCCTAATTCTTTATAAGGTTTAAAATAAGGAGAAGAGGAGGAATTAATGTAGATGCTTGATTTTCAAGGTTTTTCCTAGGTAACTGTTGATTTGCGTTCTAAAACAGATTTAGGGAGTACATTCCTGTCTGAAAACCTGTAGCCTACATTTGGAGAATAAAATAAGAATAGCAAAATAAAACCGAGACTGCTCAACTCATTTGGAGAAACGGTTCAGCAGGAATTATAATCTAAAGGTGGCGATCTCTCTAAATAACCCTGTGTGACCAGAGTCTGGAGAACAGCAAAGCTTTGTTAAACGTGCATTTTTCTCGCAAACAATAGGAGGGAGTATTCATTAATAAATAGAACTGTGAACTTGTTACTGCTGAAAATAAGGGACTCTAGCATCAGAAATGCATAGATATATTACAGTATTCACATCTGTGTTAGATTCTGACATAACAGACCCAAGGTTAAAATGTTTAACACTCTTTGTAAAGTCAAAATAGTTTTTCATAAACTGGAATACTTCAAAAATAACGAATAGCCCCTGATGGTGTTTTTATCATGAACTCCAGCTTTGGTGTAAGGCATTGTAATTTCTGCTGGAGATGGCAAAATTTGCATGAGGAATGAACATGGCTAGCTTGCGAAGTAGAAAGTTGACAACCTGCTAAACAGGTTTGAAGAATTCTTCAGTATGAACAGCTAAGTCAGCAGAATCCTGTAACTAATGCCAGAAAACCCTGTTATACTTAACCTGGTGACCTTGTCATCTCAGAAAAACTTGCTGACAGCATGAGGCTTCCAGCTTTGTTTGGGTGAAGGTCTTTTCAGCATTCCCTGCTGTGGTTCAAGAGCTCCTAATTATTTGGTACGTGCATTCTGAGGAGGAATCTGTGAAGTGATTTAAATGTCCTTTTTTAATTTGTTAGAAATGCAGTGACTTAAGCTGACTCAAGAGTCAGTATGAATACTGTGAATTGTTTTGAATACAAAATGTGAATAAAATGTCCGTTTGGGAAAGTTGTTAAAAGTTTTTGGAGTTCTGAACTATCTAGTCTAGTCTTATATTCTAAATACTGTAGAGATTTTTATTAGCAAAATTTTGCAAATAACACGTTTTCCTATGTTGGGCTTAGGCATTCTGTTCTCTGTTATTTTTGATACATGAGAGCAGCAAATCTTGATTTGATAGAGGACAGAAAATTTCTGAGTTAGGAAACTGCAGCCCCATAATCTATACGATGCATGAAGCGTAGAATCTTCTATAGGTCTTCCTTCTATGAAATGTGTTACTAGGTTTCTGGAAGCTACTCAAGTGTTCAGAGTGATAAATTGGACATCAGCAAACAAGTCCGAAAATAATTTGTGTATTGTAGTTTCTCAGGTGCTGTGACAATGCGGAAAGGTATCGGTAATTGAATAACCACATGATTCTGGACCATCTGTGTCTCATAACCGATACATGAAATCCGATGGGAGAAGCTTTCAGAGAGGCAGAGATCTGATGCCTTTCTGAAGAATATGCTGCAAAAATGCTCCTGGTTTAAAAATAACATTGGGGGGTATGAACTTGAATACCTTTCACAAGTTTTTAAAGCTATTTTTACAAATACACCAGCTTCAGTGGGATGACAGTAACGCACAGGAGTGGTTTGTTGTGGTTTTTTATGCCTGGAATTAATTTCTGGGCCTAAGTGTGTGCATACGCACGTAGTGCTCCTGCGTACCCTGACAAAGGTCTTCCCCCCACCCCCGCTTCGTGGAAGGCATTCTTCATGCTGCATAATAGCAAACTTTGAGAGTGGAGAGACTGTGGTATCTTCTTAAAATAAGGTAAAATCTCATTCCTGACTAGCATTATGAGCATTACTGATAGTTTACCTACCCATAAGGACTTTTAGAAATTAAGATGGAGGTATTTGAAATGTTAATGCATGGGCATGTATAGATGAGTTAAAGTATTAGCTCTTAAGGCTTCTATTTCTTGCCTCAAATTTGCTAGCAAGTTGCTAGACCAAGTGCTCTATGAGGGGCTAGGCTGTAACTGTGTAAGRAGGAGGCATTTGAAAGATTTTGCTATTATATTTAATGTTCCAAAATATCATCGTAGGCAACTTGTTCTCTTCCCAAATGCTGCATATTCTAAATCCGACTAATCTGTGTGGTGTTCAAAGGCTAACCCTTCCTTTTGGAACCACAGACCTTGTAAAACATGTGAAAGCAATGTGTGGGTTTTTTCCGTTGATTTGGAAGGTCTGAGTTCAGCAAGTCTAACAAATCAAGAACTCCTAAGGTTGTTCTTGTCACTTAAGACAGTGGCAAAAAAAAAAATTTCTGTTTTTCAGTGGGGGAAGCATGTGGGTTCAGTAACTGTGCGGTCTTAGCTCCACATGTGTCAATGGCACTAGTTTCTTTGCAGAATATATTGACGCCTTCTAGCCACTGAACTCGTGCATTGTGGGCTGATTTGCCTGATGTTTGAAAGGATTAACGTTTGAACAGCGCGTGAATTTCTTGCATCATTGCTTAAAGTAAGATAGTTCCTGTTTGTGTGGGGAAATATGGATAACATGTAGCTTTAGAGAATGCTTTTTGAAAGATGATTTGTTAAGGTTGTTTGCTGACTGACATATGGTATGACATACGGTGCTATTTACCACCTCGGTGTCTGAACTTACAGGGAAATGATTTTCTTTTATTAAACATTTAACTCTATTAAGTACTTGTAGACATCTTCCAACATTGTCCTGGCCAAATCAATTTACACTTTCCTTTTCTTCTGTTTGTCCCATCTGTTTGTGACTGTTTGTTTGTTTTCTTCTTTTTTTAATGTTGTAAATAGATTTTAGTGTTTCAAGGGCTGAGGGTCTCAGTAGCAACTAGCACTTGCAAATCTCTTAACTTTTTACCTGCAGCCTTCAAGGTGTTAGGTTTCTCTTACCCTCCTATGAGATGGAAATGCATGCCAGGCCAACTAGTAGGCTGGAAAAATTGCTCTCTAGTAAAGTCTAGCGTAACATCTATTTTCAAAGTCACCCTACTTCTCCCCAGGAATAACAAGCTTTTGAAACAGAGTAATCGGTGAGGGTGAAGAAATGATGTCAGAGGTGGCATTGTTTTGTTGAAAATCTGGTCTGTGGTGGAAGAGGGAAAAAATAACATGGAACAAACTGTTATCTTAAAACCTGGGCAAAAGTAGCTTTAAGACAGTGGAGTTTCAGTGAAGAATACATCACGCCTTTCAGCACTGGTGGAAGATGTTGAAAAGAAAAGGCTTTGGAGGGAGAAAAAATTCACTGGACTTTTCCAGGCATGACTCCTGATACCATGGAAGTTGCTGTCGGGTTTGCTGCCTTCCAGCTGGACCCGTGTAGGGATTGCAATGAGGATACTATTTATTTGTTTTTATATTACTGCTTTTTTCAACAAATACTTTAAGTATTCCCCTTAAGCATAAGCATAACTGCAAATCTTAAAAACATGAAGTAAAACAAATGCTCAAGTGTAGATTTATGTAAAAGAGAGATGAAAAAAGGACTTGAAATATACAGGGGGGGATGTAGAATGGCTTGTGTTTTCTAAGCTTGTTTGCATCTTTCTAGCTTATATTAGTCTCATTTCTCTACCAGATGCTGCAATTTTATGGAAAGGAAAAATTGTGAATGTATACAAACAGTTTGAGAATTTTTCTTCTACTCTGATTCTGCTTTTGTCTTCTCCAGTCTCATTGGGAGCAGTCTGATTTGAAATGTGGATATACATCTCCATTAACACAGTGCATCAGAATTTCTTGCTATCTGTCCCACTTTTCTCTGAGTTATCAGTCACCTTGTGAACATTCATGTAGAGAGAAAGCAATAAATGTTTCTCCTCCCCCATTCCTCCCCTCTGCTATACTGCCTTTTTATTTTCCTTTTTTTTTTTTTTAAGTCACTAAGGAAGTGTTGTTAAAAGTTTTAAGCAATAAACTTGTATAGACTACTACATTTGCTACTTAAATGTATAGGTGGTAGAAAAGTTTGAAGTGAATAGGTGAAGGTCCAGCCTCCGCCGGTTTCCTGTGTTTCCACTCTATTCCAGATATATGGTGAGATAATATCATTCCAGGATGCTAAATATTGGTACTTGTAGTGTATTTAATGCAAATAGTAAGAAGCATGTAAAGGAAAGGGGGTTTTACTTCGGTTTTTAAGCTCTTCATGGTGTGAGCCTCATTCACACAACAGAGAAAAATATTCTCTACTTATATGAAGCTTTGCGAAGATGAAGAGGTTCAAACCTGAAAAATCTGCATGGATCTGTCATTTATAAATTTGTTTCTTAAAATGAGTTTTTAGAACATGGAGAGGTGGTTGAGTAAGTATGTCAGAACTGAAGGATAATGCAAGATAGGGAAGCAATCTAGGTGACTAGTCTGATGCTTAAAACATAGAGGAAGACTTTAAGAGGCTTTCTTAACGATATAAAACATCCTTGTGAAAGTGTTTAAATGAGGCCTGGTTTTGCTTACAGAGGCCATACATTTAAATAGGCTTAAAATGTAAACACAACTGCATGCCTTCTGGGGGAGACATAAAATGACACACTTTTTCTTTTTTTTTTTTTTTTTTTTTTTTTTTTTTTTTTTTTTTTTTGGTTTATTTTTTCTAAATGATCCTTTTTTTTTTTTTTTTTTTTTTTTTTTTCTTCTTTTTTTTGTTCCTCCTCTCCCACTAGAACTTTGTGCTATCCTAAGTTTGCCAAATGACACCTCTTTGATCACATTCAGGAGAATTGTAAGTGTTTTGAAGTAAATTTTATTGTGTGTAACCACAATGTGTAACCACATTGAATGTTAACGCGATTAAAAACCTGGTGCCATAGTAAAATAAACTGTGTATGGTATCAAAGTGATTACTGCCTGGAGGACTATTACAAAATCATCAATCTGGTAGTCTCTTCCTTTTCCTGTATGTGGTAGGATAAAAGATGTTCCTTACAGGATCTTAGAATTTAGCGGAGGTGGAAAACAACACGCCAAGTGGGAGAGAGACTTCATGTAAGTGCCTTGTGATCACAGCTCAACCATTCTAAAAGAGGGATAGCACAGGAAGCGAACCGTAGCCATCTGCCAGTGGCCATAAGGTCTGTGTGAATGCTGCTGAAAGTTTGTTGAAACAACTTCTTTGTGATGTAAATGTTACTTGGACTCTGCTAACCCTCTGCAGTGAGCTCCACCCACAGGATGCTTTCTCCGGAGGTCAGCAACACGGTCATTAAAACACCGAGGTCCGGGTCTGCAAGTGCCTAAAACCCYATGGCTTTCAGTAGGGGGTGTTTGCTCATAAAAAGCTGGCGATTCCATCAAGGCTCCGACTGTCTTCAAACAAATGGACAAACCAGTTTAAGGTGTCACTCTCGGAAAGCAGAAGAGTCAGCAGGAAGGAAATGTATTTGAGCTTCCTCAGATCCAGTTCCAGTTGGTACTTTCTCGCAAACCCAAATTTACTTGAAGTTTCAGTCTACTGTTCTGGATTGTGAACTGGGGCAGCTGAGGTACAGGTGCTCTTCTGATTCTGCAGTGTCTGTTACCTGGGTACTGMCTGCCTACCAGTGGGACAGTTGTATTTCAAGTGGTTGCGGTGAGACTTGATATTGCAGTCCTGAATCTCTCTGGTGCTGTCTTTTATTCATTGCTCTTATATTTTTTCAGAAGTATTTATCAGATCTGTGTGTGGCAGAGGTGTCTCATTAATTTCGCTCAAGATATTTCTTTATCAAACTGCAAAGGCTATACCTCAGAGGATGCTAATTTGCTTTAGCAGAACCTGAAGGTTGAATTTGAACTTTTTTCTAGTGTTCTGAAAAATAAACCTTTTTTAAGGTTAAAAAATGGTTGTCAAATTAAATTTTTTTTTTTTTAAATTTAAATAATTTATTTATTTAGCTCATGTTATTAGAAGCTCTTTTAGGTTGCTTTTTTTTCTTCCTAATGTAGAAGGGGGAGATTAAATGGCCGTGTTTTGGAAATGGGGATAAATCTCTCTGAAGTGGCTTTAATAAACCTTGCTTCATTGTTGATGTCCATCCTTTGGAGGAAGTGTTGACAGAGGAGTTGAAGTTTTTGCCTCCTTTGATGTATGGGGGTTTGAGATCTCTTCAAAATCACTGTTGCTTTAAATAGCCCCAGATAATACTTTGAAGCAAGATGAGCTGGAAAAGCGAATGACTGACGAGACAAATTTGCTTAAGAACTTTCCATTTAGCCGAAAGATAAAACTGGTTTTCATCTAGCATTCCTAATTTATAGTAAGACTGATGAACAGAAGACCCACCTAAGTGTTTCTGTACACATGCTCCAAATCAGCTTCTGATCTACCAAATAAATCACATGCCTGTGGCTGTGTTTTTTTAATAAAGTTACAGATGCAGATTTCTAAAGCACTTTTCTTGAAACAATTTTATTTTGTAACAACTAAAAATACAGGGCTGTTACTTTATAATGTCAGCTTTTGGGAGGACATACCTACAGTGCGGAAGGGCATGTTTGCTGTTTTATTTTTCTAACTGTGCTCAAAGGAGAGCTTGAAGATAGGACAGTATTGTCACCTGGTCTCTTTCGATATTTCTGTGAGTGGATGACATTATCTTGTGTTTCAAGTTAGCTGTGGTTATAGTTGAGTTCTGGCAAATGACCTAGAAGTTGCTGGTTTCTTTCTCATGACCTAAGCATAATCTAGGTGGGATCTGTATGTGTACATAAATAATGAGTACATSTACCTTTCAGTCACTTGAGTAATCAACTGAAAACAGTGTGAAACATGTCCTTGATTCCGTATGTGCTTTAGATATGCCTTACTTGATGTGGCAATAATTGTGAAAATACTTGCATATTAATTTGCCTCCTACTACTTACTTTAAGTGAGCGTATGCCTTGTGTTTTTCCAGAATGGTTTTCTGGGTCACTGACTTCTTTCCTGAATTGCCAGAACCTCAGTCTGGGGAACGGACCCAAATATTCAGAAAACCTTGGAGTATGATGTATCTTCTTCTGATTGAGAGCAAAAGTGCGGTGATCCTTCCACTGTAAGGAAGAAGTCTAGAATATCTAGACTTGAGTTGGGCTTTGGAGATACCAAACCCAGTAAACAGAACTTGTCACTTGCTTCTTTGGCTCTGCTGGAATTGGCATCTAAATGCAAGAAGAAAAGTAACTCCAATCCAATACGTTTGCTTTTTTAAAAAGTGCCATTTATCCTTGAGATTTCCTTTTTATTGAAGTGGTAAAGAGTATAAAAAATGGAAGAAAAACAGTTACCTGTATTTTTTTTTTAATTTGGTGGTTGCTTTTCTTTTCCTTTTCTATCTTCTCTCCCCCCCCCCCCTTCATTTGATTGTAGAATTGAAGCAACTGTTTGATTTTTGCTTTTTTTTTCTTGTGGAAATCTCTGAAGCTCTTTTGGTTAAACTGCCACTGAGTAGTCTTGTTGCTGCAGTTCTTTGAAGAATTGGCCAGTGTGTTTTTTCATAGGTGATTGAAATGGGAGTGTAAACTTCGGGTGCAGCAGTCCTGTACGTTGCCTGGCACACTTGAAGCCTGGTCTGTAGCATGACATCTGTGTGGTATAGAATCCAGTATTTTAAGTACAAAATGTGTTAAAGAATTTCTGTTGCTGAGCAGTCACCTACCAAGGTGAGTGGCATTTAACTTTAAATGTGATTTGCCAATAGAGGGTATCTGTAATCTTAATCTTGTCAACAGTATTTCTGAATCACATAATTCTAGGGATAGGAGAGAGGGCTGAATCTTTGAGTAAGTAATTTTTATCCATGCTGTTTCTGACAGTTGAAATGTTATTGACCAAAAACATATTTATGTTTGTTCAGCATGAATATACTCTTCTGTAAGAGTTACCATCTGTTTCATTTCTTCTGCATCTGTGGAAACTGTTTTGGTTTTTCTTTTTTCCTCTGGGTAGACTTATTTTTAAAATCTGTAGTAGATGATTAGTAGTTGTTTTGGTGGTGTGGGGGTTTTGTTTGTTTGTTTGTTTTTGTTTTGTTTTGTTTTTTGGTTTTAAAAAGCCCATTGTCAATTCATCACTTAACATAATCGCACTGATACACTCCATGCAGGTACAATTTAAAAGCAACTTATAATTATGAGACCTTCTCTTGCATTTTTGGTTTTGACAGACACATTGAGCATTTGACTCATGTAGCTTTTTTCCAGCAGAGGGAATTTTTAACTCTTTCCTCCAATGGGTTTGATACAATACACAATTGTAATTGTGCTCTGGCATAGCTGATACTCAGCTCTATCGTCATGGAGCAAGGTCCTCCTCTCTCATAATGTTTGGTTATTGTATTAAGCTATGATCCATCAAGCTATTTCAGCTGCAACTGAGCTGCAGCAAGAGATTATCATCTCACTGCCTCTTGCTCTCCCCTCAGGTCTGCCAGTCTCTTTGCACATGTTGTCACTCCTTAACCCAATTCTGCCAAAGTGCTCTAGGTTAGAAATACAACCAAGACCACTTTGAGAAGGCCAGGGATGGAGTCGCAGCTACTACTGTAACTGTGGACCAGCAGTAGTACCTGGAGCATTAGTATTAACTTCAGTGAGGATTACATTTAATTTCTGGGTGTATCTTCCTGCAGCAGTGGCAGTTGTGCTCTGCTGACTGAAAATGAATTTGAAATTGTTCAGGATTTAGGAAGAAGCAGGCATCTTGTAGAACCAACACTGAAGACAGCAACAGTGTAGTGGTTACAAGGTTTCCCAAGTGCTGTAATAGAGGTCAACATGGGAAAACTTTTAGAGGGAATTCCAATCCCTGTAGTCTCACAGACTCACTCCCAGTATAAGTGGAGATTTGCTAACAGCTAAAGTCTTTGGTATGTTAACCAAGACACTGCAGATAGTTTTATTTATTTATTTATTTTCCCCCAGGGGAGTTTATAGTTATCTACCTTTTGGAGATCATTCTTAAAAAGAAACCTTCATTTTTCATGGGTGTTGATGATAGTTGATTGTTTCTTTTTAGAACTGGTAAAGCACCACTCTTGCACACTGCTTTTAAATTTAATTTTTCCTTTGTTTGAGAAAAAAGCGTTCATTATATGGCTTGTGATGCGAGGTTTGCAGAACTTAATGTAATGAACGTGACAGGGCTTGAAATGATATGGTGGAAAAAAATCCCTGGCTCAAGGTAGTTTTAAAAACAAATGAATTAATTTTCTATGCCTCTGACTGATGTTAATGTGGTGCTTTGGTTGTTTTTTTTCCTTTTTGTTACTCTCTTGAAAGCTTCAAGGAACTACCAGCTAACCTGTGGCCTTAGAAACACAGTGCCTTCATTTGTAGTTGAAATGTCCTAAATAAGATCTTTCCTGCTTTTTAAAAAAAAAAAAAGAGAGAGAGAGAGAAGGATCAGGCAGTTCTTAATAGCGGACCGTTTTAGTCACTGAATGGATCGTTTTTATGGCTCCTGTGTAAGTAAATAATGGTAACAGGTGACAGGAGGCCTCTGCTACATGTAGAATACTATTTGAGATGATGAACCTGAATCAATGAAGGATTTTTTTTAATCCACTGGCTGAATGAATCATTTTGTGACTGTGAGGATGTTTGAGCAATATGTAGCCTCTTGAAACCAATATGTGTGCTTATTGTGATTCACTTGTATTTTGTGACAGGTTAGTTAAATTCCTTCATCCTTCATTGATGATCATTGTGAATCCTTTAATTGAGCTCTTTCACATAATTTGTACATTCACTAACTTTAAAATGCATCTCTGGGTGGGAACAACATATTTAACAGCACTTCAGAATAAAACAATACAATCCCTGTTATTGAAATCTTGCATTCGAGTCCAACAGGACTTTAAAGCAGTTATCTTCCTGACATGGTTTTGTTTAAAGAATTTTTTTTATTGTTTGCTCTGTTTTCTTTTCTTTGCTAATAAACCACTTTGTGTCTAAGTCAAATTATTTGAGCATCTTGTTTTTAATATACATTTTTAAAGATCCTTTGTGTAATTTATCTGCAATAGAAGGGAAGCTAGCCAGCCACAGTGTGTGCTTACAGGCTCTGAGACTTGCAGTTTTCAGATGTGAGGATGGATTCTGCTGAGCTACAGTGACTACGTGGGAAAGTGAATGCTCTAAAGTGTAGTAGGTTTTGCTACAGTTATATTTACAAGTCTTCACGCTTCTGGAGGTGCAGAAAACCAAACATTTCAGCAACAATTTGCTTCATAAACACTGTTCATTGAAGTTGCAGATGCACTTGATTTAGGACAGCGTTCCAACGGTTGCTGAACCTTCAACACAAGCAGCCCCATTGATGTCAGGGGAACTAATATATTTAACTTAAAGCATATGCTGAGCTGAAATGAGAAGTGAAACAGAATATTACTGGATTTTGAGAATTCTAACATGTTCCTCTGTACTTCTAGGAGTAAAAGGGCACTTTCTCCAGCTTGTTTTGCAGCTTGGTTATTCCTTTTTGTTAGCCTTTTAAGATTTAATTTTTTTTTTTTTTTTNGAGTGTTTTTTTTTTTTTTTTCTTTCTTCTCCCCCCCCCCCCCCTTCATTTGATTGTAGAATTGAAGCAACTGTTTGATTTTTGCTTTTTTTTTCTTGTGGAAATCTCTGAAGCTCTTTTGGTTAAACTGCCACTGAGTAGTCTTGTTGCTGCAGTTCTTTGAAGAATTGGCCAGTGTGTTTTTTCATAGGTGATTGAAATGGGAGTGTAAACTTCGGGTGCAGCAGTCCTGTACGTTGCCTGGCACACTTGAAGCCTGGTCTGTAGCATGACATCTGTGTGGTATAGAATCCAGTATTTTAAGTACAAAATGTGTTAAAGAATTTCTGTTGCTGAGCAGTCACCTACCAAGGTGAGTGGCATTTAACTTTAAATGTGATTTGCCAATAGAGGGTATCTGTAATCTTAATCTTGTCAACAGTATTTCTGAATCACATAATTCTAGGGATAGGAGAGAGGGCTGAATCTTTGAGTAAGTAATTTTTATCCATGCTGTTTCTGACAGTTGAAATGTTATTGACCAAAAACATATTTATGTTTGTTCAGCATGAATATACTCTTCTGTAAGAGTTACCATCTGTTTCATTTCTTCTGCATCTGTGGAAACTGTTTTGGTTTTTCTTTTTTCCTCTGGGTAGACTTATTTTTAAAATCTGTAGTAGATGATTAGTAGTTGTTTTGGTGGTGTGGGGGTTTTGTTTGTTTGTTTGTTTTTGTTTTGTTTTGTTTTTTGGTTTTAAAAAGCCCATTGTCAATTCATCACTTAACATAATCGCACTGATACACTCCATGCAGGTACAATTTAAAAGCAACTTATAATTATGAGACCTTCTCTTGCATTTTTGGTTTTGACAGACACATTGAGCATTTGACTCATGTAGCTTTTTTCCAGCAGAGGGAATTTTTAACTCTTTCCTCCAATGGGTTTGATACAATACACAATTGTAATTGTGCTCTGGCATAGCTGATACTCAGCTCTATCGTCATGGAGCAAGGTCCTCCTCTCTCATAATGTTTGGTTATTGTATTAAGCTATGATCCATCAAGCTATTTCAGCTGCAACTGAGCTGCAGCAAGAGATTATCATCTCACTGCCTCTTGCTCTCCCCTCAGGTCTGCCAGTCTCTTTGCACATGTTGTCACTCCTTAACCCAATTCTGCCAAAGTGCTCTAGGTTAGAAATACAACCAAGACCACTTTGAGAAGGCCAGGGATGGAGTCGCAGCTACTACTGTAACTGTGGACCAGCAGTAGTACCTGGAGCATTAGTATTAACTTCAGTGAGGATTACATTTAATTTCTGGGTGTATCTTCCTGCAGCAGTGGCAGTTGTGCTCTGCTGACTGAAAATGAATTTGAAATTGTTCAGGATTTAGGAAGAAGCAGGCATCTTGTAGAACCAACACTGAAGACAGCAACAGTGTAGTGGTTACAAGGTTTCCCAAGTGCTGTAATAGAGGTCAACATGGGAAAACTTTTAGAGGGAATTCCAATCCCTGTAGTCTCACAGACTCACTCCCAGTATAAGTGGAGATTTGCTAACAGCTAAAGTCTTTGGTATGTTAACCAAGACACTGCAGATAGTTTTATTTATTTATTTATTTTCCCCCAGGGGAGTTTATAGTTATCTACCTTTTGGAGATCATTCTTAAAAAGAAACCTTCATTTTTCATGGGTGTTGATGATAGTTGATTGTTTCTTTTTAGAACTGGTAAAGCACCACTCTTGCACACTGCTTTTAAATTTAATTTTTCCTTTGTTTGAGAAAAAAGCGTTCATTATATGGCTTGTGATGCGAGGTTTGCAGAACTTAATGTAATGAACGTGACAGGGCTTGAAATGATATGGTGGAAAAAAATCCCTGGCTCAAGGTAGTTTTAAAAACAAATGAATTAATTTTCTATGCCTCTGACTGATGTTAATGTGGTGCTTTGGTTGTTTTTTTTCCTTTTTGTTACTCTCTTGAAAGCTTCAAGGAACTACCAGCTAACCTGTGGCCTTAGAAACACAGTGCCTTCATTTGTAGTTGAAATGTCCTAAATAAGATCTTTCCTGCTTTTTAAAAAAAAAAAAAGAGAGAGAGAGAGAAGGATCAGGCAGTTCTTAATAGCGGACCGTTTTAGTCACTGAATGGATCGTTTTTATGGCTCCTGTGTAAGTAAATAATGGTAACAGGTGACAGGAGGCCTCTGCTACATGTAGAATACTATTTGAGATGATGAACCTGAATCAATGAAGGATTTTTTTTAATCCACTGGCTGAATGAATCATTTTGTGACTGTGAGGATGTTTGAGCAATATGTAGCCTCTTGAAACCAATATGTGTGCTTATTGTGATTCACTTGTATTTTGTGACAGGTTAGTTAAATTCCTTCATCCTTCATTGATGATCATTGTGAATCCTTTAATTGAGCTCTTTCACATAATTTGTACATTCACTAACTTTAAAATGCATCTCTGGGTGGGAACAACATATTTAACAGCACTTCAGAATAAAACAATACAATCCCTGTTATTGAAATCTTGCATTCGAGTCCAACAGGACTTTAAAGCAGTTATCTTCCTGACATGGTTTTGTTTAAAGAATTTTTTTTATTGTTTGCTCTGTTTTCTTTTCTTTGCTAATAAACCACTTTGTGTCTAAGTCAAATTATTTGAGCATCTTGTTTTTAATATACATTTTTAAAGATCCTTTGTGTAATTTATCTGCAATAGAAGGGAAGCTAGCCAGCCACAGTGTGTGCTTACAGGCTCTGAGACTTGCAGTTTTCAGATGTGAGGATGGATTCTGCTGAGCTACAGTGACTACGTGGGAAAGTGAATGCTCTAAAGTGTAGTAGGTTTTGCTACAGTTATATTTACAAGTCTTCACGCTTCTGGAGGTGCAGAAAACCAAACATTTCAGCAACAATTTGCTTCATAAACACTGTTCATTGAAGTTGCAGATGCACTTGATTTAGGACAGCGTTCCAACGGTTGCTGAACCTTCAACACAAGCAGCCCCATTGATGTCAGGGGAACTAATATATTTAACTTAAAGCATATGCTGAGCTGAAATGAGAAGTGAAACAGAATATTACTGGATTTTGAGAATTCTAACATGTTCCTCTGTACTTCTAGGAGTAAAAGGGCACTTTCTCCAGCTTGTTTTGCAGCTTGGTTATTCCTTTTTGTTAGCCTTTTAAGATTTAATTTTTTTTTTTTTTTTAATTTTTTTTCCTAAAAAAGAAAACTGGTAGTTCTTCCCCATCTCTGTCTGTAGTTGAACTACATAGGATTGACTTTACCACAATAAACATATGGGGGGGGAAAAAAAAAAATTGTTTCGGAAGCAATCTGAGCAGGCAAGACATGTCTCAGAAGAAGATCCATACCTAGTGTGCTAAGTTAAGAGACGATTTAGGGTAGAAACATGCCGTGTTTGGGTGACTCCACTGTGCTGACTTTTTGCTACTTTCTGTGGCCTTTGCTCTTTGCCTGCAAACTGAAGATGACTTTCTCCTCTCGTCTTTTGCAGTAGCGGGCACTCAAGGTTATCCCCTCTTACCACCCATATTCTTGGACTTCATTCTCTCATCTGCAAACTTTCCCCTTCCTAACCAGGTCAAAGCTCATTCTTTCTTCCCCAGCAAAGTTGTGATCCTCATTGTCTCATGTTATGACCCCCGTAGTGGACAGTGCTTGAATCTTGTGTTGTGCTGCTCAGACATGGACTGTGAAGCTTTTTACATAGGTGACAAATATAATTAGTCCCGTTTTACAGATAGGTAGGATGATCTTCTGTAAAATCATGTGTAATCAGTGTTAGATGTGGGGAAATACTTTTGATCTGAGACCCTATTCCAGCTATTCAAGAATGCATCTGGTAGGCGACGGGGAGTACATATGGCCACCATCCTGACATGTTGCTGTGCAGCAGTACGCATGTGAGTGCATTCATCAATAGATGCTGAAAATCTGTTTGAGTTTCTGTTGACTGAGCCTCAGACATTGGTCTGTCCTTGTTCTTCAATTGCACCAAAGTTTAGGCCACAGCACTAGTTCCATTTTTTTCTTTCTTTTTTTTCTTTTATACGAACAAGATTTTGAAGCTTACATTGTCTGATCATGCCTCTTTAAATGTAGGTTATTTTATCAGACAAACCCTGGAATTTTGGCTGCACCTTCTCTTCAGCGACTTGTGTATTTAAGAGGAGGTCACCACTTGAGCGTGAGAAAAAGTGGTTTATTGAATTGCAAAAGAGCATACTTGTCTCTTTTGAATTCCTTTGAGAACAGCCGTACATTATGTGTATTGCTGTTTTGAATTGGCCCCATGCATTTGGCAAGCACAAATGGAAGTGGGTAGTAGAGCCAGATTATTGTACTTGCTCTTCTTAATGCTAGATCCTGAAGGTTGGTGTGTCTTTAGATTTCACTGAAGTTACCATATCATTAAAGTAGTTAAATGTGTGTTTGTGTGTATTGGAAGTAGTTTTTAGTAGTCCATTTTATTTCAGTGTTTTTGGTGATTCAGAATTTTTCACCCTAAATCCTGCCATTAAAAAATGCTTCTGGTAAGGTAGAATAATTTATGGCCTGAAGCAAATACATTAGAAATACAAACTTTTTGTATGATTAACTTTGGAGACCTGTCTCTCTCTAGCACGTTGTAATTGTGATCCATGTTCCATAAATGTTGCAATGGGGATGTTAGACCAAAACAGTGGTGGCAGTTAATGGTATGCCAGTGCAAAATGATGGCTTCAGTTACAGAAAAAAAGATAAGAAGAATGTATATTGAGGGGAGAATTCTCAACATTGTTATAAAATCTAGCATTCATTTCTGCTTCCACTGAAAGTTTTAGGAAAACTTAGTTTCAAAGACCATAAAGAAACACTGGGCACACAGAACTAATAGAAAATAATTTCAAATTATTGCGTGGAAAAAGAAAATCTGTACATTTCCTTTCTTTCCTGGCTCTCCTCTAGCTGCTGTTGGTGACATCAAAATAAACTCTGCCTTTTGGGCAGAGAGGGGATTGTGAGTTTGATCGCATGTTTATACCAGCTGCAAATACTTGTTTGGGACTTGCAATCATTTTTGTTTATTGCATGAAATGCCTTTTCCCTCATTGATCTCCAGCACTCGCTATAAATGAGGTCTTCACACATTCTGCTTCTCTGCCTGCCTTGTGTATGTGTGCGTGCGTGCGTGTGTGTGTGCACACACACGCGTACGTGAAAGCCCTTCTCTGCATTTGATTGAATCGGTAATGCATTAAAGTATACAGACTCTCATCTGCTCATAAAAGCAAGTGTATCTTGGTAAATGGGGCCTGGAGGCTTAGAAATAAAATGTTTCTCTACTTTAGCTCAAATATAAAAATCTGAGCATCTCATCTTTTATGATTTCTGTATGGCATACTTCCTGTTTTTAAAAGCTACAGCAAATATGAAAGCATTGTCATTATTGGCAAACTAATCATGCCAAATTTATTTGGCCTTTCAAAGGCTTTCTCTAATTGAGCTGTTAAAGAAATTGGTTAGCCAGAAGATATGCAACAGGAAATAATAGAACCAATTTTCTTTGGGGAGTATTTTTAATTCATATTGTTGTTGTATATTTGCATACTTAGAATTAAATAATGGGGAGACTAGTAACTGCAGACTGTTCCAAAGGGAAGTATAAACAAAGGATAGGAATTTCCCTTCTGAAAAAATAAATTTCTGGGCTGGCAAATCAGTCCTCTCTTTATTCCCAGATTGATATTTAAAATTTGCAGCATCATCCTTGTTTTGAGGCATTGTCTGCCAAGTGCTGTCCAGGAGTTAATTTATCTTGGCATTGACTTTTATCTAAAACATAGATTTTTAATTGAAGTCAAGTACTCAAAAGTACGTAGACCTGTTTCAGTGAAATTTTGCCAGTGAAAGGTTAGAGAATTGCTCCCCAGCATAAAGTAGTTGATGGTCTCTTTCTCAGCTCTTTGTTCTTTGGTTTAAATACTAGTGTCGTGGTTTAACCCCGGCCGGCAACTAAGCCCCACGCAGCCGCTCGCTCACTCCCCCCTTGGTGGGATGAGGGAGAGAATCAGAAGGGTAAAAGTGAGAAAATTCATAGGTTCAGGTAAAGACAGTTTAATAGGTAAAGCAAAAGCWGYKCAYGCAAGCAAAGCAAAACAAGGAATTCATTCACTCCTTCCCATCGGCAGGCAGGTGTTCAGCCATCTCCAGGAAAGCAGGGCTCCATCACGCGTAACGGTGATTTGGGAAGACAAACGCCATCACTCCCAACGTCCCCCGCTTCCTTCTTCTTCCCCCAGCTTTATATGCTGAGCATGACGCCATATGGTGTGGAATATCCCTTTGGTCAGTTGGGGTCAGCTGTCCCGGCTGTGTCCCCTCCCAGCTTCTTGTGCACCCCCAGCTTCCTCGCTGGTGGGGTGGGGTGAGGAGCAGAAAAGGCCTTGACTCTGTTGTAAGCACTGCTCAGCAGTAACGAAAACATCCCTGTGTTATCAACACTGTTTCCAGCACAAATCCAAAACATAGCCCCATATGAGCTACTATGAAGAAAATTAACTCTACCCCAGCCAAAACCAGCACAACTAGTCTTTCATACCTGTATAAGAAGCTCAAGGAAAAACTACTTAATTGTAAGATGGATTTAAGTCGTTTGAATGCTGCTTAACAGGGTGATGCAGCTTCAAATTTTAAGATGATTTAACAAGAACAAAAAAAATCTGTGTTGGTTAAGCTGCAGAAGATGCATGCATCTAATTTTTTTCCAAAGTCTTTTTCTCATTTTTTTTTTTTAAATTGTTTCTTTCCTAGTGTTTGAGATTCTGACTTTTCATCTATGTCTTATCTTGTTCTTTTGCAAAGTGCATACAAAAAATATATAAAACTTTGCAGTTATGACTTTAGTGCTGGAGTAGGAATTGGAACATGTTCCCATCTTTCATACAGAGGTTCTCCGTAGTGAAGTCTCAATCCATTGCCCTCCCTTGACTCAGACTCCTAAAAGTAACCGCCTTGTATGTGATGGCTGGAAAAATAAATAGAATAAGTAGGATAATCAGAAATTTGGGATGGGGGTCAGGATAGAAAGGTTCGTGGCCAGTGTGGCTTGTGTTCCCCCTTTCGTTTAAACTGTAAGGTCTTTGACAGAGAATCCCTGTGTTTTGTGGATGGTACAGTCCTGAACATGCTGTTAAACTTTGGTAAATACTAATAAAGGGTAACAGCCCAAGGCACTTTTGTATGCAAGATGTGTATTCCTTTCACTAAGACCATCTGTTTTTAAACATAGAAACAAATGACAGTGCTTTGCGCCTCAAAAACTTAATCTACAAAATATACCAACGAGAGTTAGTCTCAAAAACAGGTACTTTTTAAATGGAAACTCAGGGCTGGAAGTCAGGTATGGGTTATAGTCCTGAACTTACTGTTGAATTGCTTCGTGATTTTGGGCAGCTTTTCTGTGAGTTAGTATCTTCATCTGTAACATGGATGGGGTAATGGGGGATTGGCAAAATGAAAAAAATACAGGAAAGGGATTGTAAGGTTCAGTTGTATAAAGTCTGTAAAATACTTGAAAGCTCTTTAGATAGAAATAAAATGCTCAGATTCTGAAAACTGAGCATTTAAAAATGACTTTCACATATGGCTTTGAGGCCTGCATATAATTTGTAGGGTTGAAGATGCCATCCCTAACTGAAAGTTGAAGCTGCCGCTCTTTTTGATAATTGTTGCTAAGTACGTTGGTAAAAATATGTTGGCGGTGTCATACGACGTCTCTGCACCTGTTGATGGTTTGCCACTTCTTTTAATTCAAATGAAGTTTCCTTGTATTTCCTTACCTTTGTGTCATTACAAATATAATATGCAATCTACATACCTCATATCTTTGCTTGGGAAGCAGTGTAGTTACACAACAGGAGATATGTAGATAGCATTGAGAATAATCAGCATTTATTGTACCACGTTTCAAGAAGTATTACGTATTCACCATGTTGATGCAGTTTGTTCCCAGCTTTCTGGCAGCTGCAACTCTGTGTTTGCGGGAGGAACTCTCTAGAGTCAGGCTGCAAGCACGCTGGCACGTTTCATAAAGATACAGGTATCGAGCATGTTTTTTATCTAGAATCCAGGTTGACTGTTTTCTTCTGTAATTGGGCAGTTAGCTTAATTTTTCTTCCTTTATTGCCTCCCAGCGATTAAGTTCGATCTTCCCACTAAAGGGCAGCATAGTAAGAGCRGGATGCAGTGTGATTAAAAGGTAGTAATAGGGGTGGAAGGACAACATGGAATTTAGTCGAGTGTGGTGCTGTCTCATTTTCCTCTATTTACATTGAATAACAGCAGAGTAGAAAGGACACCCAAAGGAAACAGATGCTTTCAAATGATAGCATTGTGAATTAGTACCTCCCAGTCACTGCACTGGAGGCACCGTGTCTCTTTCTGATGAGGCATCAGTCCAAAAAGCATAGCTAGGTTATTATTTAATGTAAACTAAGTGTGTCTGAAGGTCTGGTCCTCCTCCCAGTCTATAAAGGTGATCAAACCAGTGAATTTCACAGGCCAGTCAGCTTAAACTGTTGCATCGTTATGGATTTTTAGTGGAGCTAAAACCAGCTGAGGATTTAGTCCTTTGTGTTTTTGGAAAAATTGTGTCACGATAGCGTAGGACTGTATGTATATGTTTATATGTGTATAGTAATCTATGAAGAACCACAAACCACGTGCTATGAATACATTTACATTAAGCATTGTTAAATGTTCTGCTCTGATTTCTGTTAAATGTTCTGTTCTGATTTTTATAATGTTGATGAATTTATAAATTGTTTAATATATCAAGTTCTAAAAATGACTAAATTAAAGGCAGAATAAGATCTTTCTACTGAGTAGAGGTTTCATCTTAGGTGGCTGTTATGCCTTGAAAGTACTAGGATTTCTTATTTTGGCATTAAAGTCCAAGCTTTGGAAAATACTGCAGATGCTTTGGAGCTGTTTGTGAGATACCACATCTTTTAGACCTGGGAGGCAATGAATTGGAAGTTACCTGAAACATATGTTGACAGAACTCTGTTCCAAATTCTGTGTTTAGCTCAGCATGGATGTGGCAAAGCAAAGAGAACTGTTTTCTAGCTGAATTTACTGAGGTTAAAATACATATCCATCTTTGCAAATTATTGCGAGAGAGGTCAAATTTGCTTTCTAAGTGGTAAGGGCTACTGGGCCCAGTCTGTTTGTTAACTAAGAGTAAATGGGATGGGAGGGATGGAAACTGCTGCTTTTTTTTTTTTTTTTTTNTTTTTTTTTTTTTTTTCTTCTTTTCTTTTCTGTTCTTTTCTTTTCTGTTCTTCTTTCCCCAGCCTCAGAAGATGATATACCTGTTCAAAAACTTTCAGGGCACTAATAAGTCTTAATGGCCCTGGCCAGCCTCACGTGGGGCCTCCACCCACACCCATGGCCCCAGGAAGTTCAGCCCTTAGGCCCTCCTCAGTCTCTACCTGGGCTGTGCTGGAGGAGTGTTGGTCGTCTGCTTGGCCACAGCCAAGCCCCCAGAGCCCCTTGATCTGAACCTCTACCCACAGACTGGCTTCCTGGCTTGGCCTCAGTCCTCTCCAGTCGTTATGGACCTGCCTGGTGTTCACTGGACCTGATCCTAACCCTGACCTATGGACTGGCTTTCCAGCTTGACCTCAGACCTGCCTCAACACCATGATACCTCCTTATGATCTGGGCTCTTGGTTGGACCTGGCCACCATCTTCGGGTCAGTGCTGCTCACCTTGCTCGGGTGCGGTGGGGCTAGGCCCCGCCGTGCAGTCTTGCTGCTCTCTGACGAGACCAGAGGCACCTAAGCCAGGATATAATTTATTTTAACTGGTTGTGTCTCAGAATCTGTAAGCAAGCTTATTTTACACAAATAGTTCTTACAGGAATTCAACAATTTAACAGCTGAATGCAGCTCGTATATGTAACCAACATCTCAGAAACAGGTATGTTTCAAAAGGCTTTACTTCTTAAGAGTCTTTCTCCAGTTAGCTTGCTTTCCGTTTTTCTTAGTTTTTTTATTAAATGTAAATGCTTGGAATTAGGTATTTTTCACAGTTCAGCCTCTCACTGGTTCTAATCGTTCTGTTGAAAAAAGTGAAAAGCTTTCTGGAGAGCGATACTCAAGCAGTGTATGTGTTAAGCCTCTTGCTCCCCCCCTGCCCCAGCTTTAATTCCAAATCAGCATCCTATCCAGATCTGCTACTGCATTTTCTTAATCCTAGGAAGTTCAGGATTTTTTTTTTTTCCTCCAGAGGAATTTTAGTTATTTTTGGTAGCACATTATTTTTGGTTCCACATTGTGTGGAAAAAAATGAATTAAAAAAACCCCCTTTCCTGTAGTGTGAATGTGAAGTCATTGCTATTGTCAACTCAGTGGGTTACTTGCATATAAATAAATTAAAGGGGGGGGGGAAGTAATCTTTTGTTAACGTTGCATTCTGTTACTTGTGGCTGCTATGGTAACAGATGAGGGAGAGACAGTGCTTGCATGGTAAAGCTTAATGGCAAAGCAGCAGAATGTAGTGATGAATTTAGCGGGAGGAAGAAGGGAAGAGAGCACAAATCCTTTAGCAATGCTGTGAAATGAGTCACCAATTAAGCCACAGATGGGGAAGGGCTTCCACATTTATTTACAAATTATTTAAATCAGATTTTGTTGATTATATTTAGAGCAGGAAGAGTGACAGACTGGAACTTTGAGGAGCAGTAAATTAGACTGCATCTTTTTCAGCTGATTCTTTTTTTCCCCCACCTTGAATCAGCTCCTTTGTGTAGCTTGTAGAGGTGGTATTGCTGTCATGTTTCTTAAGTGGAGTCCTGAATGACTTTCCTGACTCTGGACCTTGCCAAGAAAAGTCAGTGGGCACTTCCCCCCCCCCTTCAAGATTTTGGTCTGTAGAGGTGCATTTTCCGGTTTCATCCTGTTAGGCTGAAAATAAAGGGGTTTAGCCCTCTCTTTCTTAAAAGGATAAATGGTGAATGTTTTGACTTTGCTTTTTTCTTTTGCCCTTCATTAGTATAAAGCACCTCTCGCACACTTCAAAGCTTTGCTGGAATAGCAGGCCGGGTCGTAAATCAGCATTGAGTTATGAAGGGCGGGTTTTATAGAAAAGAGTGCAGAATGTCATCTTGTGCCATGCCTGGCTTTAGGTAATACTTTGAACTTGATAAATGTGATGAGCCCAATTCTGTACTCGGCTGGTTAGTGACCCCTAGTTTTTAAACTCACAAACTTTAAACTTTTGTTGGGTGGTGGGATTTTTTTTTCCCCCCATGTATATTCTGGCATGACTTCTGTTATGCTGAATTATAGAGAGTGATTTCTTTGAGCTCTTGGGGAGAGTACTTGTCATCTCAAGTTCTTCTAGGTAAAACATCAAGAGAGAATTATAATTACTGCTTCGGTGGGAGTGTTTGTGTTAAGCAGAAAGTTCCAGAGCACGGAATCTTTTCTGCAGAAACTTCACCCGAAGCTTTAGCATTGTGGATGTCATGTAATGGAAATGGCTCCAGAAGTTAGTAAACAGGTTATTTACTGCCAGTAAATAGTGCCAGACAGTGTAAACTTCACAGCTGTGAAGATTTTAGCGATGCAGGGTTTTCAGAAGTGCTGGAGGGAAGGAATGGGACATGACAGGAAAGGCAAAGGGAGGGGTTTGCAAGAACAAGTGAAATGTGAGATGGAAAGCTGCAGTGAGACTAGTTGGAGTGGAGGATGTTTAGGAGGCTGTCAGAGGAAGGGGTAGAGGAGTCACAATAGGGTTACTTGTTATTATTTTTTATTTTAGTGGAGAGATGAGAACACAAGAGGAAGATTTTCTTTCCGGAAAGTTAGAGGTGGATGAAGGATCGTGTGTGAAGAGCRTTTTGGCTAGACTAAAGGACAAAAAAAGTAGTGTACCTCAGCTGCACTAGTAAGAGGGAAAATCATTGATGCTGTGAGTGGTGCTTCCCTCTTTAAAACTGAAGTGCTAGAGGAAGAAGTGAACAAGCTACAGAAGGCAGAAAAATGCCTTGTTTACTGCAGATAAAAATTGTAGAGAAGAAAGTGTCTTTGAGTACCCTGAAAGGATATCCTGCTATGACATGCTTTTGGAGATGGTATTGGCACTTTTAAAAGCTTGTATCTATATTGTCGTTTTTCTGATTTTGATTTCATTAATTAAGAAGATAGAACTATATGGCATGACTCTGTCAGAGCTGGGTATGGGGTTTTCTGCATTGCTTTGTGTTTTGGTATTACTCTTTCTTCCTGTAACTGGAAGCACAACACCTGAGGTTGCTCCATGAGGGTAGAAATAGATGCTGATTGGGACAGGGTGGGAGAAGAACTAACTGTGATGAAAAAAACAATTTTTATGCGTTCTCCAAAACTGAGCAAAGTTGTAAATACCAGGAAGTTAAATTTGGGCCTCCAGTATGTGCTGTGAGCTTGTTAAAATGAGTACTCTGTCACTGCTGGGCAGGGAATATGTCCTTGCTATCCTCAGGAGTTTGTGGAAGAAGTCTGCTTTTACAAAGTGAGAGGCTTTGTGGGACCTTATCTGTCCTGTTTGATTATCACACCGTCTGGGGAAAGATGGAGCAGGTCTATAAAGGACTGTTGATTTCCATTTCAGGACAGGCCTTGCAATAGGATGTGAGAGGGAAATTCTCTTGGGTCCTTTACAGCCTAATTCTGGTGGAGGGAATAGCCTTATTTTGCAAGCTTCTGTGGTTTGAGATGTGCCCTGAAGGATAAGGCTGAAAGACTTCTTTGCAGGATTAGTCCTGCCTGAGCTGAGGAAGGCAAGCCATCCTCTTGCCTGCAACACCTTTGTTAGTCTTGGAAATAAATTTTTGTCATTGTTTAAAAGAAAGTCCCATTAAATGATTTATTTTAAACGGTGATGCCGTGCAAATTATTAATAGTAACACCTTAGATTATTACAACTGCCTTACTGTTTCGTTTCTCAATTTCACCTGTATGAAGAATATTTCATCCCTAGGCACTTCTCATTTTCTGCTCCATAAACCAGCATAGTGCTGAATAGCTGATTTGAGCAAGGAGCACCTTGTTAAAGGTGATGGTAAACTGAAGGTAAAGTCAGGGTAATTTCCTTGCCTCTGACAAAGCGGTCCCTTTTCTTGAGATCGTTATACCATTCCTGCTAAGGCTGGCTTTGTTCCCTGATAGTTGTAAAGCAAAATTATTTCTGAGGAGTTGGGATTTTTGCCTTGGAAATAATTTAAACCGAAACAAATTGCAGGTAGGAATTTAAAAATGAAGTCTCTTTTTCAACACGCACTTTTATTACAGACGATGACTACTCAGCCTTTGTGCGCAGTGGATGCGGGATGTGCTGAATTCTTGCTGTTCTCTTGGTGGACCACAGCCAGTTTTGGCTGCCAGGGGAAGGAGTAAAACCATGTATTGAGAGAGTTGAAGTGTTACAGGAAGATCGCACAGTTACTGTGTATATGTTTTATTCTGTGAACTCAATGTTTTATAATTACTGAGCTGCTAACAGTCCCCTGAAATAATAAAGGAGCTGTCTCCATTCTGGACATGGAAAGGCAAAAGCATAGAGGAGAGAAACTGTAAGCATTTGAAGTCATTGGGAAATAAAGATGCTCAGCAAAGCCTTTCCTGTGTCAAACAAAAAATGAGCCTGGAGTGTGAAATAGAACAGGGATGCTTGACTTGCAAACTGCTCTGCTGTAAAGTTACTCTCATTTTCTAGCAAGAATCCTGTTGGTGTCATTATAGTGTTGGTAATAAATTGAACCAGAAAATGTTCATTTCCTGCTTTGCAGTGATTTCCACAGAGTTTTCTCAATTCTGAGTAACTACTCCAAACAAAACATGCTGGCTTTTTTAATCTGGCTCTGTTGGGAAGTTCAGATTTTGACCCTTCATACAACACTTCAGGATTTTGGTTTTTGGCTGGGTTTGTTTGGGTGGGGTTTTTTTGGGGTTGTTTTTGTTTTGTTTTGTTTTTTCCCCCCCGTGATTGGAGTGAAGGGACAGTGTATTGGAGGCTGTTGTTTTGAATTTTGTTCATTTTCACAGCTAACTTACAACGCTTCTGACTAAGAGAAATCTTCAGCCTTAGCTCTGCTTGTACTTGGATCTGTCGCAGTACTCATGTTTGTTTGATTGTTGCATGATTAGCCTCTCTAGCCTGTATTTCCAGTGAGGTTTACCTCTATCAGCTCTCTGCTTGGGACTGAAAGGCAGTGTATGCAGCGTGAAGTCAGATCACAACTGAGGAGATGGGTGTGGGTAGTATCTGGAGAGAAAGAGGCAAGTGAAATGAATCAGACATTTGAAGCCGGGAGGGGTGGGTATGTTGAGGAGAGGCAGGCTTGTTGTCCTAATCATTAGGAGGAAATGCAACTTGTAAAGCAAAATGAGGCAGCGTATGGCAGAAGTGGGAAGAGGATTGCCTGCTGGTCCTTACTGAAGGTGCTGAGTCCCTCCAGACCCCCGGGCGTTACCTGGAGTTCAGGGTGCTCGGCACTCCRGGAGATCTGGCCCCAGAAACAGACAGACGGCTGCCGTTTCCTGACAGCTCCAAAGAGGTTTGACGAGATCAGCACAAAGTAATACTGTAAATCTTTTCAGACTGCCTGAAATGTGGGTGGACAACTTGGTGCCTTTAAGAGCCATTTGTTTTCTATGGAAGGGGAACAGCTATTTTTGGCTCCTTGCTGTCATTGACCTTTAATACTATGAGGGAAAAGCTATAGAAAACCCGATTTTGAATAGTGTAGTGTAAGGGTTGCTCACTAAGTACAAAGAAAATTCCCTTTTACCTGGTGATTGCTTAATATACAGGTATAGCAGCACACTTGGAAGGCCTTAAAAAGTTAGGCAAGATGAGACATGGCAAAAGCCATTTTGCCTGAACATGTTTCAAATTCCCTGCTAAAGAAAAGGTGTATATATGTTGCTCTCAAGAAACTGTAACTGTTCCTGCGTCCTTTAACAGCTTCAGTCAGGCTGTGTTTCCAGTGCTCAGCTGGGCTTTGTAGGCTCTCAAGGATATTTTAGGTTACCATTAAGAATGCATTACCTTTATTGCATATGTTTTCAGTGTCAGACAGCATCTGCAGGTAGTGAACTCAGGTTGTTATACGGAGGTGTGCATGATATGCGAGGCACAAGGTTTCTGTATTTTTCTTAGCAAACCTTGTGTTTGCTAGTCAAGCGTATTTGTGCGGTTAGAGTGGGCTTACGGTTGTGATGCCCTCAAGATTTGACATTACCCTGGCAATTAACTAGAGGCTTCTACAGAGTCATTAACTCTCTCAAAGTGCCATCAAATATTAAGATATAGGAGACAAAMCTTCTTTTTCTTCCTGAATATAGGTTTAGAGCGTATCCTTTTCAAAAAGAAAAGAAAAAAAGATACAAAGATCAAACATCCAAAAAACGCCCCCACCCCTGCAAATCCTGAAAGGCCTTGGACCAGCCAACCAATGTATTTCTAGCTTTTGCTAGTCATAAGACATGAAGTTATAAGATTATTATGATAACTGCTTTGCACTGGCTTTTTTTCATGTAATTTTAGCTGTGAGAATCCATTGCTGAAATTCTAAAATACCATATATCGAATTACGTAAAGCATTAATCTTTAAATCTAGCAGAGATACTAAAATTGTTGGGATTATTAGGCTTTTCTGGTAGCACATGTACTCATGTAGATCTGGTGCTTTCTCGTTACCAGGCCTTAAGAGGTGTCTCTGATATTATTGACTCTTTATTTTTGATAGGAGAAAGTTTCTAGCCAAAGTAGTTTTCAAGCTCTGAAGCTTTAAAAAAGAAAAGAAAGAGACTAGTGCTAATTGTTGGTTTCTTACGAGCATGGCTTTCCCGCAGTGCAGTTGCTTGGGGGTGTTTAGGAAAAATTCTGAAGATTGTAATAGGACTCCAAAATGCTACAGGAAGCTTTTTTATGTTTTTGGACACGTTTTCAGAATGACTGAATGACTAGCCTCCTTTTTAAATGGCAATTTCATTATTTAATGTAAATTTTATGCATTTTTTAGAGAAAACACATTCACCAGTACCTTATTATACTTCTAATGAGGGCCAGATGTGCTTCTCTGCTACAAAACTGAGGCCGTAATGCAAGAAGGGACTCCGCAGTAGAGTCCTTTGCAACACAAGAGAAGTGTCTTGCCCAGAGAGAAGAGCAGAAGATCTTTTGAGGCCAAGATATTAACTTCTATTAATAATTTGGGGGGGGGGGGGAGTGTGAGGATTGGTGAGAGATCATGGGTAACGCTGATTTGTACAGTACCAATGAGGCAACTGCAGAGTCCTTTATAATTAGCAGAAATGACAGTGTAACTGTCTAAAAACAATTACATTTGCAAATAAACAATCTGTGTCATCTAAGTGGTGTTTATTGTCATAATGGAAATTAATTTCAAAAGCTTCAGGCAAAATGAATATAATGCGGCTGAGCGGTACATACCACAACGAGGTGTTCCTTCTCCTGCAGTTCCCAGACCGTGCAGCTCAGTTTGTTCTCACAGAAACGAGTGAGTGGCGTGCTTTTTCTCTGTCAGTTAGGTGACACGCTAACAGGTAATTTTGATCCATTCGTCTTTACGCCGTTGTCCTGTGTCCGATGTTAAAAATACGCCAAAGGAGACAGACAGAAATATTTTTTAATTACCAAGCTGTGTGCTGCCATAGGGTGACATGGACTGGGAGAGTGGCCCCTGCACTTCAGATAAAGGAGGCCTTAATTTTCAACCTGGTTTATTCCATTGCCCAAGTTATCTTTGTTGCCACGATAAGAAACTACACTTCTACGGACATTTCTGTACAGCAGGGATGATAACATATAGTTGCCTGATTGGCATAAATGCATTTACAAGGCTGTGATACTCCCACACAGTATGGTGATATGGGCTATAATGGGAATTGTCAGATTTCTCTCTTTCACTGTTATTGTTCCCATTGTCTGTTTACACACACTTGTATGTGGGCTATTTGGCTGCCACCATGTTGTACTCCTAGCATGCATGTTTTTAGTTCTGCTACTGTGCTTTTTGAGATACTGTTTCTACTGTAGTTATGGAAAACTTACCCAGGTTGCACGGATGAGACTGAAGACTTGTGATTAAAGGGAGCATCTCTGCATTAGTACAAGATCAGCATAACTTTAATACAGCATGTAAATCCTCTAAGATCTGCTTTTGAGAGTGTTGCGGACTTCCTAGCGTACTTGCCAGTTGTGAAGAAGTCAAAGTTGTCTTTTTAATTAGATTCATCTTAAGCGATCGTGGGTTTGATTTAACATTGCTGAAGCTAGCAGAAACTTTTCAAAAAACTGATCTGGTGCATGACTGTCTATAAGCCCTTTAATAGCAGATGAAATTCTCTCTGCAAAGATAGAGCTTTCTGTTTCCTTGGGGGTCTGGCTTGATATATCACATCTGGGGATTGAAATGTCATTCTGATGCTTTCTGCAGAGGGCCATACAATGACTATATATTTCACTTGTGTGTTAAGCTTATTTTAGTTTTTCTTGTAAAATCAAGGGAGAAACAGTCAGAATACCAGAATAGGCATGATGTTTTATTAAAACACGGTGAGTGAGTAGGAGTCACTCCCTTTTCTTCCTGTGATGCAAAGGATTTTCAATTTGGAAACAGTTTAAAGTGTAGCAAAGATTAGTAGCTGGGTCAGGATGTCTGTGGATAACAGTGTATCCTTTCAGAGAGAAGCAAACAGATGTTAGCAAAAATAAAAATTTAAAAAAAAAAAAAAAAAAAATAAAAAAAAAAAAAAAATTAAAAAAAAAAAAAAAAAAAAAGACCTTTCCTCTGCATTAGTTGCCATTAGGAGAGGCGAAGCCTCCCGGGAGAGTCGGAGGGGAAGCCTACAGAAGTCAAGTTTTACTACAGAGAGAGGCACTCGGGAAGTTCAGAGGTGTCCTGTTGCAGAAATAGCTCCCGTGATGGATTGACTGTTTCCTTGTTGTGTTTTCAGCAGGTTTTGAATTTTATATGAGCGTTTTTTGAGAACTGTTTTCTTTAAGCGTCATCTTGCTTAGACTTCCCCATCCCCCATAAATTGTTTGTTTATTTTTGAATTAATACCTTTATATGCAAGACTGTGGAGCACTGAGGCATCAATATTGTCATAGTAACTAGAACTGCAGCACTGGCTTTCAGCCAGAAAATATGGTGATCCATGGCTTGAATGTGGGTGTCTGGAAAGGAAGTAAGTTCTGATTCTCAGGTGAATCAATGAAGTAGTATTTGTGTTTGTATCTTCCCCCCCCCCCCCGAGGTATTTTGAACATCTTACTTCCCCGCATATCCTTTTTTACTTCTACCATTTTAAAAGATAGGAAGGATGTTCTCTAACTACATGCTCAACATCTGAGCAGTAAATACAGTTCTGTGTGGTGAATACTTACTGTTTCTTTTTTTTCATTTTAGCTTAGCTTTAAATTCAAAAAGTATGAAACCTGTAAGCTGGAATTTTGAAATACAGCAATTTGATTTAATTACGGATGAGTTTGAGAACAGGTTTGTGTACCGTATGTGTGAATGTGGTCTCTGTGTAGGACACAAGAATGCAATAATTGCAGGTCAGGGTTTTCTAAGTCCAACCTCAATTTCTATAAATGTTGTTTGTGCCCACACTGAATCCTACGTTTTGTTTATATTTATATATATATAAAGAAAGTAATTGCAGTGCGCACGCATACACACACACACAAATGTAGATGTGAACAGCAAGCCCACGTTATGGGCACGCATACTTTTGGATACTGCTGTTGCTGAGAATGAGCACCTCATCTTCGAGAAGTGCCAGACGAATGGTTCCTCCTCTTTAAGTGGTGGATCCCTTCAGCGTGTTTTTATGAGATACTTCAAGAGCTTCGTTAAATCCCTTAGTTGTATTTAATTGTACAGGAATTGAGTATGAGTTTGCGATGAGAGGCTAAAATCACACTGAAGACCTGTCTTTAGGGGTCTCTGAAAAATGAAAGCAATTTATGAATGAAGATATTTTATGTTGTGTTCATCAGGAAGAGAACCTGTTGCTTATCTGCTTTGTTTTATTTATTTGTTTTTAAGTTGCTGCTACTGTGGCCAAAGAATTGCATTGCTCTGTTTTCTGGCCTTCGTGGATTTGTGGGARTGGATGGGTGTAAGATGCATTTACTTAAGCTTTGGGAAAAACCTTGTCTATCAAAATTTTTCACCGCTGTCTTTGAGTTAGGGTGCTTTATCAATTAATAAGGAATCACTCCCGTCAGTAATTTAAGACTACAGTGAACTAATTTAATAGGTTTTACGAATTTGAGTGCCATATGTTCTTAATGATTGCTTGTCTGCTTAAATCTTCTGTTATTACAAGTAATACCCAAGATGACCTTTTCCTCCATTTCTTCCTACTCTTTTGTTTTTGCCATCAACTTTGTGGCTTAGGTGATCAATTTTTCTTTTAATCATTTTTGTATTAGTGGGCTGTGCTAGTCTCTGGATATCTCTTTCCTACGATCAAAAAAAGTCCATTTTGTTGCTAGAGCTGTGGTTTTGCCTTCTGTCAGGAATGTGACAAATTCACATCTCTTGGAGTAGTTCTTCCACCCCGTATTTGTCAGTCAGCAGGCTTTGATGTCTTGGCATTTTGGGTTAGTTGCTGCT
Source organism: Phoebastria nigripes (assembly GCA_035582835.1). Lineage (NCBI taxonomy): Eukaryota > Metazoa > Chordata > Aves > Procellariiformes > Diomedeidae > Phoebastria > Phoebastria nigripes. Next base: position 1,182,030 of record JAYKAV010000334.1, on the reverse strand, counting down.
GAGATCATTTATCCTGTGGAAATTTGTAACAGGTTTTTTTAGTGCTGCTGTGAGTTCCACACCCGTGGTGTAATACTGCTCTTGAAGTTTTGAGTCCCTTCTCCAGCTGTGCACAAATGGGAACATTGACATCACAGGTTCAGCAGGGCAAAAGATTCAGCACGGGTGTATCTTCTGCCCAGCTGCGTGGTGGTACTGAGAATGTGTGGAGAAACAAGAAACTGGTTACACATTGCAGCAAAAATGTGCTATCAGGAGGACTTGTTGGGACCAAATATTGGTTTGCTTTCCCATCTCAGAATCTGTTTCAAACCCTCCCCCTTCTGCCTTTTTATTTTAATAAAGCAAAAGAACAAATTTGTTCCTTAACACAATTGTTTCATTATACTCCGAGGCTCATATGTTTACAGTATGTACAACTGAGAGAGATTAGGTGTGGGGGAGACGGGAAAAGGAAACCTCTGTGGCCCTTGTGTGCTTTAAAAAGCATCTCTCTGTATTTCTAAGGTGCCCTAAAATGCTTTTTCTCTAATGTGAGTAGTTCTGTGTGGGTTTTTTCCACCCTCTATTAAATTAGTGGGAATATTTTTGTTTGGTGTTTTTTTTTTTTTTTTTTGTTTGGTTTTCTTAATATTTTGCTCTAGTGTAGATGTTCTTCAACAGGGGGGAAAAGCTGGGTCGGGGTGTTGCCTTGGAAAAAGTAGGGAGAGGTCCCTCTGTGTCACTGCTTTTCCTGTGCTGTGTATGTATGGGCACTTCACTTGCCTGTTGTCTTTTATGAATAGTGTGGATTTTATATCATCATTCCAATTGGGAATGAATGTGGAGGAGGAGGAGGGTGAGGTAATGCTTCCTCAAAGGCATCTGCTGCTGCTAAATAATTTACTGCTGTGCTTCCTACCTCACCTGGTGAAACTGCTGTCTCATAGCTGAAAATGTTTAGGAAGCCTGTGTATAAATAGGTCTCTCAGAGTATCTGACAGCAGCTAGAGGAGATGTTCCTAAAGGATAGCAGCATACTATTTAGACTCTTGAGAAAAGTGGCAGAGTAGCAAGCATTTGTGTACTTTTATTATTTGCTGTCAGATGGGAGCAAAACTAATCAATATTTTTAGTATGAAAGTAAATATTGGAATATAAAGTAAACAGAGACACAAATTATGGTAATTATTGGTTCTTTCCTGAAAACTTTGGAGATATTTGATTAACATGTCTTGTTAAATGCAAACAGACTATTAAACAGCAGAACACATCATTGGTTAGGAGCAGAGAGCACTTTGTTTTCACAATTAGGATAAAGGACAGTATTTCAAGGCAAAGAATGAGCTGGTTTTTGTCCCTTGATAACCAAACTTGACAGCTTAGCAGCTGTGCTGGAAATAACTTTATGCAGACAAGTTCTTCTGCAAAGCTTTGTTTTTCTTTATCTCTAAGGCTACTGTGTTTGGAATCCACTCGATTCAGCTGTTCAGAGACTAAATGTGAAGCTTTTTATACTTACTTTTATGAAGCCAAAACAAGAACAAAAAACCCCTGAAACGTAGGTTGAGAGATGGATGTGACCTGATGGTACTATTTAAAATTAGGACTGTTGGTTTTCGGGGGGTTTTTTGGGTGGGTGGTTTTTTTTTTTTTTTCTTCCCCTACCCTAATTCTAGGTAAAATTGTCTCCTTCATTTCAGCCAGATCTGCACAAGGAACTTAAGTGACCTTTTTTCTCGTATTGAGTCCTGAAGTTTTTCCTAACAATGGTCCAGTCACTGGACCAGATTAATGGGGTTAGAAACCACCTCCTCTGGTAGGATTCATCTGCCCCAACTTGTGCATTTAAAAATTGGATGGCTGTGTCTGGGCTTCCTCTGTAGCTGATGCAGACAAATAAGCACCTCCCAAGGGTGATAAAGCCTGACCTGTCGTTAATGCTTGCCTTAGGATAAGATTAATTCCCCCTCTGAGCAGTGGTGTCAGTTTTTTTTCCATGGACTATAAATGTAATCTAGGGTTGAGTAGCTTGCACTTAGATTTCTGACACAAATAGTAATAAATGTGTAGCTCAAAAAAAAAAAAAAGCATCCCTGTATCTCTGAACACAGTTTGCAGGTGAAATACAATTTTTTTTTTTTACACTCGATGCACAGAAAAATTGAGTTCCAGAAGGCTACAGGACTTCATAGCTAATCAATGCTTAATTTTCTCCCCTCTCAGAGGAGATCTTTTGCCCCTCTTGAGAAGCATTGGTGAGACTACAGGGACTGGGATGTGATTGAAATTGTTGGTGTAATTGCTCTCATGTAAACTGAGATTGTGTTTATAGTCCCAATTTACATAGGTGAAGTATGGCAGCAAAAGCAAACTAGCAAGCAGAGACACTGTTCTCCTTTCCTTTCACGGCCTTCGGTGTTGTGTACCTGTGGGGTAGTCGGCATCTCTGAGCATCCTTAGACTGAAGTGCGCTGCAGAGGAGAGCAGAAGAAGGTGGCGAGTGTAAGTCAGCTTGCAGCCTTTACGCAGGAGCAGGTCAGCAGGCAGGCTTTGCCGTGCTCGAGACAGCGTGGCAAAATTAGCCGACTCTCTCGTTGAAACAGATTAAATGCTTTTAAAATGGCTGTGCTTGGTTCTTTTCACTTCTTTGTGAATCCCAAATACTCACAAAGAAGCCATCACAGAGAAATATAGTGGAGGTTTCTCTGAATGTGCTGGGCCTGTTGGGGCAAGWACTTGTTTTGCCTTGAAACGTAATCCAAAGCTTAGCTAGAGCTGAAGATTAAAGGCAGTTAGTGAATTATGAGCATTCAATAATTTATGATGTATATTACTTTATCCGAGGGGCCAAAGTTCAGTGAAGGTGACTTTATAACTATCTTTCAGTTCAGTGGTTGGTGCTGGGCATGTATAACAAAGATTAATCACAGGATTGAACTTTTCTTTGTATTAATCTTCCATGCTGAAAATGGAAAGTTTTCATTTTGCATTTGTAGTATCAGTGCTTTTTTTTTTTTCCTCCCAAAATTCAAGATAAAGTTGGCCTTTTGGAAGGGGGCTGGTCTTGTTTATTAGTATTTTACACTGGAGTAGCCAAATTCTCTAGGAGGACTGAAGTGATATGCTTACTACTGTCAAGCAATGTACCTCTGCTGTGTTTGACTCCATTGCTTTTACAATGTCTATTCTAGAATTGGAAAGTTGCATATTTTCCTTTGGTTTTGCAGCCTCCATCTAAGCAGCTTCTTTTATTCAAAGGAGTAAGTACGTCAGAGTGCTTCAGCCATTTTAGTTATCAGGAAGGTATGGGTACTAAAAACATACCAGGGAATCAGTATGTAGTTACTGAGAGTTCAGCTGAACTATTTCGTTAAGAAAGAAACTCTTTAAGTTGTGACAAGTCAAAACAGTTCTGAACAGTGCAATGTCGTTGTTTATGTCTCTGTGTGTTTAATGGATGATTATTTCCTACGAGTACATTCATGAAGGCGAATGTTTTCCATTTTCCAGCCACAATTTCAGTTATGCGGTCAGTGTGGCTTGCATTTTGGTTGGGCAAAATATGAAGCATGATGTTTGTTGAAAACCACACGATCAGTTTGGAAGAACATATATTTTTCTGTGATGTTCAAAAAGGCAGCCTTTCTGGTGACCTACCTTATGTTTAAGAATTAATGACACCTGCTCTTTTGCATGGCTGTTGTCTGAGTTCTGCAATGCCTCAGCTGCTGCATGACGTGTAAATCTCTCTAGAGTAGAAAAACAGGTGAAAACTTGATTTGACTTCAGTGAAAGGGCAGTTATGTGCRTATCAGTTGAGACTTTCTAAGGGTTGGCAAGATAAAAATCTTATCTCAGTTGAGATAAGGGGGTAACTRTCATTCAAAACAGGCAGTGCTAGTTTGGTCAACTGTCAGGCAAAACTGCACGGTGATTCGAGCTGGGCATCTGAATGCTAAGGATGCCTTTTTAATAGCTGCTATCTTTATGAGAAGCCTTTATCCTGATGTGGTTGCTACTAGAAGGCCAAAATCCCCAGTCCGTTCTCAGTCGTAGTCCTTCCCAAGTGTCATGATTCTTTACTAAACAAACCCTGTGACAAGCCCTGTGTTCGGGGGTGGTGGGTGGAAGTGCACAAATAAGAACATAGTCAGAAACAAGAGTAATCCTTATCATTTAGGGGTGCTAGTGGTAAGGAATAGCTGCTACCACAGCAKCAAAAATTGAAAACCAAAGAGGAGTAGTAGAAAATGGTGATGACAGTGATTGCTGCTGCTTCTACTGCTGGTGTAAACAAATAACACTTTTCCTTTTGGATAAAGCCCAATCAGTAGCATTTTCCAGAAAAGGGATGATTCTGACCTACCACCCCTTAGATCAAATGCTTCTATAAGCAAGCATACAAAGTATGTTATGATGCACAATTCTTAGAGTGAGCAAGCAGGGAACTACCCTTCCGTTATTATTAATTTTTTTTAATCCTTGGTTGCTATCTCGATATCCTGTTTTCATTCCTTGAGGTTTTTTCTTGTTCCAGTGCTGTATTTCTTCTTTGTTTTTGTGTTACTGCTCGCTGCTCCCCTTTTGTCCACATGCTCTTATTTCTTTGGGATGATGGTTTTGATAGAAGTGGATGTTTCAGTGACACCATTCAGCCAGACGTTAACTACTGTGTCTAAGTGGGGCGACGTGGAGGCAAAGAGCAGAAACAGAACCAGATGGCGAACTGCTGCAAGAGCTCTCGGCACTGTAGGAAAGATCGGCTCTCGCAGTCTGGCTGCGTTACAAGTTGCTGCAAGGCAGCAAAGAAGTTGTCGACTGAGAAGCAGGGCACATCTGGGGTCATACAGCTGTTCCTGCCCTGCGTTGTCTCTCACTTGAATCTTCTCTTTCGGCTTGTCTGCACTTGCTGTGTGTTGGAAGTTAACTCATTCTGTAAATTAACAGAGCTTTCTGCCTTTTTGTGCACATCCTCTGGTATTTTACGACACATCCTAGTAGTTTTGCTGGCATGCAGTTCAGCCCAGAGCTAAGTAGGTGTGGACACTTTGGAGCCCAAACCTCTTGTTATAGTTCTGCAGTGTTCTTCTGCTGATATCTTATACTTCACTGATGGCTACCTGGACCGTGTTTGTGTGCTTGTGTGATCTTCTTAGCTTCATGATTATTTTGACTGGACATTGCGTTTTTTTGTTTAAATGCCGGAATGAATTCAAAGCCTTTCTTTTAAACACCCTGCAAGCTGGAAGTTGCATGTGCCTTTGCTGTATTTATTCATTGCGGTGCTAGGAACTGGCTTTCCTCTGAAAAAGACTATTCTCCTGAATTAGAACAAAATTTTCTTGGAAGCCAAATGCAAAACGGGTGCAGCTTAAATTGCAGGGATGCAAAAAAGTTCCATCTGAGCTGTAGGAATGACAACAACCCAGGGAAAGTTAATACTTCCAAGTACTCCTAACTCTGTTTTTACATCATCAGCGACTGTTTCTGCTCTGTCAACTCGAAGTTACTTTATCTAAAGTTTGTCAAGTCAGAACGGTGTCTTATTGTTTTTATTGTATCTCCTCTACTTGAATGTCGCCTTGTCTACTACTTATTAATTCCATTTCCAACACTCTTTCCATCCCTCATCTCTTTTCTGGCTTGCCAGACAGCGCTGCAAAACTATCAGACTTGCTTTCCATTTGAAGTCACTGCAGCTCAGTTCACAGCCAGGTTTCTCAGTATTAGTCAGGAAAACTTTTGGCAAAAGTCTGACGCTGCATTTTGAAGCAGATGTGGCTATCTTCATGGAAGGGATGTGGTGGAGTGAAATCCAGCAGGTGTTTTTATGCAGGTGCTGATACAGATAAGGGCACTGGGAGGTTTTTTTGCTTTCCTTCCTTACAAAAGATTTCATGAGTTTATTCTCCTTTGCTCCACAAACTGCTGTCTGTTTCAAAAGTTATCAGAGAAATAAAAATTTCAAACAAAGGAGGGGGGTTACAAAGCACAGAAATGTCAGTTAAGTAACAAATGGGAGGTGTAGGGCAGAAAGATTTATCCATTTGGAAATGTACAGTATGCCAAGTTCTAATTAAAATCCTTGTAGGCTGCTTCTGTTTTTCTTTGTCATGTTGACTATAAAAAGGGATTTTGTGATAACTCACCTTTATGGACAGAGAAAATTTTGTAGCATAGATAAGAGTGTCAGAGAGGGAGAGAAAAAGGAAGGCCTGGATATAAATGAGTAAGAAGTTATTCTTGGTTGGTTTTTTTTTTTTCCTCTAGGGGAATGTCTGCATGAGTTTCTGAAACAGAACTTTATTCTATTTGTCTTCACTCCTGGGATTTTGTGTGACACTGGGGGTGGCAGTGGAAGGGGAGGCTGGAAATGGACATGTTTTCTTGAGTAAGGAAACAGGAGAGAAGGGGAGATTGAAAATAAGTACATGTCTCACCAAGGGCGGGGATCTCATTTGAACCTAAACAAACTTGTGTTTTATATAACAGCAAAATTCTTGTTTTAATCATTTGTTCTTTATTCAAAGATTTCCAAGATAAATAAGTAAAGTAGGGAAGTCATAGTAGCCCTCTTTGTAGATGAAACAGAGACAAAGGAAAAAAAAGTGACATGCTTAATTTCATATGAGGATTTAATGGCAGATTCTTCTGTCTTTGTCCAAGAGATAAGCTTGAGCTCTACACTCAGTTAATGTTATATTTTTTTTCTCTGTAGGTGTCGTGGTAACTTGGAGCTAGTGGCCATGAGAGCAGTGCTGTACTCAGAATAGCTCATTCAGCCCATTGCTCGCTTTTTCTCCATTACCAAAGCACCTTGTAAGGGAATATTGCAGGGGAAGACCCACAGGGTAGCTGAATAACCTGGTGAGCCTTATGCTGAATTACAAGCTGGAGGTCAAGTGCTTTTTTCTTTCAAGTATTGGGGTGTAGGGAAAAGGGGGCTATAGGAGACACTGTTTTGAGGGGGGTAGTGTGCAGGGAGCTTATGGAGATGAAGAAGCTTAGAAGAGCAATGAAGTGTGTAGCYATGTAGGGTTCTGGCAACTGAATGTTTGTTTTGTTTCAGTTTCTTCTTTATTACTCTCTTCCTTAGGTAGCTCAATGCATCTATTCTTGTAATGCTGTCTGCAAAAAGTTTTTAAGGATGTGTTACAAAGCAAAAACAAATTCTGAAATTTAACAGTCTCGCTTGGCACTAAGAAAACAGATTTTAAAACATGCATTTTTATTGAAGGGGAAGTAGAGTTTTTCAGACTACAAAATCACATTTTGTCCTTGTGCTAAGGTTTGAGACAGCATAAAAGCCTCTTTAAAATGTTTACCTTGGAGTTGTGTTGGAGAGAAGAATATATAGACAATATACAATGTATTTTTGTCCGATGTTTTAACTTAAAAATGGGTTTCTGACTTTTTTTAACTTTAGAAATTGCCCTGCTTTTTTTTTTTTTAAGCAAGCCAGTTCATGTATTAAATTGAACTCTGTACAAATTACAGTTAATTATAGTCAACTCAGAGTGAGGCCTAAAATAGGTCACATGCAGTTTGGAATAAGATGCACTGAAATTATTAAATCTGTTTGATTTGACCTGAGATACATTCTGAGGTGTTTCATCCTCCCCTGGCTGCTGTTCTTCCATTTTTTTCTTGTATGCCATTACCTGAATGCCAAGGGGGAAGACATGCTATTTACTCTCATAGAAAACAGTTAACATTAAACTTACTTCATTCCTTTTATTTTTTCCCCTGGAGTTGTGTTTTGGGGCCTGATTTTCAAGGGACACTTCTTCTCCATCCTGTTTGGAGGGGATAATGACTGAGCTGCCTTGGTGAGTCAGCAGAATCTGGTTAACCCTCTCCCAGCATGGCTGACGCCAGCTAGGGTTGTAGTGGTTCTTTGTTTGTAGGTGATGCAGAGTCCTTGGCTTCTTTTTGTGCTTCACAGGCATTACTGCTTTATGCCAACTTCTTTTAAATGATTCTAAATGCTATTGAATTAATTACATGAAAACAACTTCACCAGTGACCTTGAGCAAAAGTTATTTCCAGCAGCGTTATCTTCTGCATTTATGGTACCGACTTAATTAATGCCTGCACACTTGCTCAGGTTCAGCTATTCTGCATCAACTATTGTTTCACGTACCTGCATGTATGTCCTTTATAGGAACTAGTTGTTATTTTAATTCTATGCAAGAATATGTATGCATCTACTTTTTTTTTTTTTTTTGAGCATTATTGCAGTAGGTACTTGTAAAATTGTCTGCCAATAAAAATACGAGATCTAAAAAGCTACATGCAATGTAGAGGCTTACCTGCAGATATACCTAAGAAGTTGTTTTGAAAGCAGCTGCACTTGGAAAATAGCTATGTGGACTTGGGTTTATTCATTCTGTTTCCTGACCAAGTATATCTCTAGTGTGAGTAGAAGGGGGTTTTATTTTTTTTCTTTGCACAAACCTGGGAGCTCTGTAAACCCAACTGTCTCTTCCTCCTGTTCTCTCCTCTGTCACTAGCCCCAATTTCTGCATAATCATTGGTAACAGAGAGTTGTCGAGCCAACTTGCGTGTTGAGGTAAGCCTGAGACTTTGAAATCTGTCCTCAGTGAGTACTGCAACCCTCGTATTGCTCCCAGTGGATTAGCTGTTGGTAAGTAATTGAAGTAAGTAGGCAGTTCTGTTGACCTGGTTTTGTCACTAAAGTAAGGAGGCATATCTGACCTTGTACAGCTTTCAGGAGCTACGCTGTTGAACAGAAGGCTGTTTATGTTGAGTTAYTTTTAAGAATAAAGCTGTGGTTCAAAAATTGTCCTTTCCTAAGAAGTACTTTTTAATGCAGTTCAAGATGCACGTGCAGGAACCTAAAGAAGATGCCCCATGTAGCAGTCAGTCTTTAACTTGCAGCTGACGTGAATCTGATATGGTACATGAGGCCCTGAGCATCCTGACTGTAGAGGGTTGAATTTCTCCCAGTTATGATCACCATAAGTATGTTGTTAGTGTTCTTTAGATTTGCACATACGTGGCTAGCAGTACGTAGCAGTTTTTGATCTGTATCTCAAGTCACAGAAGAGGTTAGGCTGTAAGTTAAATTAAGAGCACTGCCTACCTTTAAATGATTTTGGGAAATCTACATCATGAAAGGTAAAACACTGGAGCAYTGAGGTCGTTTTACTTAAAATTTTATTGAAAACTCACCAACTACAAAGTGCATTTGTTTTCCCTTGGCTGACATCACTGAAAATGGAGAACGCTTTACGTACTCAACRTGACTATGGAGCGTTAGTTCCTAAACAGTTCTGTCTTACGCTTTAATGACCCCTGCTGATTGGGCTTCTATTGTTGTTTGCCTTGTCTTTACAGTAGGGCTATTATGTTTCCTAATTGGTCATAACTTAACAAGCTAAGCTTGGAGAAAAAAAGAAGGCTTGAGCAGTTGAATTCTCCTTGCCATAGGTACTGGTTCACATAATGAGATAGTTGATGATGTCATTCTGTTAAAGCTTCAAAAAAGATTGATAATGATTTCCCATCTTTGAATAGTTCAGTCTGCGGCCTCTTTATTTTCAACTTGTGTATTTTGCAGCTGTGGTTTAGCAGGATCTCTGGGGAAACGAAAGCAATTGGAACACTTCAGATTTAAATTTCTAGCAGTGTGAAGTCTGTTAAGGTTCTCTCAGTCCAACAGGACTGTACAAGCATGGGGTTGAGCTTTGCAAGGGCTGCTTGCGTGTGCCTCGCTGTAAACCCATGAGCAATTCTTGGTGAATTTGGTAAGGGGCTACATTATGGTTACAGTTAGCCACATGTCTACATTTTTGCAAGAGGAGAGCAAAAATGTATAGTCCCTGTTTATTTAATGGTAGGTCGAGAGGCCCGTCCTGCAAAATCATTTCTCATTGTAGTCACTTCTATATGGAAAATTTTGTAGGAGATTGTGTCCAGCTTTTTCTTCTCTTCATCTTTTCTGTTTCCTTATGCTGTTCTTTGAACTTCTAACGCTGTAGGCCACAGAGACATTTTGTGGAGAATATTATCTTAGAAGAGAACACTTGATGGAAGCAACTTGTGCAAGAGAAATACTCTCTSTAAAAGGAAATCATTCATGGCTTTTAGCTCTTTAGAAACCCATCTTAACACTCCTGCTGGGTTCCTTTCACTGTAAAGTAATGCAGAGGATTAGTCAGCATCATCTAATTAGGCAGCAGCAAAGCAAAAATTTTGTTTAACCGACTCTGCCCTGATTCAGTTTCCATTCATAGGACTTGCCCATTGAAACCAAATGCAATAAGGACATCTTATTGATGGCATTTGAAATGTCAGAGCGAGTGTGAGGTGAGGCATACTTAAATGAGTTTTGCACCTGAGGAGGAAATTCAAGGTCATCCTGTGCAGTTTCTATACTGAAACAGTCTTCCTGTGTTCTGTGTGAGTCTGCGGGTAGCTGGAGTACCTCCTGGTTTCTTTATAGCTCTGGTGATTTGAGAGCTTTAATTCCTCTCCATCCTTCTGAAAAGGATGGGAATGAAGGTGTTGCTGGAGAGCCTTTCCTTCCCATTCCTGTAAGTCTGGGCTGCTTTGATGTCCATATTGGATTGTCTTGTGATGTGACTGTGGCTGAATACCCTTAAAAAAAAAAAAGTGTTTAGCAACAGTACCTGGCAGGCCTGAAACAGGAGAGCATGTCTTGGATTCTTCTAGGGTAGGCTGATGGTGGAGTCTCAGGATCCAAGAAAACTGTATTTTACAATATAACACACAGGGACCAGGAGAAATAGCTTCTATTGAGGAGGTTTGTCTTGGCCCTTCACTTCATAGAAGCACTTCAGCACATACTTAACTGCACGTAGGCCTACATGTTATGTGCTGAACAGCTTTCTCTGACTCTGGACCTCACTGAGGAATGCTGACACTTCAGTTCATGTTTGCATATAAGGACAAGCTGGATTTTACTTCTTTCACAGTGGTTCACATAAGATTACTTACAGCTGAGGAATTTGGGAAGAACAACTCAGCCTTTTCTGAGTAGAGATTATTACTATTAAGTTTTGCCAATGGGGGCATTAGGTCTGCATAAAGGAAGAAATTGATCTTTTTGTATTGAGCTTTAAAACAAACAAAAAAGCAAAACTTTTTTCTTATTAGAACAAGGGATTTTTACGAGCATGCATTGACACTATATAGTTTTAAACAAAAGATACTGCTGTAGATGATGTATCATCTGCAATTAACTGAAATAGCTGGGACACGACAGAGGACAGGATAAGAGAGTTTTCTGCTTCGTTCTGTCAGAACTGCTTCCTGCTTTCTAGTGGGAAGTGATGTTGTCTATCAAATCAGTCTTACTGCTGGTATTGATAATGAATCAGTAAATTGTTCCTAAGCCATGAGAACTTTTTGTGACTCTCAGTTTCAATGTAGGTCCTTAAAACTGAGCCCACAAGCAATCTTCTGGGGAAGGAAGGACATGTACCCAAGAAGCACTGATTACTTTAACTGGAACATCCATTTTGGTGGCTGTGAGTCTATCTGGCTGTTCCGACCCTGTTACACAGATGAGAAAAGAGATAAAATCCCCTCCTTGTACTGTTGATGAGGAGCTCTTATGAGGAAAGAGCTGTTGAGAAGTGAAGACTGGGTGACTTTGACGAGGTGGCTGCAGCCTTGGAACAGTTTTGCCTAGCTGAAGGGGATGAGGTGTAGTGGAGAGGAAGCATGTGGATTGGGTTCCAGGGAACTGAGAGAAGGGAGCAGCTAGGAGTGAGCTAAATAACAAAAAAAAAGTAGAATTTGAAGAAGTGAGAGAAATCTGATTCCTTTTTACCTTTAGGCATTGTAGAAAAACTGAATCTGGAGAAGTTATTTTTCCTTGCCTCCCACACCCCCTCAGGAACACCATCTGCAAAATATTTCTCTTTTACAGTCTATGGAGTACYGGAGTAGATTAGAGCCTGTTTTTCCCAGACTTTAGATGAGAGATCTCTAGGGACATGTCTACCTAACTTTCCAGCCAAGCTTCACTGCTTGCTCCACTGCTTTCTTCCTTATTTTTTCTTATTTTAAAGGAATGTCCTCAATATAACAACAAAAGCCACATAACAATTTACGTAAGGGACTACAGTAAAAAAAAAAACCAACTTGTTTAACTTGTCTGACCATTGAAGACACCTTTGAAATGATGTTCTGCATGCAGATGAGGTCTTAGATCTTCTTATTCCTGATGCTATTGCAGTGCTAGGCATATGGCAATGTCATGTGGAATCAGGATGACAGTTTCTGGTCTAGCRGTTCCCCTCTGCTCACCCGAGACCCCCATGTCGTTTTTGAGCTTTCTGAACCTTGAATATCGTGTTGTCTGTACAGTCTTGTCAACGTTTCGGGATGAACTTTAGAAAGAGATCTTATTTCCACAATATTTTTCCTTTGTTGTTGTTTTTATTTTTTCAAGAGAAAGTGGAAGAGGTGCATTGTCTGAGGCAGTTCTAAGGTGAGTCACGTCTATATAAATAGAACTGCTGAGCACATCGGATAAGCTGCAGTGTGCAGAGGTCAAAAATGTTTCAGAGGAAGGAAAGCCACCTTGTTAAAATGATCACATAATTGTAAATGCCTGTCCTTCAAGACTGCTGCCAAGGGTACCTGCCACATAATTTTTTCCTTCCCTCTGCCCCTCCTTCAAGCGCAGGTTCATTTTAAATTGTAATTAATGCATTTGTTAGACCACTGAAGTTTCAGCAGAAAGCATAAGGGGTGGAGACAACTGCAATACAAATGTGGGTGCTGTACATGTGCTTTTCTGTACCATGAGTGAAAGCGTGTCCTTTCCTCTTCAGAACTAATGCAGGGATTGTAACCTCATTTATCCCCTGTTCGTTAACTCATGATAAATTTGAGAGTCCACATTTTTATTTTCTCCAATTTCCAATGATTTGCAGTACAGGTAGAACACAATGACAGTGCTTGACTTCATTGGGAATACTGTCTGCAAAAGAGACACCTGAAAGTGTTTGGTGCCAGTTCAGTTAGGGGTTATTTGCGAAGAGAGCGCCTCTCCTCTTGCACTGAAGTTTAGGATACTGGGAAGAGCTCAGCAAATCAGCTCTCTAGAGGCCTCAGTTCAGACTCTTCCAAAACAGAGGAAGCCCCTAGTTGTCATTGTGAAACCAAGTTTGCCCCAGAATTAGGATGCAGGCTGCTTTATATGCATAGTTCCTAATGCAGTGTAGTTGAGCCCACTATGGTATCTAGCCAGGTGAAATCCCATGATGGAATCTGTTATAATTCTTGAGGTAATGCTTAAGTTTTTGTGTTCTCTTTTAATTTGTCAGTCTTTATTTCAGTCATCTTGGACATACGTTGGCATAAAGAAAGCTAGTTCTTATGGAAAAAGTAAGGAAGATTGAGGACAGTGGAAATCTAGGACAGAGTTAGATCTTAGCTTATTTCCTAGGGTAGGTTTTGCAGAAATACCCAGTGCGTACTGATGATGCGTATACAGTTCCTTTTCTCAAAGGCTTTACTTGCTCAGAGTCAGCTGCCTCCACGTGATCTGTCAAGGTTTTGTTATCAGCCATTCATCCTTGATCACTGGAAAAATTGATTGGTGTGATGTGAGTAACTAAGGGCTCTGAAAAATCCCACTCTTGCCTTTGCAAATTGCTGTTCGTGGACTTAATGAATGAAGCGTGGCAATCTGACAGATATGTGCTTGTTCAGGAAGTCACAGATGAAGAATTTAACTGAATCCAATGAAACTGAATTGGGCAGGAGGAGTCCAGAAGTTTAGTCAAAAGAAAGGTGTCCCCCCACCACTACCCCAGAGCGCCATGGCTACGCGTGTGGTTTGATGTTACATCAAACCTATTCTAGCTGCAGGTTGCCGCTTTTTTYCCCCGGCTGCTTTCCTTCCATACGTTATACCAGGCTGGGTGAATTGTTAACAGCTCTTGAGAGTCTGTAAGCCTGTTTGCCTCAATAATCTGATCAAGGGAGGAACAGAGATATTGTTTCCTTTTACTCATTTTCAAAAAAAGAGAAGCATGTCTTACTATTGCTGGGTTCCCTTTGTTAGTTTAAGTAGGCCAGCACTAAAAATGAAAGTTCAGGTCCCAGACACTTCTTTTGATTAGCTTCAAGTTTGAAGAACTATGCGCAAAAGAGAAAGCGGGGGAACATATGCTACCGAGGACACTGCAAAATACTGAAATAATATGTCTGTATACTCAGATGCGACATAATGCAAGAACTCGTGACTCCAAGGCAAATATGAAAATGAAATTACAGTCTCAGTAATATGCAATGTTTTTTTTTCTGTATAACTTTATTGGATTTTTCTTTTTTTGCTTGGCTTATGTTAAAAAGGCATTTCAAGCTTATGCTTGAATGCATGGGTTGTGTATATTTCTTAATTTCATCAGCCTTTCTGTAAATAAATATTGGGAGAAGAGCAATGTTTTCTCCTTTTTGCAAGTTCTTGAGGATTTTTTTTTTTTGAAGCAACAGTGTTTCTCTCACCCTTCTTTCTTCCTCTGTTTTCTTTTTTTCTGTAGGAGTGTTATGATACTCAGCAATGATAAAAATATGTGGAATTTTACAGAAACTAATTTGAAAATTTGTATCATTTTTTAAAGGTTCTCGCTTATGTGCAATGTGACACACGCAGGAGAAATTTTTAAGGAGATCATTGCTGGCTTAAAAATTCAACAGGATTCTTTCTAAAAAAAAAAAAAAAAAAAATCCAAACCCCTTGCATCTTTTATATTTATTCTAAATAGATCAAGTCACAAGAAAAAGTTGACCCCTTCCAACATCAAATATGGGTTTTGCTTTTGTTGTCAACATGAGTAAGTTTGGCATGAAAACCAAAGAGGCCAAGTTTATATGGTAGGAATAACTTCTGGAGGAGCGGAGCAGGATGTCAATCTATTTGATTATGACCAGAAATGTGATAGAAAAAAATTCTCCAGAATGTTACTGAGTCTTGTAGTATCTTCATATATAGCCCACCTTAAAGGGCCAAATGAAGTACTGAGTCACTTGGCAGGAAATCCTTAAAGGTTTTTAATATGAGAACAAATCTGTGGATAAATCAGTGATTATTCTGCGTTCTATGCACAGAAATCCAGTCACATCAAGGATAACATTTGAATTGGTCTGCTTTAAAAGCTTTAGTTAAGATAAAAGAAAAATTGTGTGTTAGTGGCATGGGATCTGTAACATGAATGAAACCAACAAGGCTGATGCATCGTTTTAGCTTGTGTGTATAGCATTTTGTGCATTTCTTTGTGCATCTTCTTCCTGAAGAAAAACACTGCCTGGCACAAGTTGAGTGAAAAAGGTTTTCTTGCCAGCTCCAAGAATGCGGTGCTTTCATTGTGATCTGAAATGTGCTTTTGTGCATTGTTCTAGCAGGCATATAGTTCAACTTCTGCACTGAAGCCAAAACTTGAATAAAGTGGTGGCTTTGAAGTAAAATAACTATCTTTTAATCTCTGAAGTGGTGTCAAACATTATTTTTGTTGCCCTGGGAATGTTCTTGGAGTTGACGTTGTTATAGACAGGTTATATTACTGAAAGCATCAAAACTATCAGGTATGTCTGTTGTGTAGTAACTTAGATCAGGAATATTTGTAGCCATTTTCCTTAACTTTTCTTCCTCCTGTCTACGATAGTAAAATTATGCCAAGTGATTTTTATTTGACCTTCTTTGCAGTAAATATTTCTGTGCTTTTTCTGCTTTGGAAGCAATATATTGGGAAATCATTTGGTATCAGGCATTGGGATTGCGATTACTGAGGAACGTAACTGTTGCTTGTTTGAAACTTCTGCCTAAAGATTTATTTGGACACATTATTTTTGTCCCTAGTTTGCCCAATGGATCTCTTCTAATTGATCTCACCTTTTCAAAATTGTATGCTAAGCTTGAAATGTAAGTTCTGTTACTACATGATATTTCAGTTTGCTAGCATGTCGCTCGTTTAGAATTAACACGGTAATAGTAGATCTTGTGCTGTGTTGCCATGCTGCAACAAAGCAGAGGCCTGGTCACTCAGGGATGCTGTAACCATTCCTACTGGCCTTATTGCTACAGACTCTGCAGGCTTTATTCAGTTAGATTTGTTTATGGAAAGAAGGCTGCTGGCTGGATGAAGTGTGAAAGTATCACCAGGTTTACCATTCTATTAAATTGAGAGGCACCATTTAAAAGGCAGCAATTCAGTAGGTGTAACAAAAGGTCAGTATGTTGGTCAACATATACTCTGGGAGAGGTAACTTACCACCAAAGTGATGAGGAAGGAAAAGGCATTTGGATGTACTGGTTCATAAAATTGTGTGGGTTTTGCACTAAGTGAACCTGCCCAGTTGCATTTTTCCATAAATTACGGTGTTTCAGCATGCCCACACTTTTCTTTTTAAAGAGTCTGCTCCCCATTTAGAGGCAAGTTTTTTTCTTATGTCTTTAACTTCCACTATGGTTTGGTTTTTTGTTTGGTTTGTTTGTTTGTGTGTGTTCGTTCTCCGCCCCCCCGCCCCCAGTGCTACCTCTCCTAGTATCTGGAGAGTTTTGTAGCCTGTTGTTTTATAGAGCCTGTCAGCAGACCTGTCCAAACAGGGTTTCTCAAGAAGACATTAATATTGTGGCTTGCTGTGTTCTGGTCTGTGTGAATGTGAAGGAATGATGGGAGGTCCAGCAGCTGAGGACACAGCCGCTGTGCTCAAACACAAAGCCATTCTTATTAAAAATCTATGTTTCTTGGTGTTTGGCATTTTCATATTTTTGAGTGTTGTAGGTTACTTTCTCAGGGTGGGGGGGGCGCAAACCAGAGGAAAACTTGGCAATAACGTCCTTTAAATCTTTATTAAAACCACTTGTAGTAAAGCTATTAATATTTTTAGAAGCACTTTCCTTGAGCAATTGTCACTTTGAACACTAATTTTTCTAGTCAAAAAGGCATTTCAAGTCCATTTCATTTTCATAATCTTCATTTAAATGCAGTCCCTTGAACTATATAAGTGATAATTGCATACACAATTTACTAGTTGTGGAATGCTGGGTGTTTGGCACTAACAAAATTTGAATTAAATCAGCTCTGAGATCTCCTGTTTTGATCTGTAAAGACATGTCTGCGAGCTTTTTTTTTTAGTGATTTAAAATTATGGGGATGGTCTTGATTTAATTTGCAAATATCAGGCCTTCTCATAGGTAAGCCTAGGTTATGTATTTAAAGCAAATCCATAAACAAAAGCTTATCATCTGGAGAGCTTGTGGTGAGTATTAGAAGCCTGAAAACTAGTTATTTGCGTAACTGTGGTGCAGTGCATCAGTAGAGCTTAAATTTACTTACTTTTGAATATCTCGATTTATAGAAAGTTTATTGTAAAAAATACTTTTAAAAACCCCTTTTGTAAAATTATTCTATGTTTTCCAGATAATAAAACGTAGGGTGCACAGAAAATTATATTACTGCCGTTGCAAATTTGAGACCCTTTGCAGAGGCATCAGCTTTGGCACCAGCTCTGCTTTACTATCACAGCCGTTAAAGCATGAAATTGTCAGAAACAACATCCAAGTAATAAACTCTTGTGCTTGAAATCTGTCTGGTGCTTCCCAGAGATTCATCCCTTAGGAGTTCTTCACAGTGTTTGTTTTCACGCTGGAAATATGAACATATTTAACAGTTGCATAATAGTGCAGTACATGTTTCAAAGATATTTATAAACAAGTTTCATAATGCTTGCCTGATGGAGTGGTCACCTCTTGCTTACGGGGTATTGGCACCGTGGTTATATTCTAGTGATTGGAGGCTGGTTTTGTGTTGGTACAGCACTGTGCTCAGTAGGAGCTTCTAGCCAGTTCTGTACTAGTATTGTAAAATAACTGCACTTGGTTCTCCAACTTTGTTTCTTCAGTTTGTCCTACAACAAACACAAAAGGAGCATGTGACTCCTCCACTCTGAGTTTTTGTTGCCTGGCCTTTCAATTTCATACAGTAAATGTCAATCTGCATGTTCGGGTTTTAAGACACATTTCTTTTTAAGGGGGGGACGCGACATTTTTCATCTGGTACTTTTATTTATATTCAAAGAGCAGTCTCCAAATCCTTATTGTGGCAAATGTGCACTCTTTTTATAAAAATACTCATCTGTAAATATTGATTATGATAACTTCTTTGCACCAAATTACAGCCTGCCTATGCCAGGGCATGGTTCACCTCCTACCGCATGGCAGTTGTCATCCAGGAGTCTGGCACTCGTGTTTCTTTTTATAGATTTGAATTGAACATAGTGATGATTTTTGTTCCCCCCCCCCTTTTCTTTTCACCTCTGTTCCTCTTACAGAAATTGTGAGTCCCGGGACATCTTAAAAGCCACATGTGCATTGTTGAGACTTAAAAGTGACAGCCTGTTCCTCCTTGAAAGAAATCAGGTGTCGTATCTGAATGTTCACCTGTGTGATTGACAAATAGGCACAACCTGTGACTCCAAATTATGGSTGCCCTTTGTATTCCCCTGGGAACACATCTGGGTTCACGTGGTCATGGCCTTAACCTGCCATACTGTGACCCTGTGCAGGCGCTGTTGGAAATCATGTCCTACTCACAGTAGCAAGTGCTGCTGTTTGGCATGGGAGCCCTGCAGTGGGAGCTCCTGTTCTTCCCCCACCTCCCAAAGCTACTTTGTAGTACAGCTACCTCATTTCCCAAGCAAAATTCCTAGTCCTTAGTGTTGCACTGAAAGAGTGGTATAGTTGATTTAATGTCCAATTTGTGCACTGTTGTCCCCTTTAAAATGGAATTAGAGGCAAGCTGAGTCTGTTTCATGCAACTGTGGTTGATGTCAATACAAGTATCTGCTGTTGGAGGTCTGCTCTTCAACTACCCTGTGGTTTACTGCAGAAGGCTACGTGTTTCTCTGATGATGCGTAACGTGCTATTCTGCTAGACTATTTAAATTTATGTTATATGTGATATGAGTTAGACACCCATGTCCTTTCATAGTCTATGAAAAAATTTACTTGTTACTTGTTTGGTTTATATTAATTTTTAGAGGTGAGCTTAAAGGGCTTATTTTGGCTTAACAAAATGTGCAGGATATTACAAAGTCTGCCTTCCTTTCTGGCCCCACATGATGATTTTTTTTCTTGCTGCTTTATTGAGAAAGGAGGAGAAATCTGTATTGGTGAACCAGCATGGACTGTGATAGATAGGGAAACAGAACTGGGACTTCAGAGACCTGGACTGTAATTCATTGTGTGTGCTCAGACAAGTCATTTAATGCCCCATCCCTCTGTTTGTCCTCCGGCTTTTCTGTGCAAACTCTTCTGTTTTTGTGAATGTTTCTGCTGGCACTATGGAGTTAGATCTATGCTGGGACTCCTAGACCCTATTGGAACGAACTTTCATTGAATGAAAAAAAGTGGTTTTATTTGTTTTTCTTTTTAAGTGGTCTTTAATGATGGCAAGAACTCAAGCACTAGAATCTTCTCCTGTATTCTTTCCTGATTTACTAACACATCATTTGACAGTTGTAGTACACTTGAAGTTTTGTAGCTGTTGAGCACTCACGTTCATGGAATAGATGCTGGAAGACCAGAGGTCTGTTTAAAGTAACTTGCAATGAATGTCTAAGAAATCCTGTCCCTGTCATCCCAAAAGACTAAGGTGTAAGCCTTGAGCCAAGTTTGCACAGGTAGAGTGCTTTTCAGGAAAATGTTGTGTTTAGCAGGTTATGCTGGGTTCCTTCTCTTTAATTTGTGAAGAATTTGATTTATGCCAACAGCAGTTCTTTACAAAAGAATGAAAGCAAGTTTGTGAACCAAAAGAGAGGTCAGCCTAACCAGTGAGTTGGCTTGAGGGAGAACGTTGCTTTCCCACATGTAGGATGTTACAAAGGATATAAACAACAGTGTTGTCCTCATTTGCTCTTTTAGCAGAATTTGTCTCAAGTCTAATATTTCCCCCTCCCCGCCCCCCCCAATAGTGGCATCCTTTGAAGCTCCATTCACAAGCCTATAATTTCAAACACTGAATGAGATGTGTTTTTTAAAAGCTGTGCAAGACCACTTTTCTCGTAAGCTGGAGCAAGGGTAGGCAAGAGTGAAGCATCCTTATGCATTCTTCATCTCGTAACTGCACGAGGGTCTTGTCTTGAAAAATCACTTGTGAACTTCAGGTTGTTGAACCTAGCTCTAGTGGTTTAAGCAGTTACCCGTTAAATCTGCGATAATAAACATCTGGGGGGGAAAGGAGTGATAATAATTGTAAACAACCCACCATATTGCTGAGTGAAGTAAGTCCAGTATGTGTTAAAAACAGTATTAAGCATTGCATGTGTGTAAAATACTGTTTTTACCCATAACCAAATAATTAACTACTACATTTTGTGAATGTGTACTACAAAAGGCTCTACTTAAAGTAAAAAACAGCCCTGATGCAGAAGTTTGAGCATGAAGACAAAAAGCACRTGAAATCCCCATTTCATTCCAATTACTGAGAAAATGCTTTAAATCTGTTTTCCAGTTTGTGTTTAATTTTAGTTACCTGTGGATTTGTGGATGTTTATAAGTGTTACCTTGGATATGGGAGAGACTGGGTCTGTTTGCTTTTTAACTGGGGGTTTTTACACCTTACGTGCTCATTAAATTCTTGAAACAATGATGAAGCAACTTTTTAGTCTAGTGGGGGCAATTTCCAGTTTGTCTGCTTAAATCTTTACTATTGTGTTTTCAGCAATGGTGGTTCAGAGGCCTGGTGGCCAGGGGTGTTGAAGTCTTGAAGTGCAAAACATCCGCGGCTGTGCTCTCATAACTCCATGGGATAAATTACCACTGAACAACTTCCAAGACGCGCTTTTTTTTTTTGTTTGAGGGAAATTTTTGGTACATCTTACAGCTCATTTTTCTAGCACATGTGTTTAACAACTTCTCATATTCCCTTTCCCACCAAACCAATACCCCGGTGTGTTAGGTGTTCTGGATGTCAGGCCTGGAAAGGAGGGTGGTAATATCCTTTTCTGTGTGTCCTTTTCCCCCAGCCATAACACTTTTATGTTTTCTTGCTGTAACATGCACCCAAGCTTCTTGGATGTTGTTCTCCGTGCAAAACTAATGAAAAATTTGCTAAAAGATTCCCCAAGCTCTTTCTCAATCTTCTTTTATTTTCTTGTGGTGCTTTGTAGGTTTATTATAGTTTTAAACGTTTAGATTATACCCATAAGGAAAGCAATTAACAAAAATCTGTGCATCAATGGATTGTAATGAGAGAAAATTAGATTTGTCTTTCATCTTCTTTTCTTTCCATTTGAGAAAAAGAAAAAAGTATATAATCTCTTCTTCATGTTCAAAACAGCCATTTTATTCTCATTTAACTGTGTTCTGTGTTAAAGAGCTTTCAGTGGTGTTTTAAAAAAAAAAAAAAAAAAAAAATCCCAGAAGCTGTACTTTGAGAAAATACAGAATGTATTTTTAAACAGAAAACATTTATGTCCAGTTTTTAACAAAATCAGTGATTTTTCATGAAAAGATTATCATAAAAATGTATACTGTGTTTTGTTTGTATATTTGTCTATCAATGGTAGCCAGAATTAATCCTTACCTTGGAACATCAGAAGACTGGCTAAAGCTTAGAGGTACAGTGGCTTTCCTTGGGGGTAGGAGAAGGAGTAGCATTTCTTGCTTTGCAACATTTGCATTATGTAATGTGTGTAAGATACATTTCCATGCATTATGTTTAAAATAACATGCAATGTTTAAAAAACAAACCAACCCCAGCTGGTTTTTACCAACCCCAGCAAGAAATTTCTCTGTCACTGGGATCTCAGTGATGTTGTCTTTCTAGATGTAGAATCCATGTAGTTAATGGAAGACATTGAATGACCGTTTCCACGAATATTACTTTAAGCCTCACAAAACAGAATATTTATGTGTTTATAATGTGAGAATGTACAAGAAGTTGCAGATATAGGACTGGGACTGACCAAATAATCTCCCTGCAGGCAAAGATAAGACACTATCCCCGTGCAATGAGAAGTTTCAGCCTTATTTTGAAAGATTATGCGTATTCTGTTTCTTTCATGTTGTTTGTTTATTTGTGTCCTTTCTGTTAAGCAGGCACCTTCTGCAAAGCGCAGGCTGAAGTGTGGCCTCAGCCCTTGTTTATCCAGCCCTTACTATCACAGCTGGTACCACACCTAATTTATTTGGAGTGTTCCAGCTAGTTTTATTTGCAAGTAGTTGAGTCCTGCCAGTGCTGGGAGCAGAGCAGAGCCTCTTCCAGAAGCTTGTGAACACTCCTATCCGTACTGCTGTGTTTTCCCTCCACTTTCCTTAGCTGCTTGACTTTTCTTTGCAACTCCAGCCCTTTACAAGGCTATGATAGCGACATCCTAGGTATCAGCAGGCTCCATAGCTGTTCCAAGTCATTCTTGAGCTTCTAGCATAGCTGCTTCATTGCTTTCATTCTTTCACCTGCCAAAAGCCCTGTTAGCTTTAAGCAGTTAGAAAAAGCCTGTAAAAAGGTGAGTGCCCAACTTGAGATGACCTGCTTGATGCTGGTTAACCCACGAGCTTTAAATACAGGTTTACAACCAACAATCCTGAAGTCTGTCTTCTCCCAGTCCTCACTCGTACCCTGTGGTGCAGAACTGTCTGGTGTTTGTGTGAGACTTTCAGCTGACTCCTTCCTCCTGTAGCCAGCCTTGTTTCTCACACTGTGACAGCACCATGCTTTGTCTGCCATTCAGCAGTCCCAGTTGATGTAACTGGATCTCTTTCACCCCTTCAGCTTCCAAACTTGCTGCAGAGCAGGGGAGAGACTGTGGCCTGTGTTGTAGCTGGAGAAGGAATGCCTAGCATAGCCATTTTTTCAGAGGTGTGTGTGTGAATATCTACGCATAATAATGTGTCCCATGTCTGGATAAATTACCTGACTAAACTCCTCCCCTATTATGTGATCTGAGACACGATATTTGCTGTGTCTTGTTAACATTGGCTCTTGCACAGGTGCAAAAGTGAGTTTGCAGGATTCTTAGTGATAAATGCTTACTGTTGGTGGTGGAGGATCAAGTCCCTTGTAAGCAGCAAGCCTGGTGGGAGATCAAGTCCTGTACTTTTTCAAGCATTCTTGGTGAGGTTCTGGTATCAAGGAAGAAAGGCTTGTGTTAAAACCACTGGGTACTTGATTTAACTTTGGCTGGATTTTGTTAGCATTTCATTTGTCCGTAAGAGCTATTGGCATAACCTGTGGATTTAGGGACAGCAGGAGGACGTCGTCGCTAAAAACTAAAACCAAACAGCACTCCTCAACTTTCTCCAACTCCTCTCCATAAGTCTAACAATTGCAAGACTCACTTGAAAAGAAGAGACTGTTTTGTGGTTGGTTTTTTTTTTTTTTTATTGTATCAGGGTAAAGGAGTTTCTTACAAAGCAATGTTTGGGAAAGGGGAAACAGGACATTTTATGATAATGAAGGAATGAAAGAATGGAAAGAAGAATATGGATAAGGGGTTGTGGAAGGACTGAAATAACAGCAGGACAGTGAAAGATGCGAGTGGGAAAGCAGGGGGTAATAAGGTGGAGAGCAGGAAATATGAAAGGATGTGAACTTGAAAAAGAGAATGCGGTTGAGTAAGAACCTGGTAAAGCAAAGCAATGAAGAGAGATGTGAATAGCAGGGTAAAGTGAAAGTTAGGCAAGCTTCATGGTTTGGCTCATTTGGTGTGGCTTAAGACAGACTTTTAACTCTAGTGGAGGAGGAACAATTCTGAAAAATGTCTTTTTACAGTATGAGAGCAATGGAGAGTCACTTAAAGATACCTTCATGCTGCAATAGCGTCTATGCAGAATCCAGCTTCGGTCAGTGAGGCTTCATGCAGGCTTCACTAAGGCTCACCACCTGAGATGTGGTGGCCTGACTTCATTATCAGTCCTTAATCGCTAATCTCTACAGAAGTAGCACACGTTGTTTTCTGGGTAAATGGGAAGAACCTGGCATGACACTTAATCCAAGCTCTGAGAGATGACACGGACATCTTTGGTAATCATTCATCTTCTGTCTCTTCCAGTTCCCTGCTTTTCACAATGAGGACATCAGCAACATCCTTTACTAGCAAGGTGCTTGGATGAAGTACTTGAATGTTGAGTGTGGAAAATAAAGACGTAACTGCCTTCACATGATTAGAAAGAGTAGAACTGAGAGAACATACAGATAGGGGAGACCTAAACCACAGTATTTGCCAACTTTCATGTATGAACAGGCAAAACTGTAGGCTGGTTTCAGAGAGGGTCAGTCAGAACGAAAGGAGAATTATGACTGAGATAAGAACAGGCAGTGATAGAGAAGACAAAAATTCTCCTCTCTTTCTCTCCTTGCAGCTGTCTTGGGTGATATTTTAATTGAAAGCTTTCATCCAAGAGGGTACTGAGGTGAGATAGAGGCAGAATTATTACAATGTATTCCTGTGAGTCACATCATGGTCAGCTAATATAAGAAACAGAGCAGCATATTGCTAGCTTTATGCCTGGGGAAAAATGAAAACTGGAGTCCCTTGTATGATTGTGTATTTAGATACTGGGTGCATGACAGCTACGTGATAGGTGCTTAATGGCATTCCCACCTCTCTGAGGTGGCAAGCTTGCTGGTATGCAAGCATGGAGTTAGGTCACTCCTGCTGCACAGGACGGACTGTGCGATCCCATTAGATATCTTTATGCAGCCTCTAGGTGAACTGGTTGGATGGCCTGGACTACCAACTGTGCTAACAGTTGACGCGTGTTTTTCAGCTCATATGACAAAAGAGAGGATCAACTTGTATGTGAAGAGCAGCTGGTTGAAAAGGGACTTGGGAGAATGTGGAATGATGCTCAGAAATGAGAGGGATGGACAGGTGAGGGAAGCATTTGAAATTTTTCAACTACTGTGCGATCTTTTCTGGTTATAGATACACGGAAGCTCAAATCACTTTCAGGATGTTCTTTCTGTTGCCTTGTTACTGCTAACCTCTTGCACTGGAGAAGAAGTTGCTCCCTTAGGTGCTGTCCCTCAGGGGCCAAGAAGCTGTTAACTTTGAGGACTTTGACCTGGTTGCAGTGAAATGTGCCTGTGCTGATTGCCATTTAGATCTGTTCCCCTATTACTCAAACCCTTTGATTCCAGACTTGGCCGCCTCCCACCACAGAATGTCTCAAACTGTGACTCTCCTTCACAGGCTAGGCAGTCCAGTTGCATCATCAAACCTTAATGAAAAGACAGTGTTGCTTTCTTCCCCACGAGTTTTAAAGGTGGTGAAGTTCTTTACAGTAGTGTCAGGTGCCTGACCACCTTCACTGTTCCCTGAGCCTGCCTCTGCTTCTCTCTGCTATTGAACCTGCTTCTGTTTTCTTCAAGTCTGGAGAAACCCAAAACTTGTGTGTGGTAATTACTGTGCTTGCTTTCCTCTCTCATGTCTCTGTTCCCCATCCCTCGGGACTTTTTCTTGTCCTAGTACCTTGTCTTGCATTTTCTCTAGGCTCAGGAGAAACAGGTTTTCAAGTCCTGATCCAAAAATGAAGTGGAAACAAGTCCAAGGCATGAACTACTCCTGAGCAGCTGTGAGGCTGATGATCTATTTCCACATAGCTAACTTCTGAAGACGTAAATATTTAACAAAGCTTGCTGTTTCTTTTGTAATGCAGAGTTCTCTTTTTCCATGTCCGAGACACATTTGAGAGGGATACGTTTCAAGTACGTGCTCCGTCCCCTGCCACGTTCCTCATTCCCTAGAGGGCAGGTGGCTGAGGTATTGACTGCTGAATACAAGCAGGTGGATTGCACAGACACACCTTGGACACAGTATTGCAAAGCAGTATATACAAGCATAAACTTGTGCTGAGCGGCAGCTTGCTCAGACTGTTTGACGGAGGAAGAAAAGCAGTGTGGGAATACTGAAATTAGTCATCTAGTTTAGCGTCTACTTCACGGGGCTGGTTCCTCTTTACTTTGAAATAAGGTTTCCCTAACAATAAGTTGCAGGGAGTACCTGTTTCTTCTACTCCTGGGAGGGATTCCACCAGTGAAGATCACAGTTCGTGACTTAAACGCATGCCACGTGTCCCATGCAGGATTTAGGGCTAGGTAGCTGCTCCTTAGCTTCCTCTTCACGTGTTGTTTCTAGTCAAGCTGAAGTGTAAGCATCCTATTGTAGTTTTGCACTTGTACTTTTTATAGTACAAAATTCGGATAAGAAAGGATTTTAAAGTTTTCAGCGTAGGTTCAACTGTGGATGTGTCAAAGTCTTTACTGCATTAGTGTTGTGCAGAAGTGTCATAAAACATGTCATGCTGTGCAGATGCTACTGGTCTTTGCACAGCTACAGCACCTGCGCTGTGACTGATGGCTCAACCTGGTCTCAGACTTAGGAAGGGGAGGTGGTAGGACGCTGTCCATTCTGTGTGCTCGCTTGGCACCTCCAGCAGTAGCGGTGCAGATGAATGTTCCTTTAATAGCCTGTGTTGTAAGAAAAATTGTATTTGACACATTTTAAAAAAAAAAAAAGGTCTTGGTTGGGAGTTGAGGATGTTCCGTGTTATGTACCCAGTGTGAGAAGAGGTGTTCCTCCACATCTCAATCACCTTCTTGCAGTCCTGATCTGAGGTATTTGCAGGGCTGGGTTTTTCACTGAGATCCTAAATTGTTTCTCCTCTTCTACTTCCCCTGATACCACATACACATATACTCTGCAATTTCTTTATAGAGAAATCAGTAATATATCTGCAGTAGATTAGTTGGTCATCAAAAGAACAAGGTCTATACCGAGGAATTCAGCACGGCAATAACTGTCATGGAGATGTAATAATACATAGCTGTATAAATGGCCTTTGAAGATGATTAATTGTGGAGGTGTGCCATAGTGGCAATAGCCTTGTATTTTAAATAGAGCCTTGAGCATAGTTCTCGTATGGGAGAATGTGCAGGAATGCAAACTCCCTTTTGGACAGGGATTGGAAGGTGTCTGCTGCAGCCTGCTCAGCATTTATGTTGTCTTCATGGGGAAGGCATGGCTTAAACCAGCCCTGCAGAAATTCATTTAACTTTAACCATACAAAAGGAGCGTCTGATGTGGTGAGGGGTTGAAAGGCTTTTACATATGTTTTGTCAGTCAGAAATTGCAGTTTGGTTTTCTCTTTCTTGTGTTGTGATTCACCGAGTCCTTCCGGTATAAAAAAACCATTTTTCATATAACATGAGATTGGACAAGCTATGAATGACTGTGCTCTGTGGCTCAGAGAAGGCAAATGTCCTGTCATATGCTTCAGTAGAGAGCAGTTTGTGACCTATGTCATCAATTAGCAATGAAATAGTTCTCATCTTGGGCTAGCAGCAAGATTTTCTTTTAAATATTTTAGTTTCTTGGTTCCAGCTGTCCAGTTGGTGTTCATGTTTCCTGAACTTGCTTCAGTGCGTATCGAGCAATGCCTTAGCTAAAATTGTGGTTGTAATATACAGTATGAGAATGGTGTTGCTTCAAGTCGTTTATTCAAAAAAATATATATCTCTCAACATTGAAATATTTTCCCATTAAATTCATTTGCTTTTGGAATCAAAAGCAGTCCTACATTATCTTGTCATGCATACATTATTAATTGCAATCCATTTTTAATTTAATGAAAAATTATGCTCAGAGCAAGGGAGGAAGCTGTCTTCCAGCATCCTTGCTCTTTCTTTGCCTAGATAACCTCAAGCAATCAARGAGGTTAAACTTAAAATCCACTCCTGCTCGGCATTTTCATCTTTTTAAATGGAACGGTGTTTAAACTCAGGGAAACTATCAAAGGAGGAATGAACGTATTGGCAGAGGTGACAAGTGGTGTGCAAGTTGGATAATCTTATTCTTTAAGCGGTTGACAGAAGTTTCTGTTAGGCGAGAATTGTCTGAAAGAGGAGTTCTTGTTGCCGTTTCCCAAAGTTTATTTAGGTAGTAGAAAGCTGAATCATTATGTAAATCTAATTATCATTCTTGTGAGCTATATCAGCCTGGAAGCTAGTAAGTTGGTCATGAGTGCAGCAGTGTCATAAAGAAGCTTTCCGGGTTGGAGATTTGTTTTTAAGTTTGATTCTGCGCTACCCTCTGTTACCCCAAGGATTAAGAGAGAAAATGTTTCCAAGCCCATTGCTAATTTAACAGCAAATTGGAGCTTGCTGTTAGTGATACCATTCTGCTCTGTTCTCTTAAATAAAAAAAAAAAAAAACAAAAACAAAACAAAAAAACCAAACAAACAAACAAACAAAAAACAAACCCCCAAAAAACCCCAAACCAAAAACAAAACCCAAAACAAAAAAAGAAACAACAAAACCCACACACCACAATTTGGGTCAAAAATTTAATTTTGTTTTGTTATTATTATGATGACTTAAGCCCTAAATAAGGATAAAACATAGCTGACTGGAGACCAGATCTTGTCTACGTTAGAAAAACAATCCATTACTGTCAAAACTTGTCTCCAGCAGAAATAATCAAGCTCATGTGCAGTAAAACTGCGTTAGTTTACATCAAACGTAGCACAGTTTTGAGCCTCGTCTTCAAAGAGATGTCTTAAAGACCTTTTTAAAATGTGACACTTATATGTGCACAGCAGTGTTTCTTAATAACTAGTGAATTCTTGTTAGCTGTGAAGCAAAATACTTATTATTGTTTAACTGTAGAATCCAGAGCCCTGGTCTTGAATAAAGGCTGTACTGTACTGAAAAATGTACAAATAAAAAGCAAGAGAGAGTCTCTGGCCTTGGTGAATTTACAGTCGAAGTGCAAGACAACAGGTAGTATGGGATGAAGACAAACGAGCTGAAAGGAGGAGCTGGAGGTGGTATCTCTTAGCATGGCTGGCAGTAGTAAATGTCATAGAAGCATGAAAAGCAACAGCAGAGTATAATCTTCTACCGTGCCCCCGACACCTGGGTGCTGTTGGTAGTGGATATGCTAAACTTCTGTGCACTAGTAAATGTGCTCTGTAATAGTAATTGGTTCCAGTTAGTTGGCAAGAGTCTCTTYTGGAGCTGTACAGTAAATATGTTTGCTTAAATTTTTCCCCACAGCTACTTCTACTCTGCTGTTAAGCACAATAGTAGACCTTAAGCTATAACAGATGCAGTGTGGACAGTATCTGTTGAGTTTTTATGCTTTATCACTTTATAAAATGACAGCTTTGTTTTTGCTTTATGTTTGTTACTGTTTCATTCAGCTTGGATTGAACACCGATCACTTGGACTAGCAGCTACGGAGGTGGGTTTTAGCTTCACTCTTGGGTTATCCTCTATCTGTGGTTACCTTAGGGTGCAGCAGAGTATCTTACTGTAATACAGCTGGGTGGTGAATTTCCCCAGGTTTTCTCACCTTGTGTTCTCATTAATGTCAGTGCTTTGGGGTCCTGGACCGTTGTGGAGTTCTGTTCCTGGCTCTGTCCCCATCACCTTGTGCAAACACCTTCACTCTTGCAGCGTGCTTCTGTTTCCTCCTGTCGTGAAGTTTGACTCTAGTTGAATTAACTTATCCACTCAAGTCAGAGAGGTCAGAACCACAAGTTGAGGGATATAGTCCCTGAGATGAATCCGTCCAGTGTACTTTGGTCTCTGCCACAGGGGACTGCAGGTGGGGGTGGTCGAGGGGGAAGGAAGAATGTTGTGAGAGTTCCTGAAGCCCAGCAGCTGCTGATGCAAAGTCAGAATAGTGTTTTTTCTAAGTGGGCATGTTGTTTCCTATTCAGTTCTTCTGTCTGTGGCTTGTCCCATTCGTGCCTGTCTGTTTTGGTGAAACAAAGAAAAATTAGCATTGGGAGAAAGGCATTTAGAAACAATTATTAGGCTTTCTAGGCACAGAACAGGTATAACCTGTTTGACTTTGGTCACACTTTGCCAAGCTTGCATCTTCCCCTTCTGTAGCTGCTGAACTAAGGGTTGGCATGACTGTGTCCTTATACATTAGGTCTAATTAGCAAGGTTATTGTCACTCAGTTTTACAGCATTTAGCAAACGCCAACCATTTAAAACTAAAAGAAAAAAAGAACAGAGTTGTACCACTGTTTTGTATAATTTGGGATTGTGTAGCCTCTTCTGGTGAATTTTAAACAAAAAAAAGTGGTTTTATTTAGTAAATCTTTTGTCTTTCTAAACTTGGTATCTCAGAGTCCAAAGAGCATACAGTATTTCACACACCTGAAATCTTCACTTACAGCTGATAACCAAGAACATCCTCAGCAATCCTACTGAGCTGTAAGGAACTATGTGCAAAATCAGGTACCTTTAGATTATACGTTGAGTTTCCATGGGCTGTGTCCGGACAGTATCTAATATCGTTAGTTACAAATTACAGCTTGCATGTTTGAGCTAGAGCTTCAGCAAATAGTAGCAGTAATAATAATACAAAAAACTTGGGCTGTTTTACAGAAGTGAGAATAGCTCTACATTTTGTACCAATACAGAAAGATAAAACGACTTGATCAAGGTCACACAGCAAGCTAATGGCAAAGCCAGGACTGAAAGCCAGTCATCCGTCATCTGAGCTTTCCTCTTTATTTGCTAAACCTCACTGCCTCTTATGGATATCTAATCATCTAGACCGCTGCAGCGGTGGTCTGATGAAAGATTTTGGTCTTTTAATGGGATTTGAAAGTTGGGTAATAATACTTATTTCCTATTTATGGTTTAGTGTATAAACTAGAAAATGTAATATCAGTTTTTACACAGCTCCTTTTAAAACTGGCTGCATAAACACAGAAATAAATTAAGCCTTACAAGTCTCCTCTGGGAACCCAGTAAATATTATCCTGTTTTCAAAAAGGAAGAAGCAGAACAGCAAATACATTAACATGATATATCCAAGGTTATACGGTTGGCAGAACTGGGAATAGACTCCTGCTCTTATGACTCTTACTGGTCGCTTGCATCAGAGTTGCTGAAGTTTTATTTAGGGGTAAAAACATCCAGAGCAGGTGAGAACATCCCTGCATGGATCCGAGGGGACAGGGTAGGAGGTGCACAGGACAAAGAAAATTCCTTTTCCTCCCTCTGCCTCCTCCAGCTCGGAAAGGGTTACAGCCGAAATGCCTGTAACAGCCTCAGGAAACCATGAATCAGTGCTAGTGAGGGAAGGCAGAATGGGAACCCAGAATCGCAAGCTGTTTTGTGCTTTTCGTTTATATATACCTTTTTGGGCGGGGGTTTAAATCCAGTGTTTCAGACGATCTCGGCACAGCTGACATTTGAGCCAGCCTGTGATAGAAAGCAGATCGTGTTAACGTACCGTGTCATTAAAATAGGAGGCTGGGTGCCTATGTGTTGTGGGGTGGGGAAGACTGGAGAGGTGGGGGGAACAACCTCCGTCCTCAGCCCTTTCTCCTTGCCTCCTCCCCCGCTCCCCTCCGGCAGCCTCCAGCCAGCTGCTCCTGCAGAGCGAGCGAGTGTGTGTGTGTGTGTGTGTGTGTGTGTGTGTGCAACATGGAGGGAGGGACTGGAGCTGCTGCTGCTGCCTTTACCAGTATCTATACGGCAGCTTTCACTGCGGGAACGATAGGAACTGGAAGCAATCTTGATGAATCTGAAAGGTCAGTACTATCTATAAATCACCCACAGGTAAATGCTCCTCGGAGATCCTTTCTTCCTCTTTTTCTTTTTTTTTTTTTTTTTTTTTTTTTTTTTTTTAAAAACTCTATTTTCTCATAAATCGAGCATTACAACGATACCGTATCTCCAAGGAATGTAATTGTTTC
>JAYKAV010000334.1:960475-1150300 GCA_035582835.1 Phoebastria nigripes | reverse complement strand
TTTTTTTTTTTTTTTTTTTTTTTTTTAAAAACCCTGTTTTCTCATAAATGGAGTATTAAAACGATACCGTATCTCCAAGGAATGTAATTGTTTCACAATTGGTCATAGCCAGCAATGTCTAATAAAAATGTAGAGCATGATTTTAAAAGGCAAGTGTGTCATTTTCACTTACCAAATGCAACTTCATTTTAATTTTTAGTGTATTTTTAAGCATATGTATATGATTGTGTATCTTTTAAGTGGTTGAGTATTTGAATGGAGAAAGGTTAATTACCTCCTTCAATCAGATTACACTATGTAGGTTACACTAGCATGCAGAAAGCAGACAAAGTATAATTTTGCATCCTGTTCTTCATGTGTCAGTGGTCCTTGAGGCATTTTCAGGTAAAGTGTGTAGAATGTGGTTATTAGCATGACTGAAACGTGCAATTTTTTTAATCAAAAAATGTAATATATCCTGTCTGTAGCAGAGTAGAGCACATATTCTGTACTTTGTGTGAAAACAGCAGTAGTCACAAGGGTTCTGTGCTGAGCGTATTTTTTTCCTTTCTAATGGATAACTAAGTGCTGTTGATATGGTATGGGTTTAGGAGCAATAGTTCTGGAGGGCCAGGTTATCCTGTAGTTAAAATTCTTGTGGAATGAGGCAGTGCTGATTATCTTCATGGCAAATCGTCTCCTTCACCCTAGGCTTGGATTTGTATTGTGGCTGATACGAAATAAGCCTATTGCTGTTGCAGTTCAATCGGGATTTTCTACTTCAGGGCTGAGAGTGCATAAATATTTACTGGTTGAAAAAAAGGAGGGAGTTGGGGAACCAGTATAATTTAAAACTTGCCGTCTTGGTCATGCTGTTACCACCTACCTGGTTTACAGATCAAGGCTGTTTCTACCAAACTAAAAGTTATTTATGAACATAGCTGCCGGAAGCTGAAGACCATGGGTTCTTATTTCACCGTGTAATACGTTATCAACAAAGTCTTGATAATTTATGCTAACTCCACCCACTTCAGCTTACACTGCCAGAAACCGAAGGAGAGTAGCTCCTACTAGCACTGCAAAATTTCTCTGAAATTGTCTGCATTTTCTTTCTTTCTTGAAGTATTTTGTCTTGGGAAAGCTGCTACTGAATATCTTCTCATTGTTTGTACTACCCAGTGACTCAGGAACTGTGAGAAAGCTAGTTAAGTAATTTTGGTTCCCCTTACTTAGAGAAAAGCCCTGTATTTAAAAACTAACCTTGTATAGTGTACTAATGCTGGAGCCCTTGCACTCCCCAACATCCTTTGTGACAGGAAAAGCACAATACACTATATATTAGCATCCGTGTATACAGACGCACACATGCCATAGAGGATTTTGTAAATAGGAACACCACAGGATTTTTGTTTGGTGTGAATTCCCTTGGGCATGTGTGGAGCTCGCTCTGAATGAAAACTCTTGACGTTTATAAGTAGCTGGCAATGTCAGCGTGTGCAGCCATGTGTGTGGCTAAAGAAAGACAAAGTTTAGCAATGATTTGATACGACCTATGCAATTTTCTTCCAAATGGGTCTTGTATTTCAGGGAAGTCTGCAGATGAAATATGTTTTAGTTCTGGCAGTGACAGTCCCCTTTTTTTTGCCGCTTGTGCAGATAGTCCAGAGCACCACAGAACTTCGTATTACCTTATTATGGTTGACTCTCCGAAGGGGAGACCTCTTACTCATGTTCCCTCAGTGCCCTGCTTTTCAGCATAGTGATAAAGATTGGTATTGTTTCTTACAAGCAAGACTTGCATTTAATAGGATTATAGAAGTATTTTTAACTTCATASTTTCAGTCCGGTGCTCCTGACTGATACTTGGAGTGAGGGGAGTTTTCTGATTTTTAATGTAAAAGTAAATCTGGACAGAATGAACTGTGCTGATCATATTTTCTTCAAGAAAAAAAATCATTTTCTGAGTTGTACATCTAAGGGTTGCAGAATCCTTGCCCTACCTGTAGCAGTAGCTTTGTGGCTGGAGGGGAAGAGGGACAGAAGGCAGCAACGCTCTGAGCTTGTGAAAGAGCAGTCATTGCAAGGGACAGCCGGACTGCAGCGCAAACAGCAGAGCGGTGTATGTTACTTCGGATAGATAGCATCTTCTTCTAGGCCAGTCTTTGGTGATTTATGTTATGCATAACCGCTTCTGGGTGACTTGGCATGTCATGACATTACCTCTGCTAGAGCTGCCCAGGGACAGCTTAGACCGCCTTTCCTCCTGACCTCTCTGCACCCTCTGGCTCCCCGTACGCAGCTTTCCTGTGCTCCAGCGGCGAGGAGCGCGCTCTCCAGCTCCCCAGGATGCTTTCCGAGGAAGAAATCCCTGCATTTTGTCTTACGGAAGGAGGGGGCAATTTTATCAGAGCATTAGCGAGCACGTCCTTCACGACCCCAGTTCTTTTTGCAACAACCAGCGTATCAAATACACTGTGTGACATATCTTCAGTATTATATCAAGAATACAAGAAAATCGTTTAATCCCCTTTTACCAAGCTTTTTGGTTTAATCTTTCTTTGAACCATGTTTCTTCTTGTTGTTTGATACTTTCTGAAAACTTCAGGCCCTGGTATCACAGACCAGAACGTARTGTTTCGATATTCTGCTCCTGACAGTGGTCGATAAAGGAAAATAAATCCCCTAYTTTTCACCAGTGGTCCTATGTGATAAAGAGGAATGTTCTTCCCAGCTTCTATTCAGTCATCAGCTCGGAGAAAAGGAAGAAAAACCACACCACAGAATAGGTGGTGGAAGGGAGAAATAAGGTGACTTTGAAGCGGTAGGTGTGATGGACAGAAAGCAGAAGAATTGGGATGGGATCTGAGCTTTCCAATCATGAGTATAAGGACCAAAGCAGGTGACTACTTAGCTGCTGAGTCAGAACGGGGTAGATGTCAATGTGTATTCATGTAAAAAGAAGAAAAGGCAGATGTACACCTTTTGTGTATTCCTTTGAATTTACTGTGTATTGGAAATAGTGACAGGATGCAGTGGCAGGGGCTGAGAACTAGAGCAGGCATCTCCTCAGCTTAATTCCGTTTCTTAGCATGTCAATATACTGTTATTACTTAACTGCTTGTTGTTTGTATTTATTTGTTGAAGGAGCTTTCTGTGTACCATTTCTGGACGAGCTTGCAAACATGTTTGGAGTGTGTATCCAGAAAGCAAATTAAAACATAAACCTCAACACTTAATGTGCATTTTGCACTTATGCCTGCTGCTTTGTTCTGGCCTAATGGTAGGGACCAGAGCATGATTTAGAGTGGGGATGATGGGAGGAAAAGGAGGAGGAATTTGAGCTTGGTACCTTTGCTTTGAAGCACCATTTATATTCTAGTTTCTCTTACATCCTGTCTTCATTCCTTCTGAAACTGTGAATGTGAAATTTGTTATCCCAGCACCTCTGGAGACACTTTAGAGGTGACGAAATACCTGTTTTTCTGTCAGTTGCCTTTTCTTACGCAACTCATAACCTGATCTGGTTTTCTTCCTTCTTTGTGTAAAATGCGATACTTACTAAAAGATCTGTTACAGTTTTCTTTCAAAGCCGATAGCAACCAGTGTCTGGTTCAAGATGCTTTGTGGTAAAAGACCACCCTCAATTACAAGAGGTGGTGGTCGTAACTGGCAGCACAACATTCGGCAGAGCCAAGTGTGACCACCGTTCAGCTTCCTGGGCCGGGAACAGTGTGTATGTGTTGGATCATCTGTGTTAGATTATCGTTATGGCCTCCGCTTTAATTTATAAAGAGTTGCCCAGCCTTGCATTCCTTTTCAGTACGTCTCATGGCTGAATAAACTTCTGAAGCATCCAGAAGATGACAGTGCATTACTGCTTGTTGGGTTACATATTTGCAATTACTCTAGGTTCATTTTGAAGCTCCTTAGAGGTCTGAAATCTCTGGTTAATCAAACTTGGGGAAGGACTTTAACCTGACACTTCTCACAATGTTAGAGACTAGAAAGCCCATGCTACGTTAGCACGCCAAGAGTTTAACACCACTCTTTGTTTTTTAATTCAGACGGTTCAAGCYGGGGGCAGTTTTAGCTGGGTGATCACAAGTATCCTATTGCTTTTGCTGAAATAAGATGACGGTTTTGTTGGACATGGAGCTGATACACAGGCAGTGGTAATGGTTTGCTTTCTCTTGGCAAATGAATTTAATGCGGTGTGTAGTCCTGATGGGATTTAACCACTCTTAGAGGGGGCAGTTGTGTTGTTATGACTCTCCATTTGATCTGAGTCTCTGGGTGCATCTCACTGTTGTAAACCAAATGTGACACACTAATGAACTCCAGCAATGTGTGTTTTCTTCTTTTCATTATGTATTATACAGCAATTTTCCTATTCGCAGCGCTATTCAATAGTCAAGGATTTCTCAACGTTTTTTCCCCAGGGTTTATAAATTAGTGCTCCAAACCTTGTTCAGGATTGGAATGTAGCAGATGAGATTTCAGCCCTTAAGGAGTGTTTTAACCATGCAAACATGCTTTAATTTCTGGCCACATTTCTTCATTTGTGTATTTCAGAAGCTTTTGTCCTTTTTAAAAGTGAAACGTAACAAGATATTACACAAACTTTTTTCTGAAACATAAATACAAAATTTCTAAGCCTTTTCAATCTGTTGTTCTCTGTATGTTTTCTCTTACTGATACTTTAATGGAATAGCTTTACTTACTGTATTAGATAAATGTAATTTGTAAACATACATTATAACTCTTTGCAGCTTGTTCAGTGTCACTGTGCTGAATTCTATTTTAGGAGTGTAAGTGTGCTGGACCAATACATGTCATGCTTTTTWAAAAAATATTTACATACAATATCTGACTATTTTAAGTGCATATGCCTACAGTGACCGTGTAAAAATCTATTTGTTCTTTAAATAAAGATGTGCTGGGAGAAAGATTTTGAGAACCATATCAATATATACCATGAATTCAAGTGTCAAAAGGTAAATAAAAAGAGCACTAAACTACTTAATACTTTTTTTTTTTTGTGGTTTCGGAGCAAATCTTRTAATTCGGAGTGATGGGAAGAGGGGCCATGACACCGTATTTTCATGTTTTCCATTAGTGATATAACAGTAAGGCTAGAACTTTGTATGGCATCAAACACGCAGCAAGCCCCTTGCTACACTTGAAATAAGAGTGAGTTTTGACCTCGGGCATGTGGCCTAACACATTTGTTCATGTGTTTGAAACTTAGACATTCCCCTTTGAAAAAAATGCCAGTAAGCCATCCCAGGTCTTGAAGACTACCTTTAACATGCTTTTGCATAAGCAAAACCTGCTTCGAAACCAACTCTTGGTAGTGTTAGTCTAGGGGAACATGCAAAGGGTAGGAGCAGATTTGAAGAATTTTCTGAAGTTAAATTGATCTCATATGGTACACCGAAAGAAAAGCAGACTAGATGGAGTACTTTCCTAGCCAGAAACAAGGCATGGGTTGCGAAAAATAAAACAAGAGGAGGAAACTACAATGATGTCTTAATTTTGCAGTTTCATCTGATGCATGGTGTTGACAGCTTCCCTTTAAAAGGGGACTTTCCCAGCTTCTTATACTACCAAGGGAGCTGCTTATGGGCACACATGAAAACACTTAGTTTTTCCTAGACTGAAAATCTCCATTCCCTATTAATGATTGAGGGAAACAAGGCCAATGTAAGATATCAATTTCAGAAGACGGTTGTTCTTAAATCCTAGTATTTGCGGTTGCAGAGAGCCATTAAATTCATGCCCAGAAGGTTAACCAAAGCTGTGTTGACTTTTTTCGTCTACAAACTGATTTGTTTAATACTGCCACGGTTGCTCATAGCTTTTCGCAGGAGCAATATAATGAGATTAACAAGCCTCTGATCGCTTCCATATCTGATACTTAAATCCCCATGGGAAGCTGTGAAAGTGTCAGAGCTCTGTTGCTCTTGTATGGGGGCTGCACTGGCAAAGCAGTTGTTCTTTATGTAAGATGATGTAGATTTGGTTGCTGGGATGATGGAGTAGCTAAGCTTCAATCTGTAGCCTTGGAGCCAGCGTGATTTTAAGAAACAGAGAAGAGATGCTGAGGCTGCCAGCCAGGGGTTCATTATTGGAAAGAAAAGACAAACACTCCCCTCCTTCCCCCCGCGATACTCTGAAGAGGGAAGCAAGTTTCATAGGGAGATAATTATGCTACTGGAAAAACTGCTGTGACAGCTCACAGCAACACAAGTGGAGTTCTTGTGGGGAAAAAGCCATGTTAGGCATACCAATTTCTTCCCTTTTTCTCCCAGTTAGGTATGGTGTATATGCATAGCGTTGTCCTGAAGCACTTGGTACTTACCTCCTTGCCTTTGCTTTCTTTGCCTGCTTCAGGCTAACAGGCAGTTAAGTTTGTTTTCAGGTGACATAGCCCACAGTCTGATTTGGGAATACAGAATGACACCTGAATTGTATTTTCCCCTGCTTATAAAAGCATCCACGATTGATTGATTATGAGTGCAAAATTAGAAGCTTTTTCTTTAAAAAGCAAAACCAAAATGAGGGAGAGCTGTGCATAGTTTTATTTAAAAAACCCAAAACCACAACTCAGTATTAATTTTGAAGTGTTGTGTTCTTGTGCTTTCTTTACCCAGTGCCTTTAGTATCGTTGAGATGTTAACAGTTGCAATACATGTTTTGTGGAAGTCTCCACCAGTCTCCATGTTTGATCTCTCTGTGCACCTCCATAGCTTACAGCCCCTTCTGTTTAAGGTGCATGTCTGATTTTTTAATTAGTTTCCCCCAATTTCCCAGTAATGTCTCTCCAGTTGACAAAAATGGCTTCTCTCCAGTTGACAAAAATGGCTTCTCTCCAGTTCTTGGGCAGTAGTTAGCTTGGTGGAGATGTTGCTTTTTGGCTTGTGTGTAAGACTGATGACTTGTAGGAATAATACCTCTTTCCTCCACGCTTCAATGTATGTTAAGAAACATTGGAGACACCCGAATCGCACAAAAACCTTTTCTCCAGCAGATGTCTCTGGTTTTGAATACGTTCTCCCTTTCAAGGGCTTGACCACACATGGAACTTCTCAGGAACAGCTGCTCACACATAATTCCAGATGCAGACGGACCCTGAGTACTATGTTATGTTCTGTATTGGGCCTGTTTATGCTGACCTTTTTCAATCCCTTTTATTGCTTTTTAAGCTCAGGATTACCTCTTTGCTCATTTAAAATATACATTCTAGATACTTTTAAATCTCAAAATTCACATGCAAAAGCTGAAACTACTTTTATTCATTGCTCTATTCTTTTCTCCATTTGGGGTTGGCAAATTGAAGGTGCTTTGCTGCTATCGCAACTGTCCCTCTAACAAGAGCTGTAGGATTTGCAGGGTCTGCAGAGCCGTTGGGTGCGCAAGCAGCAAATACCGGTCTTTGCTTTGCTGCTTATGAACTTCAGGAGAGAACTTTAGCCCCCTGAGAACTAGTTACGCAGTTACACGCTCAGGTGAGAAATGCTAGTATGATATGGCAAGGGAAAATCTGAACTTCTTGGCCACAAGACTTTGTGAAGATAAAGATTTCCCTTCAAGGAATATTGAATTCAGTTTCTTGATTATGATTTTCCTTATTTCTCATTTCTTTTTTGGTGAGGAAATGTCAGAGCAAAGGTAATTATAAATCCTCTAAATTATTTTCAGATGAGTCAACGTGCAGTCAGTTCAACAATGGAATGTATACTCGACCGCATTTACACAGAAAACAGCCAGGAAAGCCACCAGAAAGAGTAGGGCTGGAATTGCTTGAACCTTTTTGGCTGCTCGCTGTACAAGGAAGAGCATATGTAGCTATGCCAGCTGGAATGCAGCTGCTCCTTAAATCTGGCACCTAATGTCGAGTCCTGTCAAAGTACATAATGTTGAATCCTGATCAGTTTGCAGACAGAGAAGTATCGGTGAAGACTTGACTTGCAAGGGTGGAGGGAAGCGCTGTTATGTCTCTGTATGCAAGTCTTTCAGACTTGCTACTTCGAAGATGGAATTTGTGTGGGTTCAAAAAGCCATGATGGGTTCATCTAGGGCCAAAAAAAAAAAAAAAAAAAAAAAGGAAAGTATTCATGTAGACGTCTAGTGGTTCCACAGATTATCGGTGGCTCTACTCCTATTCAAGCCTGTGCTCCATCAGCGATCTGCAGCTCTCCAAAATGACTCATACCGTCTGGAGTACAATCCTTTAAGAGAATTTGATACCACTTAGTGATTTTGCTATGTGCTTTTTCTCTGGATTCTGTGGAGGTAGGTTTAGTGACACGTGTGACGTTACTGAAAAGCGCKACATAAATGCAAATTTCAATGTCATTGAGAACAATAGTGTAAGCACGTGATGCTAGTTCATGGGGCAGAAACCTCCTAGGCCTTTTCAGTACTTTCTGCTCCTTTGGTCAGTAGTAAAGATGTTAAAAATACTTGATATATTTGGGTGCTAACACAACCTAACTATGATGTTAAATTTCTGAAAAACATTACTAAAAGGAAAAAAGTTAAAGCTGATTTGGTAAACTATTTTTCTGTTTTTTAACTCTTTTCATACCTTGTAAATTATCACGGCAGAAATGAACAACAGAAAATTTCAGTTTATTTTCAGTTATGTGTTTCCTTTTGTGTTCAGTCCTTGGATCTATGTACAATGGGGTTAATACATTTATTCTACTGGCAAACAGCACAAGCAGGCATCCATCACAGATTAAATGAGAAGGGGGAAAGTATCTGTAATATCATGGGGTAAATAATTACATATTTTCTATTTTTCTTCCTTCACAACTGCTTTACTGGCAGATCTGACTCGCTTTTTATGAGCAACTGTTAGATCAAGGAATGAGATCAAATTGTGTGAAAGAGAAAGCCTGTCTTAAAACTGTCATGCAGCTGTGTTAGGAGCATCTATCTACCTTTGGGAGATACTAATGTTATTAAATCATGTGTATACACTATAGTAGAGTGAAAAAGGTAATACGCACTTGCATATGTTATACCTTTTCTTTCCTGTTCTCTCTCTTAATTTAAGAGAATGAAAAATAAGTTTATTAGTGGAAATGGTGTGGATATCTTTTTTATGTTTGTTTGTTGCATTGTTTGGTATCCTAATGCAGTAGAGTGACATTTTATAAGTTTGCGACCGAGTTTGAAATTTGTTTGGTTAAAACATCTCTGTTGTCACATGTAGAGGGTTTCCACTTTTTCTCTGCCTGTTGATGTTACGTTTCTTCTGCCTGTGCTTGAGGCTGGCCAGGGCACATGACGATCTCATATGTGATGCACAGAAGTGAAGAATAACGTATGGTCCAGTGCTGACTCATAGTCCTGTGCTTGAACAGAGTGAGTATAACACTTAATTTAGAGAGAGTGGAATAGAATTACCAGGGCTCCCAGAAGGATTTCTCCATCTTTTTAATTCTAGACTCACGTATAGCTTCTTCCAGCCATTGATCTCTTCCATTATATGATAGTACCTTAGCCTAGTGCTGGCCTGTGATATTTTATACCAAAGATGGTGGGTTTTGCCATTCTGTGTTTTCTTATGGGAATCCCTACCTAAATTAGGCTGTGTATATGCAGTCACACTGGAGACTGAAAGACTTGTTTTGAAGAAATGCCAATCTACTAGAGTGTCTTTTCATCTGTAGTGTGACTGACTCCCCAAGCATTTAAAAAACAGCAGTCAAGTTTCTGAAAAATCACAAGATTGACTTTAAAAATTTAGGTGCGCTTTGATTATTTTTTTTTTGCCCTCCAGTTTGAGTTTTTAAGTGCAAGATGGGTCATGTTGTTCATCTTTCCCCTGCAAGATGATTTAATAATTATAGTGAAAGCTGAGAATATTTCTTCACTGTTTGACTCCATGACTGGGGCTTTGAAAATACAAAACGCTGAGAGACTTGCAGTGAAATGACAAGAAATTCTAACACTGAGTCTTGCACATTATATTCTGATGTGATTATAATTCAAGGTTATGGCCAGTCCCAACGACATTTATGCAGGTCATGTAAGTCGTCGTGGTTGGTCTGGCAACAAAAATATTTCCCCATTTCTCCTCAGCTCCTTGAAACACAGCAGGAAAAATATTTCTTCTGCATGTGCATGTATAAATATGCACACACTTTTTGTTCCCTCTGAAGGGGATCTTAAGTATAGCTTCACATAGAATTGTGTTGTACTGTGGCAGCATCTCCTGCTCGGTCCAGGGCTTTCTAAATATACACAGAAGGTGAGCAGCTAACTTTATCTTCCCTTCTCACTGGGTAAAGGAGGAGTTTCAGGTACTGGAAGAGGCACTCGGGTAATGCTGTCTGCCTTGTGGGGTTGTTCTTTGTCTCCTGCAGGGAAATGACAGCAATATATATATATATATTTTTTTTAATTATTTTTGTATATCATGTTGAAGTACCGTGAAATATTGCTTTGACTTCAGAGTATGTAATGCATTTAATGAACTCTAGCTCCACAGCAGCAAGGGGAAGACAAGGTGTTGATCTCACTGATGCAGCAGACTTTGCAAATGAGATTTCGTATCTGATTACAGCTAACAATATATCGACATAGGATATGGCATTGGTAACAAATACCCATTGAGATGTAAAAATGTTGTTGAACACCAGCTGATGCCCACACAGGCTTTTTAATTAGTACCTGGCCTCTTTTTGAATCAAGATGTGCCTCTGTATAGGGAAAATTTTTGACAAATCCCCAGTGGCTCATAAAAGAACAGAAGGTAACTTTTTTGGCCTATTCTCTCTTGTGCATACACAAAGTTTTCTTGGTGCCTGCTAAGGAAAAAGTATTACCAGGGAGTCCGGATGCACAGAAATTGAAAGACTCATAGGAAAGAACTTCAGACTGCTACTTACTGGAAAAAAGGACTTGTGCAATTATAGATAAAATGTATGATGTGGTATTGCATGGAGTTCTGAGGACAATACATCTCTGGCAACTTACCCTGGTGTTACCTGCTAGAAAAAAACTGGCTGTTGTTTGAATGTTGTTTGACTAAAAGAGACAACAGACATTTCATACTCACAGATGCTGTTGTCTGGGCCTGCCCATTTGAAAACACTGGGACCTGTATGAGACAATAGCATGCAGTAAAACTGCAGGATACATAGTGTTCCAGTACACATTTTTCTAAAATGAGTCCAAAAGTTGAAGAAAACAGGCTAGTTACTAAATAATACTGACTCAGAGCTGCAATGTAGTCAGGGGGCCCCAGGTTAATGCACCAGATGTGACTTTCTGGAGAATAGATTTATTTAGACCCTGTCATGTTAATGAAAGGCGAGAGGCTGCAGTAATCCTGTGCTTCTCACATGGCTCACTGCACTGGGGGGAGGAGAGTGCCGAGTGTAGGAGAGGAAAAAGGTACTGGCAGGGTCACCGCATGGAAAACTCCTGGGTAGCGGGTGAGCGTGACTGCCGTGCACTGCTCCATGATCAGCACAACTGCGAGTTAATGTTACTGTCCTTCGCAGAGCGCTGATGAGCTCTCAGCTGATGTTGCAGTCCCTTTGGCTACCAAGTCAGGCGTGGGGAGCTCCAGTCAGAGAGTTGAGATTCCTGGCAGTATAGTAGTCTGAGAACTGCCTTTGTTTGGGGTTTTAAAGGTGTTCTATTATCACTCATCAGGTTATGGAAATGCTGATCGGTAGGGAGTACAGTCATGTGTGCAGCACAGGTAGCAAACAAGAAATACTGGTTTTGGAAACAACTTTCATCATCTTCAGTGCTGTTTAAAGAGGGGAAATAATGAAATAGAAACTGCAGGTACTTCTTATTACTTGTTACATGCCCACTCTTGATAATGAATTTACCGTTGCATGTGTATTTCATAAAAATTGTGACTAAACTATCTTTGGATAAATATTTATTAGGAACTCAAAGGAAGCCAATAGCCAATGAGCTTAATATATAGCGCATTAGAATACATACAGATGTAACCTCTGACTAGGTGAAATATACTTGCTTTTGCTGATTCCATAAATATGTTATTCATATGCTTACTGATATCATGCGTTGTCTCTCAAACATCCATTCCCAAACCTGGCCCAAACGTTCTCCTTTCCCAGCTCTCCTAAAACACTCTTTAAGTTAGTTAAATCAGAGAAACAGTACTCGTTAATGTTTGACATTTTTTGATGCTATGGGCAAACAGAACAGGAAGGAAAAAAGTGCACATCAAGGAATACCTTTTGCTACTATCACGAACGTCAAAACTTAATGAGAATGATACTTTTTACTACCTTTTATTACTACGTAGGGATCCTGAGTATGCTAAAAGAAATTAATTGAACCTGACCAGCTATCTGTGCAATAGCAAGTGTGTGGCAGTGTGCTGGCGGAAAATAAGACATCAAATCTGAGAAAGGGGTTGATGCAACGTTTTCTGTCACCATTTCTGACTGCATTGCTTTGTGTGTAAACGATTGGTGCTAGCTGTTTACGGCAACCGAAAAAGTGGGAAGTGTTGTCATGGTGTTAGTGTAGCCTAGCAGAAAGTTTCAGGTGCAAACATATTTTGTGTGGTAGGAAATCTTTTTCTATTCTAACAGCATATTAGATCTGTTTGCACGTGCTGGAAAAACAAAATGATGTCATTTTTAGAGAACATATTTAATTACTGCTGCATTTACAATAAAACAAGAGTGTGTTGAAAGCCTTAATGATACAAGATGATATCCATCTCCATCCAAGAACAGAAAAGGTTGTCATTTTTTACTAACCATGCTCCCTCATACAGGTTTTCCAAAACATAATGGGAGGCATAAGGTCTGGATGGTATTGCCTATTCATTTACTATGTGAAAAATAAAGCATAGCACTAATATAGTTTATAGGACACTAATATAGTTTAGAGATCATTTAAATTTTGCTTGAAAGACTTTTATAGTTAACTATAAGGATCTTAGGAAACTCATGGAAATAAGTGCCAAGAGTTTTCTTGCAAAACACATTGCTAAGTATTACATTAAATGTAAAAATCTTTGGCTAATTACCTGATTACTTTGATGTATTTCAG
The DNA here is from genome assembly GCA_035582835.1 of Phoebastria nigripes. NCBI lineage: Eukaryota > Metazoa > Chordata > Aves > Procellariiformes > Diomedeidae > Phoebastria > Phoebastria nigripes. Next base: position 1,137,256 of record JAYKAV010000334.1, on the reverse strand, counting down.
AGATAAGAGCAGAGCAGCTGATTCTTCTTTTATGTTCTGTTTGACTAAAGAACAACTTGGGTAGCTATCGCAAATGTTTTTCCAAACAAGGAAAGAATATTTAAAAAAAAAAAAAAATCTCTGAACAAAGTTTGCAAAAAGCATTTCAATGAGCTCATTTGTCTCTGGGAAGGAAGAACCTACAGAGGAGGGAGGGAAGGAGCTCTGGCTTGGGCTGTCACATGGAATAGCATCTCACTCTGTGAACTGCCCGTGAGCGTCAGGCTGGGGATGAAATCAGAGTTGAGAGGGAGCTGCAGATAACCAAGTCATAACCCTGTGGGATGCCACCAGCCTCATTCTGTGTCAGAGTAGGGAGAGGAGCCTGGCTTGGAAGTGAACTTTCTCATGAGAGATTCAGCTCCTGTATCAGACAGAAAGATTTCTAAGGGGCAAAAAGCGGCAATAGGAAATCCATGTCCATGTCCCGCTTAAAAACATGTCTCTGAAACCTAATTCCAGCGTAGCTGCGGTTCGGGTCAGGCTGTTCATTGCCAAAGTTGCCATGAAAATGTGCCACAGAACTGGAGGTCGCTTGGGAAGCGCGTTCAGGGCCCGGGGGTGAGTGGGGTACCTTGGCCTAACGAGGTAACGTGCTGCAGCTGGGCCGCTCCGGCTGCCACCGCTCGCACTGGGGTGCATTGCAGAGGGAGGGAGGGTGCGCAGGCTGGGCCGCCCGAGGAGTCCGGACTGATGCACGTCCTCCCCTGCGAGTCACAGCCTGAGAGCTCACACGCACGGCTTGGCTGATGAAGGGGTAATTCCTTATGTTGTATCAAGTAGTTTGGGTTTCTGAAGCCTCCATACCCATTCTGCAAATAGGGTCTGAAACCGTGTTCTTAAGTAAGGGGCTTCAACTTTTCTTTCAAGCTGGTAGTTCAGTGCTATTTCTTCTCCGTTTCTATTTCAGACTCTTCATCTTTGCCCCTCTCCCTCTAGGTGTGCTTTTCCTCTTTGGTAAGAAGATGTAGTGATGATTACAATCTCGTTTTTGTTTCAGTGGGGTTTTCCCTGGCCTGATGACAAGATGAACTTTGTTTTCCGAGCGTTACAGTAGTGAGGAGGTGATGTGAGGAGCGAGGAGCGGGCAACTAGCTTTCCGGGACATTTCATTAGCTGTTTGGCTGCTTCTGTAAGCCCAATCCTTGACAGGAGTCTCTTGGAAGTGCTGTCTGTCAGGCTGCTCTGTTTCCTGCAAGTTGTATTATATCTTACAGTTTTATTCCTTTGTTCGCTTTATTTTTTAACCTATCCTCTCACAGCCTTCTCTTTTTGCCAAGTTATTCATTATGCACTAAAAAGTCTCTTTTGCAGGTGTCAGTTCTAAAATCATCATGATTACTGAGGTGGGGGGGGAAAAACCTGAAGAGCACTGTTTACTGCCATTTTCCTGGGTACTGAAATTAATGTGCGCTGGTTTCAACAATATCTCATTTCTTTGGGAAGGCTAATAGCCCAGTCACTTCATTATCCTGCCTTTCTGCACAAGTGCAATGTAATAGAAATGCTTGCATTTTCCAGGCTACCCTTGGGTGCTTGAGACAAATGCTTTCAAAAGCTTATCCACACTTTCTTTTTTTTTTTCTGTCAAACTGAAAAAGCTCTAACTCTGTTCATCACCTGTCCTTTTAGGTTAACGTCTTGCACCTGCAACCCTTTTTAATGTCTTAAAAATAATCAGACGGTGTGCTTTCACTGGTAGGTACTTTACCAAATCAGTTAAGGCTTTATTTCTTTCTTTCTTTCTTTATTTTCCCAAGAGGGCATTTTATTACTGACAGCATGAGTCAGGACAATTAAAGGTTGCAGTGAAATATTCCAGCTTCTGATGTGATGCAATATGAACTGGAATGAAATGTTACCTTAGTCATACTGAAAAAAACAATTAATGCACTGTATGCTGTGTTACTTGTGAGACAGAAGTCTACCAGTTACCTCTTCCCAGTAACTTCTTCCCCCCACTGTACATCATTGTGTGGGGAGTGACTGGTAAGGAGAAATTTTGTGTTTCTGTGTTTTGGTGCCGCTTGTGTGCAAACAGGTTGTCAGCATGGAGTTAAAAAAGTGTGTTGTCCATGGTCATGTTTTATGGAGAGCAGGCTATTCTGAAGGAAAGAAGGCAGTCAGGACTCTTGGGTTTTATTCCAGGCTTCACTGACTTAGCCAGTGCTGAGTCTTCCTGTGCATTATTTACACCATTTTTAAGCAAGGGTAACAAAAAATAGCTATTTTACAGGAACATTTTGACTTAATTGTGAAGAGCTGTATGGATTAAGTATAAAAATTACTTCAGGGCAAAATTTTATTTTATTTCTTTTGGTCTTTTGAAACAGGATTGAAAGGTGGATTTAGTGGCTGCGTGTAATTTTCAGCAGGATTGTCCTCGTTTATTAGCTTCCCCTCCCAACCCCTTGAATTATAAGAATTCTGCCCACGGCGCTGGGGAGTGGTGAGTGTTGACACAGGTGTCCGGACGATGCTGCAGATGTTGTGATTCTCCTCACTATGACTTCCTCTTTGTAACTTATTTTGACACAACAGTCCAGGGTCCGTCTTGATCCCTCATTGATAGCCTTTCAGCTATACAAATACATGTATTTTCATGTGCTAGCCATAAAGCCCCAGCTTTCCTTGCCTTGCAGGGTCTAATTTTCTCAGTAGTGGGAATAGACAGTGTCTTGTGTTAGCCATAAAGGGTGGTACGATGGCAAAGGAAAGCATTTAGAAAATCATTCTAAGTACTGTTGCCTGTTCAGCTGCCCTATTCAGATTTTCTGGCCTTTTCTCTCCTCTCCTCTGACTTTATAGTTCCTCGCTTTAGCCAGCATAGCTATACAGATATATTCTGTTGCATAGAGAAGGTGTTGGCATCCTCTCATCTTTTATTACCCTGATGCATAAGCAAAATGGTGGCAGAGATACCGTATAGAATTTATACTGGTGGAACCACGCCAGGTGGTGATTTTAATGGCAGAGGAGAAGGAAGTGATAAGGCATGGTATTTTTCAAGTGATTGGGTTTGCAAGTGAAGAATGATGGAAAGGAATTACGGTTACCTGATACACATTTTTTTTCTACCCCAGTGTTGCAAAGCACAAGAGCATCTGCTTAAATTTCACTGAACTTTACCATGTGGTTCAAGCCAGGCAGCTACCTGAATGCCTTGGCGTTTCTCCTGCAGCTGGGTTCCAAACTGAAGGGACAGTAATGCTTCAGTGGTAATTTAGGAGGGTAGAGGATTAAATGTTCTTGAAAAGCTATTTGCATAAAGGTTTGCAAAGGAGAGAATGAGTGTGAGAATGTGTTCAAACTGAGCAGTGAAGTCTGCACAGCTTGGCTGGCCTCATCCATCTGGTTGGACTATGTTATTTATGTTTAACAGATTACATTTAATCTTACCATTTCAGGGAGGGCTGTTGAGCCTCAACAGACATGGGAGAGCTGTCCTGTAAAGTTATGCAAGTAAAATGGGAGCTTAAAATTTCATGCTAGTTTCTCAGGAGAACAACAGAAGAGGTGCAGAAATACCATGTCATCTTTCCGTCCTGACCACGTTCCTTGGCTTGACAGGCCAGGAGACGGGGGGTGACTCTCTCCTGCTTTGCCACACTCCTGCTCCTTTCTGAGTTTGTGCTGGATTCCCCAGGCTAGCATTTTCTTTCTGCTATGTGCTTATCTGACTTCTGTCCTGGCTTTAGCTTCCTATTGTGTTGCTCACCAAGAAAAGCACTCTCTTTGTAGAGAAACACCTACTGAGGCAGAGGTAGTGGTGAAGCAGGGGTTAAAGCCAGCTCAGTTTCCTGCTTCTCTGCTTGCTCAGGTGTGCTGCAAAGGGTAATAAAGAATGGCTGATTAGGAGAAACAACTTTGTGTGCAATTCCAGGCTGGGAACTCATCTTGTTTCTATTTATTTATTTTACTTATTTTTTGATGGTAGCTATCATTTCTTATGGAAAAGACTTTCCTATCTGCTGCTATATTTTTTCCCCTTTTTTTTTTTTTNTTTTTTTTTTTTCGTGCTGAGTCATTGCACAACTCAACAGTCATTTGTATGGCTTGCTTCCTGGAGTCTTGAATCGGTTTGTCACGTACCTTTCTTCTTTCCTCCTACATTTAATATAACTGCCCTCATTTCAAGCACTTCTGCACAGCGGAACCCCTTTCAGATGGTCCCATGGTATCTCTCTGTGATCAGGGTGAGTGAGGCATGTACTAATGGCAGAATTTGTCCTGTGCTCAGTAAGCTGTTATTCCTGTGATAATGTTAACGTTTTAAAATTATTCCTTTTCCTTACACAGAGGCAGCCTGCAAATGCAGACGTATTATCTCATAACTGAGGGGACAGAAAACCTTGTTTGCTTTTGCTTTTTCATACATTCCACTGCTGGCATCTGCTTAGGCAATTAAACACCTTTCATGTTTTTCATCCTCTATAATGCATTAGAAATGGGGTCCTCTTTTTTGTTCTTCTTTGAATATCTTTTCAATCTTGACTTGTCTATGAATATGTAGTTCACTTTTTTCCTCTTTCTTTGTCTCCCCTTCCTTATGCCTTTAAAATTGGGCTGGTGTTTCAGGAACTTTCTTGGCCTGCCTGATGTAAAATTAGAGAGGTTACCTAAAACCACAAAATTGTGCAGCAGTGCAATTAATGTGTTTTGTTTTAAAAGGGTGAAAATTCCTGGCTGACATTTTTTCAATTTTAAAATGTCCTTGTTCTTAGTCACAGGTTGTTTCTGTAATGCTTATATTTTGTTGTTCATAGTTTGCTTTTCAAATTAAAAAAAAAAAAAAACAAACCAGGAGCTTGACCACTTTTCCCCACCCCCAAAGTGTTTGTGTTTCAGATGCTTCCCCCCCCAGTTAATTAGAAATAACAACAACCAACAAAACTATTCTTTCGCCTGAGCTCTGGCATTCCCAAAGGATTTGGGTGATGTTTCATGATGAAGCATTGCAGCACCCTTACAACCTCAGGTCTTCAGCTCCAGCATTTGCAAAGCTAAGATAAATGTCCAAATTCTCTTCACTCAGTATGAAGAGACACACGTACGCATCGGGATGGGATCTGCAAATGCCCATGTGAGGCTTCACAGGACAGGGGGTGGCCAAAGTCAAAAGAAGGTCTCTGAGGAGCGTGTTAAGTTCTTGCTCATCCCCTCTTTGTGAAACTACATCCCAGTGCAGGTGAACTAAAATGGTGCTGTGGCTGAATGAGGCGTTTCCACCCCTGTCACTTTTATTAGGCCAACAAGAGTTCTTGTAGCTGTGTGCTTTGCTGCTGATCCAGTGGAAAGCTAGTCCTTTTTAAAATTTATTTGGTTTTCCTCCACGGCAGTGGATGTAGGGATGGGCAAGCACCTCTGCTGGCATGGGGAAGATAGGTTGTCAGATGGCTGGGGAGAGATGGGGGCTGCCCTTTTTTGGAAATAGCAGAGCCCTTGCATGGCTTCTTAGGCTGTTACAGAAATCTTGTCACTGGCTGAAAGTGCTGTCTTGAAGCTGTGCTGCATAGACACTGTGATAATACTGATCTCTGCAGCCCAGTACTTCTAGGTTTAGTGGTCCTAGTAAGTCTTTCTGATTGTAGCTTATTGATTTCTCTCCCCTCCCCCCTCCTTATTTGAAAGAAGTTCAGAAAGTAATGGTGAAAGGAGAGGAGGATGTGTTGCATAAAACCTTAGTGGTCAGAGCCACAGATTGGGAAACAGCAGAATTCAACACTCTCCTGAGCCTGTGCAACTATATTCTTTCAGAGAGTGCCCTAATTATCTGTTGGTAAGCTGGGCTGGGCTCTTGTTCTCTTCTACATCAGGCTAGAACATTTTGTGGCAAGGATTGGATGAGGAGAGAGTGGATGATCCTCTAGTCTGCACAGGAGGGTGGTGGTCTCCCTCTGTCCTGATTTTTTTTCCTCCAGGCCCTGATAAGGTGTTTGGTATTTACGTGCCTTAGGATAAAAGCTGTGCTACTCTGAATCGTCTTTGTTGTTAGGAACTGCGAAACTGAAGTTATTAATGGTTGGACTTGATGATCTTAAAGGTCTTTTCCAACCTAAACGATTCTGTGATTCTATTTCCTGCTTTAGGCTCAGTCTTCCTCTGAAATACTGGACAAGTTATTTGAGCTGTGAGTTACTGTGGGGTTTTGGACRATGGATGGAGGTATTCTCTTTGCTCACCTCTTGTCTGCTTTGATGTAGATAGTCCTCGCCTTGACATTTTATAGCCTCCTGGCATATCCAAGTACAGCATTTAGCATAATTGGGGTCACTAGACAATAGTGCTTATTATCAGAAGTCTTTATAATATAGGTTACGTGTCGTATTTCAGTATTGTGCTCCTCTGAGTAGCCTGTAGAGTTAATGTTTTTGTTTTATGATGTACCATCTCTCAGTCTCTCCTCCAAAAAGAAAAATAAATCTAAATTAGGCTGAAGCCTTGGCTAATTGTTCTTTCTCAATTCATCTCCGTGGCAGCAGGAAACCTAGCAGCAGGGTTTCCATTCACAGCAGACATGCGTGCCAGCTCAAATGCTTTTGTACCAAAAATGCATGTGTGGGTGTTGAAGGTAAAAATGATTGGACAGTAGTGGTTGCAGCTGTATCCTTGAGAACTCAAGGCAAGGGAGATCAGTGATCTCTTTCCTGTATGTTGGTTTTGGTTTCTTTTATTCACTGAAAAAGATATTTAACAATTGCAAATTATTCCAAAAGGGCAAAGTAAAGGTTTTTTGGTTGTTAAAGACTGCATCAGTGCCGGGTCTGTTTGTAGTGCTGGCGTTGGTTCTGCAAAAGGTAAGAATGGAAGTGTACTCTGAACCACTGCGAGACATTCTGACCCCCTGTAGCACCCTTATCTTCTGGTCTGCGTCCAGCTCTCAGGTACTGCTTCCACTTGTCACCCCTACATCTTACTTATTGCACTGCTGCCACTTCCATTTCCTCACCTCGCGCATCAGAAGTGCGAGTAGCTAATGGGTGGCCCAGGCAGGATTTGTCCTGGTTAGTGCTTTTATTTTCCAGTATTGTGTTAGCCCCAGAATGACCTGTTTGTTTATGATGCGCATCTCTCCGCTGTCGAGAAATAATTACAGTATGGCTTTGCACATATTGTGCCCATATGACCCCCACCTGGTTAAATCTGTTCCTGATGACTTACTATAGTTGCAGGCCTCCATTTAATTCCATTTAGCTGGTCAAGAACAATCCAGTAGGAATAATAATAGTGAAATGTATTAGTAGTGATTTCTAGACATAGAAAGGACCGAGCAGCCTCCTTTTTGCTGTTGCTACCATTGACATGGAGTGACAGTAGCACAGGTAGGAGGAGTGCTGTTGTAAATATGATGCAAGGGCCACCAGTCATTTAAGACTAGTTATTTAGGTCCGAATAGCTGGAGCTACTCTTTATTTATTTGCTTATGCTTATATTTTATTATTTGTTCAGCTAATCAGGTTCTGGTGTCCCAGAGTTCACTTCCATTCTTTCCCTTATGAGTATTCACTAGCAAGTCTACTTTGGATGTTTTTTTTCCCTGACTTCTTCCACAGAGTGCGCATAACCATGCTGTGTGAAACAGTGTATACACGGCCATTTTTGCAGAGTATTGGATAGATAGGAAGCTTAGCTCTAGGTAGGCAACTGGCGCCATATAAGTGTTTTAGTTGGAGAAAGGATTTCCCTGCTAAGCAGCTAGCTGACTGGACAAGTTTTAAATGTTGTTTCATGTTATGAACAGTTGTCACTTAACAACATGTGAGGCTAATTGTAACTGATTAGTTGATTACACTTGATCATTCCATGTGCTGAAAGCATCATTTTTCCAGTATGTGCTTCTATGAGGAAAGATTAAATTTACCATGGCTTTGCATTGGCACTGAACTACAAACAAACAAGAGATCTGCCCAGATGAATGTCCTTGGATCTAGGTTTAGGTCATGCTTTGCAGTTTTGGGGTCTACTTTGATCTTTACTGCATTTGGATTAGCTGTAAACAGATGGGGTTTATTACTGCTTTGTGTTACGGTAATATTTGAAGACTCCAGCGAAGATCAGAACTGCTTTTGCTGGGCAGTGGGGAAGACATGAGATGAAGGGCTGGCCCAGAAGAAAGCGTAATCTTAACAAACAAGACAAACAAAAAAAAGAGATTGCAAAGGAGGCGCGGGGAACAGGTTTTGACTAAGAGCTTGGTGAGATGGTACCTGTCTTGCTGTCATTTGGATGAAGAAAGTGAGTGGCAGCACTCTGAGCCCTGTTATGCCAGGGTTGGAGCGTAGATCACTCAGACCATGGCCAGTGGGAGGGAGAGAGACACAAAGGCAGGACATCCCGCTGCTGCTGGTTCACAAGAATTTTTTGTTGATGGTGCCCGAGTTTAGACTTCTCAGTGGAGCAGGAAGGGCAGGAGCAGTTATCCTTTCCCATCTCTGTTCTATGTTGAAACTTTAGAGCTGCTTTTAGCGATTTATTAGTTGTAAATGAGAAGATAGTACTCTTTTTCCCTAGAGGCAATTTTCTTTTAATACTTTTATATTTGTTCCTGAATCAAACAAAAGAAATCCAAGCTAAGGCTCAGTGATTCTGATTATGCAGTGATTTCCTAGTTCCTTTTCTTCTACTGGGCAAAAGTGATAAGAGAAACCTGTTCTTGAGGATTTTTTTAATTGTCTGTCACTGTGTTCTTCTGAACACAGTGAAAGAGAATGCCAAGCACCTACTAAAACAATGTCTTTTATGTGTTGCCAAATAAAAGAGCAGGTTTGTTCAGTAATATATGCRTGCAAAAGCATGAGGATTCTGTGATTATTTTTATAAAGCTTTTTAATAACTAAGAACATGGCTCAGAGCTTGTAAAAGCTGAATATTCCAAGAACTTATTCTTTTCCTAAAGTGTTTAAAGAAATTCCAGTTAGGCAAAACCTGAACGCGATTTATTACAGCCCAGTTCAACAAAGCTCTTGGGTACATGTTCCAATGCCTTCCAGAGCATGAAGTACATATCTCTGTATTTACTTACTTATGTACTTTGAGATGGGTGTTATTGAGTTGAGACATAAAACACAACCGGGTGAGACAAGAAGCAGTAAACAAAGCTGCCAAAACTATGGCAGAAGAGCAGAATAAAAAGCAGATGGGTCTGCTGACCCCCGGTTGCTATTTGTTGCTTTCAAATTTAGAGAAGATTTACCAAAGGTGGTTTGGGGTTGATCTTACGGTATACCTGCAGAACCATGTTTTGTTTTGAGGAAAAGAAACAGTAACAGTTTTTGTTTTGTAGTATGGTGTTGGCTTCTCCTGTCCCAGCATCCCTCCTTACCCCTTGATGAATGTGAAAAACGTCTCTTCAGCGGTTAGTTATTTGACACCTTGAAGGTACTTGCAACCCGATCAGTGGTGTCAAGGTCCTGCTGGTAAAACTACCATGGCTGACTAAGGAGGGTGGGTCACCCTGACAGCCAGCCCAAGTATGTCTGAGTGAGAACATAGGCAGTGCCCTCAAGCACTAGAATATTCATCTGTGGGCTTGGGGGGCTTTGCTTTTGCAACTGAGGGTCATAAGGGGTTATGTGATGTATAGAGTGTGTGTGTGTGTTGTGTCGGGGCTACTGAGAAATCCATCGGGGGAAAAAAAAGACGATTAGCGAGACAAGACAGGCTGCCTGGTGTACCTGAAGATATCTTTTTGCTAAAATGGGAACTGTCCTACCCAGACTTGCCCATTTGCCCACAGGTTTTAAACTCCAGGTGATCTGATCTTGTTCATGCAACTTTTCTTTGGCAGCTCAGAAAATGTGGTTTAAATAGTCTTGCAAATTAATAAACAAGACGGATATTTTGAAGTCTGAAAACTCAGTTAAACCCTTGAGCAAAGATAGCTTAACTGTCTGACTGTATTGGAGCTTGTATTAAAGCGTGTCCAGAGAGTTGGAACAGGGCAAGAAACCAATATGTTAATTAATCTCTGCAGTACTATTGGCCTTCTCTGCTTCCCTCTGTAGAGGTATATTAACAGTGGAGGAGCTAACATGTCCACTCTGGCATTTTTAAAAATTAATCAAGTGATACTGCTGATTGTAAAAAGATCTTTATTTCAAACTTCCAATCTTTCATTTTAAAAATGTTTTTCTAATGTCATATATTCTTAAGTGAAAGGTTAATGCAAAAAAAAAAAAAAAGACCTTTTTTTCTTCTGACAGACAGCTGAGAATCTAATTTAACAGGTGGTGATGCACATCAAGTGGGAAAGTGATTTTTTTTCTTTAAAAAAATATTTTGTAGGAATAGAAACCCCAGACCTAAAAATATGCATGAAGTGTTTTTTTCTGACCTTGTAAATTGCCTTCTAGAGTTGAATAACAATAATTAGTACTAAGGATCACATGATTCATTCGACTATCATAGTACGCTGGTGATCTCTGTCTCGGCTTCCCTGGGTGTAGGTATGGTTTTACCAGACTGAATTTGGAATTTGAAAATTGGAAAAGCTAGAAATTCTGATACTGTAAAGTATCAGACCCCTGCAGGGGTCCATAGTGGGACCAGTACTGTTTAGTATCTTCATCAGTGACATAGACGGTGAGATCAAGTGCACCCTCAGCAAGTTTGCAGATGACACCAAGCTGAGTGGTGCGGTTGACACGCCTGAGGGACGGGACACCATCCAGAGGGACCTGGACAAGCTGGAGAAGTGGGCCCGTGTGAACCTCATGAGGTTCAACAAGGCCAAGTGCAAGGTCCTGCACCTGGGTCGGGGCAACCCCTGGTATCAATACAGGCTGGGGGATGAAGGGATTGAGAGCCGCCCTGCCGAGAAGGACTTGGGGGTACTGGTGCATGCAAAGCTGGACATGAGCCRGCAATGTGCACTTGCGGCCCAGAAGGCCCAGAAGTATCCTGGGCCGCATCCAAAGCAGCGTGGCCAGCAGGTCGAGGGAGGTGATTCTGCCCCTCTGCTCTGCTCTGGTGAGACCCCACCTGCAGTACTGCGTCCAGCTCTGGAGCCCTCAGCACAGGAAAGGCATAGACCTGTTGGAGCGGGTCCAGAGGAGGGTCACGAAAATGATYAGGTGGATGGAACACCTCTCCTATGAGGACAGGCTGAGAGAGTTGGGGTTGTTCAGCCTGGGGAAGAGAAGGCTTCGGGGAGACCTCATTGCAGCCTTTCAGTACTTAAAGGGGGCTTATAAGAAAGATGRRGACAGACTTTTTAGCAGGGCCTGTTGTGACAGAACAAGGGGTAATGGTTTTAAACTAAAAGAGGGGAGATTTAGACTAGATGTAAGGAAGAAGTGTTTTACGCTGAGGGTGCTGAAACMCTGGCACAGGTTGCCCAGAGAGGTGGTAGATGCCCCATCCCTGGAAACATTCCAGGTCAGGTTGGACAGGGCTCTGAGCAACCTGATTTAGTTGAAGATGTCCCTGCCCATGGCAGGGGGCTTGGACTAGATGACCTTTAACGGTCCCTTCCAACCCAAACTATTCTATGATTCTATGGTTTTAAAACTATATTTGTAGCTGTAATTTATGTGATTCATTTTTGAAAACAATGACAATCAGTAAAATTGATTTAATCTGTCTTCGTAATAGTGATGATCCTGTTAAGACCTCTATTCCCATAGCTTGGTGATTTCCAGCCTTCTTTATTTGCGCATGTGTACAATTTGCCTGCGAAGCACGACATTCCTTGAAAGGTGCATATTTACTAAATAGCTGCATAGCAGCAATAAACTTTTTTTTCTTTTTCAACTTCTGCTCACCCATGCTAGTAGTTCTCAGACCCTCACAGATCCACAGACCACAAGTTGAAAACCACTGATCTAAACTTTTAAAACTAGGCAATAAATACTTCCTTATTATCACAGGTAGTGCACAGAGTAATTCAGAGGAATTTATTTTGCTTTGTGCTTGCTGGTATTTGAATGATATTTCATTCAAATGATTTTTTAAATATACTCTTATTGTTATATACTGTTACTCTATTGATTTTTCTTGTGCAGTGGCTTCCCAAACAACTGAATTTTGGCTCCCTGACTATGAACTTCCATCAAAAGTAGCAGTTACAGCTTTCAACTTTGCAGAATCAATCACAGTAAACCATTTAGTTATGCCAGGTTTTCATTTTGTGGTCAAGGATTAAGTACAATCCATTTACCATTTGTTTATTTATGAGGTGTGCTTTAAACTGACCTTGTAGGTCTTTTCTATCTTCACTTTGTATGATCCTTGAGACAGACTTCAGAAATCTTGTTCTGTTTAATACAGAAGGACATAATGTAATCAGTAAGGTGTTGACAAAGCTGGTTTAAAACATGGGAAATTAAATCCTCTTTCAGGTCAGCACTGTCAGCATTCAATTCCCATCTCTTGTTTCATTTTTCCTGGGGCTCTTGAGCTATCTCTGCTTTCCATATTGCATGATTATTTTCTTCCTTTCCACTGTATTAGTTTTAATTTCATGGACACAGAGTTTACTTGGAAGATTGGGTTGGGGGAGGGTATGTGCGTTTAGGGTTTTTTTTGCATCTCTCTCATGACATTTCTTTTTTTTTTTTTTTTTTTTTTTTTTTTTTTTTTTTTTTTTTTTTTTCCCTTCTCTTCTTTCTTGTGTGCGTGGTATAAGTTTGAGGTCAGAAATGAAGATGTATCAGTGTTTCTCACTTGATTCCAACTTCTTGCCCAAGTGTTTATAAGCTTTGGGCCAGATCTCAGTTCTTGTTTTCTAGTTTTTCCACCTTTCCTCATGGTGATAAGGGGCAACCCGTATGATGTGAAGAGTTGTCTTAATTCTGCTGTCATATATTGTATGGTGACATCCACAGTTCTTTACGTATTTTTTTCTTTGTAGCATTGTGACTCCTCATCTTGATCAAGATTTTTAAACCCTCTAAAGCAGAGTTTTGAAGGTATCTCTCTGTTGATTCACTGTTGGCTTACCTTTCCATGCTGTGATTGAGAGTTACGGGATCGAATCCTGCAAACTCTGTACTTGGTTACATCGGGAGAGACAGGGATGCTGCATCATCCAGGCTGTTATGCTATGCCTTGAACGGTTAATATGCTCAGCATTAGTTTGAGGTTTCTGCACTGTGGCTCACCTGTAGTGAAGTCCTGAAGCCTAAAGTAAACCCAAATCTCATTTGTCTACAAAATATCTTGTTCATTCCTGTGATGGTGCCCAGCAGCACTGCTTCTGGCGCTTGGACTCGCAGTACTGCATCGCAATTCTGTTTTCATTGCTATCTGCCGTCTCTCTGCCGTTCTCCTCGTTCTTGAGCAGTATCTGTTAACAGTGTCAAACTGAGGAGTGCTTATTGAGGACAAACATGGTTGCTAGGAGCAAGGAAGATGAGCCAAGTGGATGCACAGTGTAGTTCCTTTTTAGTGCTCTGGTAAAGACTGTGTTATTTTGGCCTTTTGTGCAAATTATTTGAGTGGCATAAATACCAGTTTTTATCAGATAGTGTTTGAAGCTCATTGGTTTTCAGTATCGATTTGTCTCAGCACAGGCCTTATTTAAATTTGGCTTTTAAGGTAAAATTTATATCTCCAAAAACATCTCTTTCTGTGGAGCTCTAAATCCACTTGAATCGTTGGTTCTACAGGGCAGAGCTGTGCTTTTGCATTGGCTGAGAAATCTCCAGGCACAACAACAGTGTTATATAAATAATAAATAAACTAATAAATCAGTTATCATCGGCTGTCACCTCTAAAATTGAGGTCAGAAAGGAAAGTCATTTGTGGGAGAAGYGGCAAGGAAAGCTGGCATGCCTGATGTCCCCACGGGGGAGCACAACCTAAAGATCACGCTTGGCATTTAATTTAAAAAATATATAGCCAGTCCAAAATGAGTATCTGTCAAGCAGACAATTAACTATCTGATATGAGGAGTCTGACATTCAAAACGCTTCGTGCTTCCATGCTAGCACATGGCTTTCAAACCATCAGGCTCCTCTGAAAGTAATTTGTCAACACCCTCATGTCCTCCCAGAGGAGAGCTATTAATCTGCGTGTCATCAGCATCTAGATGACATCAAAGTCCATGACAATTGTGTTACTCCTGCTGCTGTGGTCTACCAGTGGGACATGGTATGTGTCAAAGAACCTAAATAAGGGGAACAAACATGCTTGTAGGAATCCCACAATATTTTAAAAGTTTCTGTCCTTTCTCCTCCCCTGTTTAATTAAGGATCTCTTTCCACAAACCCACTTTTTATGGTTCTTTCTCTCTTGCACAAACAGAAGTGTGGAAACGCTTCATATTTGTGGATGCGGGACTCCTTCAAACCCAAAGGGAAAGTTATTGTCTAATGGAAGTAGTATTTAATATTTACAATATTATTAACACCAAGTAGCAGTAGAGATTTTGGACATCAAGCTGAATATTAATTTACTGATCCTATAAAGCATCTGTGCTTATCTACTCTAGGTACTTTCTGCCTTGTGAGGCATTGCAATATGCTCCTTAGTGTGTGCAGGCAGGACTTAATGCTCAGTGACGCAGGACCATAGGGGAGCCCAGTCAGGAGAACAGCACCAAAATGTTTTAATTCCTGATAAGCAGATATGGTCCCACCATAAATGATGGGACCAGCAAATTAGATTTGAGAACATGGAAAAGGACATTAGATGTTTTCTTGATACAGTTGTATGATGTACAGATGTACAAGCTCTGACTTGAAATTCATCAACTTGACCTACCAGAGAACCTTAAAGAATGGGTGTGAATGCGGGCTGTGCCTTTTGTGAAATGTCCTGTAAACATTTGTTCCAGTACATTTGATTCTCAATTTACAATGAAGAAGGATTCATTMATCTGAAGAGAGATTGCTTAATGGCCTCTATAGAGCCAGAACCTTTATTAATATAATGGTGTCAGATTTCATTCGGGTGATGTTCAGAGCTGCAAAACAGTTGAAGAAGTGGCATTTTAAATGAAATTGTATTTCTGTTCTTATGGCTAGTATTAAATTTTGCAGTGACTTTTCAGTCATTTACAACTCTCATGAAATGGCCAAACGTAGGCCTTCTGGAACAGAGCAGCTTCTTCAATTTGTTTGGCCTTTAATGTTTACAAAATATATGCGTCAGTGTTTTGTATAAGTGCTAGTGGGACTCTAGGTATTTTCCCCTCCCGTGAAAAAGAATCCGTGGCAGAAACAAGATAATTAGTCTTGTTACAGCTTGACATGTGTGGTGAATCAGACGTATGTATGTTGTGCTATTTATTTGCTCTATAAATTAATGTCAAATATACATAATACGCATGCATATAAAAATGCATGTGTATGATTATACGTATACATAATATTCCAAGCTTGTCTTGGGGTGAGGCCAGGGGAAATCACAATGTCTGACTGTTAGGAAAGCTCCTTCCCCCAGCTGTGTGGCTCTCAGGTTTTACATGCCCAGAGGACATTTGTGATGATCCTTTCAGTGATTGCAACCAGCGTGGCTCTTTCCCAGTTACACTGTCAATTGGTTTCTAATTTGAGGGCTTATAATGGGGCTCCCAACAAAATACAGGGCTGCATCTTTGAAAATGAATCGCTGAGTTCCTGCAGAAAGTCCAGAAGATGAGTTAAGGGTGTATGAAGAAATAATGCTTAGAAGTGTTGTTGCAGATGGATGCCAGTCCTCTGGGTCTTTTCATGAAGCTTTCCCAGGGACCCTGCGCTTCGGTTTCATTCTCCATGTCATCCTTGAGAACGCAGAGTTCCTGTGAAGTCTGTTGAAATAGCGTAACAACAGGAGTGTCTCGAGTAGCTGCTTTTCCTCCTCTTCTTCCGCTTTTCTGGCCCTACTCCTGCCCATGTTTCAGTGCTGCTAATTCACAAGGTTATTTTCCTTCATCCAGATCAGGGGCAGGGAGGAAAAAGCCACTAGACTTAATATATAAGGGACTAATATTACCTGTAGCATCTTCAGCCTTCCTTGGTCTCGTCTCAGATGGCATGGAATTAAATAGTTACTATTAAAGATTAATAAGGGTTTACAGATGGTTATCAAGTGTTTATAATTGTGTTACAGAGAAAATCTTCAGTATCATTTCCAATATTTTTGTGGTACTGTGACGAAGTATTTAATTTCCATTAGTAGTAGAATATTCCGTTAAACAAGTCTGGCAAATGCTCAAAGAATTGACTGTTTTGAATATACAATTGTACACGCAGAGCTTTTCTTATTTCCAGTGAAAGTCCAGAACACCTTCAATAGGAAGAATAATAGGACTGTGTTTCAGGATCTCAGTGGGGAAGGGTTTGGGAAGAGTTAATCATGGAGCTTTATAGACATAATCAGATTAAACCAATAATGTGAGTAAATAGATTGGAGCCTAGTAAAAAGGACTGGGTACTATGACATCCATGTTTGTCCACTCTGAAGGTAGAGACCTAGAACATGGGCCTGATTCCCAAGGTTATTTTAAAATAGAACATATTCTCCTCTGCACTCAGCCTTACCACCACAGGCAACACTGGTATTTGAAGCGTCTTCCCAGGAGTAACTGAAATAGTGTTCACTGCAACCAGGCTAAGCATAGAGTTTGTGTAATACTTATAGCGTGTTTGTATATGTCTATTTTATAATCTTAATTACCGATCTCTGCCCTCTCCTGGTTTGTAGGTTCTGTGTGGTAAATTTTCTAGAAAGTAATGCCTGCCTTACGTTGAACCCAAATGGGCTGTCAGGGACTTTGTGTGAATGAAGGTCAGTAGTTTTGAAGAGAGCATAGTCAAATCTTGTTACTTACCTAATGGCAGGAGGAGTTGTGTCCTTGGGCAGCCCTGTGTTACTGGCAACGTTTTAGACATTCAGAAAATTTGCTTCTCAAAAGGAAACCATGTTTCTGATGAGAAATCCAGGAGGAATTGCCATAAGCCTGAGGAGTTGTGTAGTAAATTAATTTGTAATCCAAACTGCTGATAAAGATGTAAATTCAATCTCATTGTTTTCAAGTCTTTAAACTGAGAAAGCGTGCGTTTTGATAAGCTGTTTGTTTTAACCGTGGTGTAGAAAGGTGGGTCTTGATCGTGTTACCCTTCCTTTCATTCCATCGTCTGATGGCATTAGACTAAATGCTGTCCAATGCTGTGTGATGGCATTAGGCTAAAGCTGCCATAGGATGATTTGTGTAGAATCTTTTTGTACAGCTGCAGTATTGCCAAACCCAAACATCTAGAAATCCCGAGGAAAGCTTTATTGTGCCTTTTTCAAAATCATGAGGTTGATTTAAAAAAATACGGATTTTTTTTTTTTTTTAGTTTATCTCTTGTTTTTGAGTTGCACGACCTGGTTTTCTCTGCAACCAGCAGGTTTCACCTTTCAGTTAAAATAAGTGGCAAACTTCTCATGTGGTGGAGCTGGGGTTGTGAGGAAACAGGCCAAATCTTCTCACTCTTGATATGCAAAGGAGAAATGAAGGAGCTGCCACTCTGAGCAACGAATTTTCAGGTTTACAGAAATCAAATTCTTTTGAACGCATACGTTGCAAAGGTGCGGGTCTCCCATCTGAGCTGGCGTTGCACCTCTATGTTCTAAATCATGGTATTTTCATCCAAATTTTTTTCAGACATATGCAACTTTCACCATGTAGGTGTGTTTTTTCTTGCCTCATTAGGGTCGGCTGACTTTCAATTGGTGATGTTTACGGTGGGAATGGCACATGGAACTGTTTACCAGCATTAGCCCGAGGCATTATGACTTTTGGTTTTGAGGCCCGTATTCTCTGGGATATGCTTTTTATTAGAGCAGAAATGTGATCACAAAGCTAGGTATAAAATTATATGGGATATAATTTTGTAACCCAGCCATGCTATTACTGTGAGTGTTAATTACTTCATTCTTAACCCTCATGCAGAGTACAAAGGAGAGTTAAATGCTTTGGCCCAGCCACTTACGTCGTTGTGGCAAACAGCATGTAGGGGTTTCAGAACTTCAGATCTTGATCTGAAGCAACGGAGTTTTCTTAAATGCCTTTCACCATGCTTGTTCTAGTCAAATGACACATAAATCAGCACAGTTAACATTCAGCGAAACCAGCCCTGCTGTATGCAGTGTTGATTATCAAAATGGTTACCCTAAGTAAATAAATGGTGATCTATTAATAAAATAAAAGCCTGCCTGAATCTCATATTTAATGAAACCAGAACGGATAATACCAGACCTTTACCAGGCCTTTGGTACTTCAGGTCTGCGCCATAATCCCCGCAAAGGCACATTTATATGGCCTGCAAGCGCAATATATATTGGCGCKCTCTGGCTGTAACAGCAGAACTGTCATAAGGATAGGCTGAGAAGCTTTTACAAATACTTTTAAAATTTTGATTTTGAGCCTCTGATCTCTGTGCAGGCTTGAAATATACTTCTTGGGGTATTTGAAAGACGGCTCCTTAGCTGAAGAAAAGTTTACCTTGATAAAATGAGACTGATTTGAGCACATCTCTGCAGAGTTGGGGCAGTTGAAGGTGCTCACCCTTCGGATAGGATCAGTAAGAACTATGAGAGAACCTGAGCTATGACTCAGGCCTTGGGACGTGAATTCAGGCTAAGATATGGAAACTGCTATCTCTGGTTTAGGCAAAACATGCAGTGACAACTAAGGAATCAAATGTGTGTATTTATTCTTATAGGGCTAATGTTGTTTGCCTGGGCAATATAAGCAATTTTTTGAAATGGACTGAAACTTACTCCTCCGTATTTTTCTGTGTTTTAAGACTTGCAAATTGTACAGTGATTATACAAAATTATCTACTGATTGGTTAGGAGGTGCAGATTTCTCTCCACCAGATTTACACTCTTGTCCTGCTTGTATAATGAGGAACTAAGAGAAACTTAGAAGTCTGTAAGATTCCTGGATTTATAAAAGCATTTATATTGTTGTATGAGCCACATAACTGAGCACCATAACAGACTGTATGTACGATTAGCCAGAAATTGTCACTGAGTATCAAACCTCTCTGTCCTCCTTTCCAGAATGATGAAGTCCTCTGTACACACAGAAGAAGATGACTTTGTGCCAGAGCTTCAGAGAAGCATCCATCCCAGAGAGAGGCCAGATTGGGAGGAGACTCTCAGCGCTATGGTAAAACACCTTGTTGCGTTTTCTATATGCATTATTTTCGTTTCTGAACAATCTACTCTTATATTCTAGTTACGCATTGATTTATGTTCCCTGAGTTTAAGATTTTTAAATGGATTGCATAGTACTTTCAACAAGACCAAAATACTTTCCTTCCTCTGGCAGTTTGTCAAGGAGAGAGAGAAGGAGCATGCATAACGCTTCTGTCCTATTAATACGTGCCCCAAAGCAGGTCTAGTAACCAATTAAAAGGTCCATAATGTCACAACGATTTTCAGTCAGCATTAACCTCTTTTTCAGCAAAACATTTGAGCATGAAGGGAACTTCTTGTAAAAACACGCTCTTTGAAGCATGCAGCATTGTGGAAGAATAAGATTTTAGCAAAATGCTGGCTAAGTCTACAGAAATAAAACCTCAGCCTGAAAGCTAACCTACCATCAGAGGGAACAGAATTGCAGAAAAGCAACTGCAAAGGTGCTGTTCTCATGCTTACAAGAAGGCACTACAAGTGAGCAGTGGGCCACAGACAACTGTATTACCTTGATATATTTGTTTTCTTTTTAAATGAGTGAGTAAGGTACCTGCAGTTTCACTTTCTCCCTCTAGCATTTGCTGAATTTGGAAGGTCAGATGTTACTTTATTAGCAGCCAAATAGGGCAATGTGATTAGGTGGTTTTGTGAAGTTATCGTACTTCACAGAAGCTTGACCTGCCTTGTTTCAGTATAGGAGTGTCTGGAAGTTGTATCTTGCTTGTTATTTTCAGATTTTCTAAATTGCCTCATTAGTATACTAAGCTGAAGAGGAAATTGCCTTCTGCAGACCTTGGACAGGGGGAAGGTCTGAATATTCCAGGACAGCAGTGGTGCTCTTGAGGGGCGGGCAGTCCAGCAGCGTGGCCAAGATTACTTGCTGTGATGTGGCACCAGTGACAATTTTTCCCTCTTATTGGATCATGTGGCAGTGGCAGGGCTTCCGCCTGGAAAAGCTGTATGTTCTCTGCTCCTGGACTGCCAGCAGTGCAGCAGCAGCATGAGAGATGGGCTAGATTTAGCTGTACTGCGGGGCAGTCAGATTTGTCTGATGTATGGGGCTGAGGGGTATTCATCCCAGTGGATTATCTGAAGTTTAAAGCACCATTAATATCTGGCTGGGTCATGTGAAATAGATTTTTGGATTAGCTGTTCTTTATACAACATTCAGAAAATGTGTAGGTAATAAACTCCCTAYGAGCCAGGTATTTATTTTAATTTTAAACAGGGGAACAAAGATAAGTACTATGTTTTACATTTTTAAAAGCATCATCAAACCCCATATAATACAATGATAATATTTTGTTCCAAACTTTATTTTCAAGACAAAAAAAACAACCCAAAAAAACCAACCCAAAACATAGGCTTCACCAATGTTTTTGTCTGCTGGTATTTTCTGTGCTTGTCACTCTGCTTGACTCCTTGCTTATCCACCGTTAATTTTGACTTCTTGCAGTTGTCACTTCCTAAGTATGTTTTTTCTCATATGCGGGTATTTTTTCCTTCTCTCCACCTCGGCCAGCAGTTCACGCTGGTGCCGCCTGTCTGAGAGCACCGTCTGTTCTAATCAGTGTTACACAGCCAGCGGTGCGTGCTCCCAGCCTCAGCGCATGGTGCTTCTTAACACCCTAGAGCCAGGAGTCTTGTGTAAATCACTGTTTGACACCGTGCTGTCTGTAACCTCAAGGTGTGTCTCAGGAATGTGAGTCTGTAATTCGGTGTCTCCACCTGTAACACAAGCTAGCTGGCATACCGCATTTGTTACTGTTTTTTTCCATTGTTGATTTACAATGAAGGAAAGGTTCACCTGTTCTGGCTTGATACTTTCCCTGTTCTCATCAAGGCTGTTGTGCTCATGGACATTGTTCAGTGTTCAGCTCTATACTGCAACCTACACGTATGCAAAATGTTCCTCTCACTGTGCTAACTATTAATTCACTTTTTAGAACATGTCCTCTTGCACAGCTCTATGCCAGCAATATAAAAACTGAACAGTCCAGGTGGCTATAAAAAAGAGATTTAGAGGACGATAAACAAGAAAATTCACATCTCAGATTTGCTGCACAATGATTTGGTATGTTGAAGCACAGGGCTACATGTAAAGCTACTGAACCTGTATTTATAATGGCTTGGATTTGTGCTTACAGCATTGTTTTGACCTCGTGGTCCTCTGAATGCATTGTAGATGGGTCGAAAAACCTCGCTTGCTCATGTTTACTGTGTTGAGTGAATCAAATTTCCACTTTCAGCCTCTGCCTTATGTCCAGTCAGAAGGTCATATTTACAAGATGTAAATATTTACAGGACAGTGTTCAACACTGTCACTTTCTCCTCTCTGTTTAACCAGTGCATCTACTATATTCTGTCTTTTTCCTGATCATTTTAAGCCTTGAGATTTTTTTCCTTGCTCTTTTCCTTCATTTTGCATTTTTAGCAGCCTCTGGTTTAGCCTTTTCCCAGAGCCTGCTCCTTACAAGGTATGCGAGTTTCTCATAGTGGCRTAATACATGTAATTTTTGGTTAGTAGGTGTTTAAGTTGCAGGCTTCAGGTTTTGTTGTTGCTTGCTATTTCAGCCTCTGGGGAATGGAGGCTGCAGGGGCTTGGAGAAGTTGGACATAGCTGTGTTGTTTTCTATTCTCCATTGCTTGCCGTGGCAGACAGCTGGAGACCCAAGCGGGTGCAAGGCTTTGTCGCTTTAGATGAATTTCACATTCTGCCAGGTGAGCAAATGCTGAGAATAGCAACGCACTGGAGAGCTTGGGAAATTCTGACACAGTCGACAGACCGGTGATGCTTATTCATTTGTCTCTTGAACTTTGCCTTTGTACATGTTTTTGTACTTTGGGAAAAGGCGATTTATAAATTCACAGTTAGATGAACGTATACAAGTCGTCCCTACTCTCCCTCCCCCCTTTTATCCGCAATATATTTCAGAGTGCTTATTATTAATTTATATAAGTGCTTTGTTTCCAGAGCTTTTTCTTAACAAGAAATAAACTAAAGGTCTTTCTAAACGTATGGAGGTTGAATGTCCTCCTATACTGTAAATATAAGGTAGGGCAGAAACTCTGTTTTTAATATTTCTGTCATTGCCAGTTTGTTCTGGGCACCTGAGTAGCTTTAGTCCTTTGTTTGATATTACTTTTGTCATCTTTTTTACATTTATTATTTGTACTTTCACCTACTTTTTAAAACTGCTTGTTTCTTGTTTGTGGTTTAGCAGAAAGGCAAGTGATTTTATGTTGGAGACCTGGTTTGTTTGGGTACTTCTGGTGGTTCTTGAAACTTCATAGTAGTTATGAAAGCCTGTGCTATAGATTTTGAGAACCAGGCTGAATGAGATGCAACACTAGATGGACAGACTTTACAGGAGTTAGATAATAAGACAGCTGCCTGAGTAGTCCCTGAGGACTGCTGTATTTTGTATTCCCCCCCCCATGTTCTGTATTTTTAGAATTTGGTCATATTAGATAGACTGTTTTTCTCACTGTCTCAGCCTCCTATTCCCACTGCGCTCCTGGCCTGCTGGGTAACCTTCACACATGCTGGTTTTTTCTTTCTCTGCTCCAGTTTGGAAAATGCAGTTGATGAGATTGACTTTGTAGAACACTTCTGAGTTCTAGGGATGAAAAGCCATATTTGAGCCAAGTAATAGTGCAGTATATGGATTTTCTAACATTTCTCTGAGGTAGTAATGTTATTTTAAAGGAAAGGAGTATCTTCTCCTTGTAAGGTCCTGAAGAGTGCTCTATTTCTATGTTACAAGAAATGAAGTTGTGAAAGAGWGCCTTTATATAGTATTTTGCATACAAGCCTGCGAAACAGCTGTCCCCAGCCTGTCATTAACTTTAGCATAAATTGATATTTGTACTTAATATTATAGTTACCTTATGTTATTGACCATCTGACTTGCTCTCAGCACCTCTTTATGAGTATTCAGTACATTGCAATGTTTTAAAACCAGTGTGCTAATAGCCTCTCCCCCCAGCAGGCTGGTGTGCTTACTGGCACGCACGCACGCTCTATCCCCTTTGCCTTTTTCTTCCATTTGTCTAAATTTTGTGGGGAAGCGGGATTAAAACAGTGAGATAAATAGAAAAATCTTTATTTATGCGCCCTGTTGAACTTGTGCTGTCACAGAAAGATACCACCTGAAGCTGCATTAACCTGACAGGCACTGGAGATAAGGTGAATATACTCACTCCAAAGCCAGAAATAGGATTTCTTTTGTGTGTGTGTGTATATATGCGTTTCTGAAAAGGTCAGTTTTTCTGCAGTGTCTGCTGCTTCTTTCAGCTCCGGAAGCTTTCAAAATGTGAGTCCCTAAAGCTGTGGTAGGTTTATTTACTGTGAGATTTTTTCCATAGTGCCCTGACCAAAAGAATACAGGTGATCGTCCTGCCACCTGGTCACATCCTACAGTGAATGTCTGCAGGGATTCATTCAGGCGTGGATTGTGGCTGGAGGTGACCAAGAGTTCTTCACCTTGAGGAAATCAGCCTTTCCCACCCCGGTACACCTCTGAACAGTGGCTTTTAGGATGTAGAAGTATGAGTGTCCATAATGAGGTTATTTTGATGATAGCCATAGTATCCCGAAGTGTTACTAGTTTATAACCAGGTTGCCTAGAAAAGGTGTGATGCAGGAACCTCTAAACTACTGATGGGAAGCCATTATGAATCCTTGAATTTGTCAAATGCGTAAGTGAACAAGAAGGCAGGTGGTTGGCAGTTGGTACACATTATCTTTTTCGGCTTATGCTGGTGGAATTTTCTTAGGAAAAATACAAGCCTACAAATGTTTCAGAAAGGCACAGAGGTTAGACCCTGTCCTATGAAGTCCCTGGAATAATCTTAGCTCTTATATCAGGTCAGATGGATTCTGAGATCTGTAGTATTTTCAGCGTTTGATACTAGATAAGGTAACGTACCATGGCTTGTGAAGGTAATAAAGGCTTTTTAATGAGACCTCAATATATCACTCCATTAAATCTGGGACGTGAGTGAGGAGAAAACTATTTTTAAATGCAATTTATGAAAGTGTGTAGAGATTAGTGAATTGTAAAGGTTTAAAGAAAGATTTCACTCTCCTTAGCGCAAGGTTTGTTTCTCATTCTTTGTACAGCACTTAGCCCAGTGCTGCCCCAGATCTTGATCRTGGCTTCTGCAAGAATAGATGCAAAAAATACGAGTATGTAGGGTTTCTTTTTAAATTATTTTTGGTTGGTTGGTTGGTTTTTAATTCAGAAAACATCAGGCATGTTTGAGTATGTCAGTCCTGACCCAAGCTAACATGAATACTTCCAGAACTGTGGCAAAATCTGAAGAACAAGGGAGTGTGTTGACTTGCTTGGCCCTGTCAACTATGGTGATTTCCAAAAAGGTGGTTTACTGAAATGGTCTCATTTCAGCAACTGAGATATATAGATATAATACCCTTTAACACATAAAAAATGACATTTTGGACTTTTTATTCCTGTGGCTTACAGCTTTTCGTGCTTTGTATGCATATGAACAAACACCAGAATTTTACAGCTGGGTATCTGGTTGTGAGCTCTTAAGTAAGTGTGCAGACAGTTTTGTTAGGCTGATCCTGTTTTCAGATGGGCTATATGCCGTAGACCTCTTTGGGAAAAAGAGTGCTTTTGAACTCTGAATGCCTGCCTGCAGGTTCTTTTTAAAAGTCCAAAGTTTTAAGCTCTCAAGTGCAAGGGTGAATTTTAGTAGATAGGAAGCTGAAATTCTGTTTTTTCTGTTGTTTTTTGAACGACTTGGAAAATTCAGTGGAAATGAACTTTAGATATTTCTTCACCTAGATGCTCCAGCAGTTGGCTTCTGGCTCTAAGTCTTAAGAGTCATTGCTTTCTTGAATGCTATGGAAAATGTTACCTTAAAGTTTGGAGGTTAGTTTTGTGCTGATGGAGGCTCTCAGGCTTTTGACTTGCTTGGATTGGTAAATCTTCTGTTAATCTTGCAGAAACTGTAGTATGTCTTCTCTATCCAGCACTTGGCAGCATTTTTATGTGAATCGCTGCAGCTTAGACTGCGTAGCAGATAGGTCACAGGGTGCCGTTTGTAACAAAGATAATGATGGGATGGAAATGGGATTGCAGATAGTGTGGACAATATAGGCGTTGATATGAGACAAATGTTCCATACGGCACACCAAGCAGTCATCAGGCTGTAATAATATTTTGGTCAAAACAGTTCTGGTCTGGCATTGCACCAGTAACCTAAATTTCATTTTCAATTCACATAACTTGTTTTCCTTGTTATTGCTGCATGAATCAAGTATTTTTTCCCTCGTTAAGCTTTTGGCAAGGTATTATATTGTTGTGTATGGTTCTTTCGCTCCCTCTCCCTTTTGGTTAGAGAGTCATTTTTATTTCACAGGCTAACTCCCAGCATGAAGCTTGTCCCTGAGAATCTTTGAAAATTGGGACAATCACTTAATTGGCACATTGGCTTCCATTTGGGTTTTCCAATTAAATGAGTTCAATTAAACCAGAATGGATACCGTATTTTTGGCAGTAAGTATTAATTTATAGCAATCATTTAATTTTCATTGGCGATGTTATAGAAGCAATTGTTTCTAGTTACATTTACTTTCTTTACAGTGTATGCAGTCTTGCAGTACAGTGTTGATTGAGGAGAAGAAAATTACATTTTCTCAATTTCTGTTTGAAGATCTACGTATATGTAACGTTTAGAAAAGAAGGAACGACTTGTTGTTCACCATGATCACCATTTTTAATGCACCCTGATTCTGCATATCTATCTGTTTCAAAGTGAATCTGATGCACATTAGTAAATACAGTGTCTTGCTGAGTGAAATGTTTGGGTCATGTATTTACAAGCCACCACTAGTATTTCTTCTTTTATGGGCGTAGGGGATAACGGCAATTAAAAAGATAAAGATGGCACTGGAGTGTAACTGCTAATTTTTTGAATGCTCCCAGTAGCCCTCTGCCAAATTACATAAGTGTAGGTAGGCATAAACATGCATTAATGTACATTAGGCACTTAAGCCTGGGTTTACCAAGGCGTTAGGGAGCCTGAGTGCCTCTGTTGATCATACTGTGAGTAAACCACTGGGCTCAGTGGTGTATGTGGTATCAGTAGCAGCTGTGCAGCAATTGCTTAGTCTGTGAATGACCAGTCTGAACTTCTTGGGGTTTAGGTTATAGAATTTTAGGTTCAGTTTCAGACAGGTTCATATCCCAGTATCTTTTATAATTATCACCCGTTTTATATTGGATTGGGCTCAGACAAGCTGCCTGTTGGTGACGCTGTTCTGATGGTTGGTGCTGGTGATGCTGTTGTAATTAGCCCAGGTTATTCACCATTTTAAGTTCTGAGAGGCAGTGTGAGATGAGCTCTGAAGACTGGATTACATTGTCATGACCCTCCGCCTCTTTTCCTCCCACCCTATTCCAGGGATGATCTCTTTTATGCATGTTTTGTTGTCATAATACAAGACATGCCACATTTGTTTGAAATGTACTTATTTGGGAGATAAAACTTATAATTTATTTATCTGTCAATCACTTTTCCCGAGTCCCAGCTACTTAAAAATAAGTTGGAACATCCAGGAATGGAAAGGAGTTTCTTATTTAAGTGGTTGTTTTGTTTGGGTGGGTTTTGGTTTTTTTTTTTTTTAATGAGTATTCATTGCTTCTTAGTTACCATAACGCAAAGAAAAGATGGAACAGTTTTTGAAGGGTTGTCAATAGATTGCTCATCTATTCCTTTCCATTCCCTACCCCCAGGTTAACCCCAAGAGACAAACGAAACRTGTCAGAGTATATATTGTCTTGCTGAAGGTTGTAGGCATTAATTTTTTTGCCGTGATTCAACCTTCTTAATTGTAAGGTGATGAATTATTCCCTGAAAATGTTGGTCATCTTTAGCCTGATTTTTTTTTATTTAAATCATTCCATACAGTTCTGCCTTGGTACATTTATATTGGTCACTGCTGCATCGGTGTAGGTCTGCGTGATGTTTGTTGGTATTTGATCAAATACCGTGGTTGCTAGGGCACAGATGATTCTGGCTGCAAAACCCAATGTTTTTGCACAAGCAGTCTTAACACTTCATCTTTGCCTTAGGGTTGTTCCATGAAAATTTGTGATGTATGCTGGAGGGGCTTGCTACAAGTGCTTTTTCCATCGAGTAAGGCTTTAAATTGTTTCTCACCCTAGAAGGTAGTGTGTCTTATTTAGTTAATTTTCCTCTGCTAGCGTAGGATCCATAGGATTGTGGTTGTGACCTGCTTATGTGAGGATGTGTGACCTCCTGTGAGTAGACAGCAGAGTTGGTTTGCACAATTTCAGACTGAAAATCACTGCTGTTCTCTAGAACATCGGCAAGTTTATCAACTCCATGGTATCCATGTGGGACTGGATGTGGTCTTCAGTGGGTTCAAAGTACACCAGGCTTCTCTATTGCAGAAATCTACTTCAAGAAGTTTCTGCCTTTGATTATTCCTTCCCACCTCCCATGCTACAGAGGACTGTCTCAGGAAAGTTACGGTGAGAGAGTTTCTGGGATGAAGAGTTGGGAAGTGAATCACTGAGCTAATGTCATTTAAAAATAATCCCCCAAAAGAAGTTCAGCTTTCCTCTTTCTTTTTAATCTGGATTGTTTCAGGGACTTGTACTGTAGCTGCTAAAACAGTTGCAGCTGCAATGAGAGCAAGTAGGAGAGAGTAGCCTGGGGCTGAAGGATTGGGGTGGGAGTTTAGAAAATTGGCTTTACCTCTTCAAGCCAGGCTATCATGAAACTGTGCCCTCAGGCTAACAGTGCTCCTGATGCGCCTTCTGTTTCCGAGAGCATAAAAGAAGTTTTAGGGTCTGTGTGTTCTTGATTTGCTCTGTGGCTTGTACTGCGAGCAAGTATTTTCAGCTTGAAAACATCTGAAGTTGCTCTTTGGTATGGATGCAGAATCCAAAGTTTTAACTGTTGATTCTTGCTTTGTGGCACAACATTTTTCCCTGTATCTGTATATGGCTACCTGACTGCTCTTGGTTTCTTAGTCTGAATAGATAGTCTGGTGTGTTACAGTTGCACGCATGTGTAGGAATGTCTTCTTGATTTGTTTTGGCTTTTTTCTCTGTGCACGTGTTTTTGTTTTTCGTCAAGTATTGACCTTTAGGGGAAAAAAATCACTCGGTTTTAGCTAATAATTTTATGAATGCAAGAAAACATCCTTGGAGGGTGAAGATTCTCACCATCAGTGTCTGCAGAGTTCATGTTCTCGGTGATGTGAGGAAGAGGTTGTCATTCACCTTCCCGATTTTGCTGACCAGCAGCACGGAAAGACCTTTCTGCAGCTCTTGCAGCGTACATCAAGTGTCCTGTTCTGACCTCACCTGAGTGACATCAGGTCCTTGTTGGAGAGCACTGTCACCTCAGATTTGCCGTCATAAATGCCTGTGTCATCTTTCCTAACCTGGTTCAGAGAACTGGCTCATTGAGGCTGAGCAGGGTTTTTGAACAGTTGGTCAGGAAAGCAGATTTAAGGAATCCTGCCCAGTTATCGTGACCAGCAGCTGGAGGCTGCTTCAGTGGCTCAGCCAGAACAGGGGTGTGTGATCACAGGCCAAGCTTTCCCGGATAACCCTGGAACAAAGTTAATGAACTGACTCTTTTGTTCTGTTGCTCAGAAGTTTATGGGCAGCTTATGGTATAAATTGCATGTTACAAGTAGACACATTCTTCACGTTACTGTGTTATTATAAGGGTTTGGAAAATTAGTGTATCATATACCAGTTATGTATTTTATGCCATTGGAACCAGCTGTCTTTATAAACAAAAAGCTGAGTCCAGGTTGGCTTTACATGCATAAATATAAATTCATGTTAACTCTACTGACTCAGATGTTGGGGTTAAATGTCAAGCTGTTGGTTTTTCCACCTTCCCAATCTTTCTTCTACTGCATTTGGAAAATTCTTCAGTTTCTAAGCCAATTTGTACCTATAACGTAACATAATGTTGTTATTTGCATAAGCACTGAATATGGCCAGGAGACTTACCAGAGTGGTATTCGCTAGTTTCAGGCTGAATTCACCTCTGTAGTTTTTTGTGTGATGAGAAATTGCTTTCTACCATAACAGCCCAAAGCTCCACTTGTCCTTTTATAACTAAGCCATGATTAGGACCCCCTCCTCCCTCTGTGAAACAATAGACTGTAGAAATTGTGCATCAAACAGGGTCTGGGATTTTTGGGGTCTTTTTTTTTTAGCCAATAAGGAACTGGAATCAAAGTATTGTGCTCATTGGATGTTCTATTTTCTGTGGCTTTTTTCTAAAATTTATTTTGTAGGCTGTACAGAAGAAGGACTCTAACCCTGGCTGCCTTTCCCACGCATATTGTATGTGGGATTTTTGTTCTTAAAGAAAGTACATTCCTTAGCCAGTATGCTATTATGTGAGGCTATGTACTGTACTGCTGCAGCTCCCTGGGCTGAGATCTTTGTGAATGGTAATAAGGCAATCTCACTTCTGCTTCACTATAGCAATGTCAAATCCAAACTTAAAGCTGTCAGGTAGTTATCATGCTAATGTTGTCCTCAGTAGCTAACCATTCATTTTTGCTTGGTGCATCCGTTTTCGGCTCTAAAACAAATGATAGCTATGAAAGAAAATACAAGTGTGGGACTGTTTTGCTGGAAATAACCACCATCGTCTGGGTGCATTTGATTCATCTGCAGAGAATCAGTTCAAGTCCATGCATCTCTTTAAGCCTCACTTAGGAAATCTTGTCATGACATAAAATCAGCCTGCTTTACAGAGGTGAATTTTGGTCACAGTGACAATAATACTGCCAAAGTAGGTTCATACAGCTGCCAAGCTGCTTGCTCTCTTGGCTTCCACTTACCAAATTAGTTGTTTTACATGTGAGCCGGAGATGGTTTTACCCACGTATCTGTGAGCTAGCGAACTTTATTTGAAAACACAGTAGATGAATAGTTAAGAATTTGTTCTTTGTTCATTCCAGGCTGATCCTTTAAACTATGGTAAATGGATGCCCTGGACTAACTCCTCTATAATGCTAAGTCTCAGGAATGAGAGGTTTCCCTTAATTTGCCAGCTCATGGCAATGCTTAAAAGTTTTTTATTCTTTTTCTTATTTTTTCCCCCTTTGGGGGGGAGAAGCTGGGAGTAGAAAAAACACATCCTGTGTGGTCTTTTGAAAGAGAAGAATTCACTGTTAACCATGCCATGCAATAAGTACTGGCTAGAACAATTCAGCATTGACAGGGAATGTGGAAAATGGAATTAAAGTCCTAAACTCAAAAAATGATACACATTAAAGCATCTTCTTTATTGAATGCAGATTTCTTAAACATGGGATTGAGAATGTGCATAGCCAGTATTCAGAGTTTCCCTACTGGAAGCACTTGTCAGTTTTTCACTGGCTTTTCTCTATCACATTTCTCATTTACCATGAGATTTTATAGGCATCTCTGGCTGGGTAACTGTTTCTCCACGTACCACGATCCCCAACCTGAGAGCTAAATTAAAAAGTCAGTACTACCTCTAATTACTCCAGCCGTTCTGGCCTTGAGCTATGCCTGCACATAAGCCAGTCCTACAGCTATCCTTTGGCATGTCAGAAAGGATGTTTCATTTATCTTTGCAACAGGGATCAAGAAATTTGCACTAGGTAAGGAGCTAAGTGATTATTTCAATTTGAAAAACAAAATACTTTTATAAAATTTAAAAGGTTCAACTGTTTCTCATTCTGAAAAACATCTTTGCGCTTTTCTGTTGGATCTCAAAGCTGTTTCTTTGCACACAGTGCCTTGGATTGCTGTAATCAGTGTATGCTAGACCCTTGCACTCTCAAAGGTAAAATTTATCTGATGCCTTGTTCCTTTCTGAGTTAGGGTGCGCAGCCAGCTTCTGCAAATATAGACGGGTACGCAGGCCTCTTGAGTGTGTGAACAGGAGCTTGTCCTTGGTTTGCAGCTTTGCATACACTCTAGGTGGTTATTAAATGTGCCAGTGCTGCGCTCTGCTGATCAGACCGTGAATAGCACGGATATTAATTCTCAAGATGGTCAACTGGGAAATGCAGAGTTGGGGAGGGGGGTATTTATTTTTATTTTTTACTTCTTCAGTAAAGCTGCTGTAGTATAATGAGCAGATATTTTTGTTTAAGCTGAGATTGTCGGACCTGGGTTCATAAACCAGGTGCAATTGCTTCTTCATTTTAAATGTGTCCAAGTATCTTAAGCAGCTCTGAAAAATGTAGCTGAAATGTGTTAGTGACACAAACATCCTGTATGAAAATACTTAGGAAACTCCCTTGCATCCACTAAATGAATCAGTGGAAAGTGGTACTATGAAGAACTTGGCAAATACTTGCATTTCCATCATATTGCCACTGTACCTCTGACATTTTTGGATGAATGTTGTAYCTTCATCAATTACCATACATTTCTTCCATTGAAAAAAGTGACCCAGTTACAGCCTTCCTGTGCTCAGGTACATTTTACTCCTTTTAGGGGTAGTGCTTGGGCAGATAAATGCTGCAGAATTGGGACCTTTCATTTGGAGTTATTTGTAGTAGCTTGGACATGGTGACTTTCAGTTCAGTGAAAGCATGTTTCCTTTCCTTTGTTGATTTATTTATTGTGGAGAACCAGGATAGTTGTTACAACGTATAAAGTAAGAGTAGAGAGAGCTTTCTTTCCCTGGAGTGTGTTAGTGGCTGTGGAGTATGAAGCTGAGATGAACCATATTTATTCTTTCACCGTGCTTCAGGCTGACTCTTGAGCAGTAATTGGTAAAAGCAGGACAGTGCTAATGGAGCTATCATCTCTTACCTCGTAGTGATCAGGGGATTTTTGTAGGACAGTTTCTTTTTAACGTTGCAAAGTAAGCTCTGCAAAGAAGTTGATGCTGAGCCAGTTTGTGTAGCTAGTTGGTACCCAAGATTTGGAATAGCTGTTGATGTCCTTGTGCGTAAACACCCACTTCAGATATCAAACTGTGTATACTGGCCGCTTCAGTTCATCATCTTGCTCAAGTTAAGTAGACCATTACTCACCACAGAGTAATGACTTTTACTGAAACAACACTTCTGTTTCCTGCTGTTCTTCAGTGAAGAAATAAAACTTAACAAAGCTTGTTTTTTTTGGAAAGCTCTGGGAGGTTTTGTCATAGGGTTTTTCTTCCTCTTTTTTTTTTCCCCCCTTCAAGAAAATCGAGGGGAAATGAAGATGATGTAAAGGAAAGACTGTCATGGAAACCAACTAGCATTTTGAATCAGCTCTGCCATTTTTAGAAACAAGGCCATGTGCTGAAAGAATCCAGAGCAATCTGGTCCCTCCAAACTGGTTTTGGTGAGAGACTGATGGTAGGAAGATGCATAAACGTTACTGCCTGTCTAATAGTTATTCTTGCTTTGTGTTAACCGTGGATTAAGAGTAAATTTCCGCCTTCAGAAATCCCACTTGAATTCAGTAGCCTGGGTACATTCTGACCTGTCAAGTCTTGCGTTGTATCCGTTCCTGTATATGGTACCTCCTCAGGGGTTTTATAGTAGTATTGTGGAAAACCAATTCACCAGGTATGGGATTCCTGGAGCTTGATGGGATTCCTGGAGCTTGGTGGGATTCCACCCTTTCTTCTCTTCTTGTGCATCCCAGTGTAGGTCTGTGGCAGTAGGAGGAGGATTGTGGGTTTTGCATAGGTTCAATATTCTCCCCTATTGAGGATACCAAGGTGGAAACTTTATCACATCATGTTCACTGGACTGTTTTCTTCAATTTTACGTGTATTTTCAAATTGCGTTACATTTCTGGATGTGGGGGAGACGGGTTGACATGTTTTCTGATAAATGCAATGAGACTTCTTAGACGAAAATCCTTTCATATTATGCAGTGGAGTTGTTAGTTATAAATTATTTATGACTAAGGTTTTGTGTGCTAGAGAGCGCAAAGCTGAATTTTTCTACATCATGTCTGTAAATATAAAGACCAAAAATTTCAAACTGGGATGCTTAAAGCTGGACACCCTGATTTGTAAGAGCTCTCAGATTCCCAGGGAGTATCCAAGCAGCAACACTTGAAAATTGCACAAGTGATGTAGGTGCTTCAGGGATCCTCCTGATACCCACCGAGAAAACGGCTGTGGTGATTTAGAAATGGAATGACTGTCCATTGGGGAGAGGGACGGACAGGCAGGCGTTCTCCCAAAACTGCTTAGAGCAAACATTTTAGTGGTATCTACCTGCCTCGCATTCGATGTGTCTGTTATAAAATACTGAAGTTCTCAAATACTGTCCCAACTGCTGCTAATACAAGTGTAGTCTTTAGTGGGCTTTTGGTAGGAGAATATCTTAGTTCAGGGGAGACTGGTGGTGTTGCTCAAAAGCCTTCCGCTGAAATGTAAGAGGACTGAGGATCCTGATAAAGTCAATTGACTGCGTTCTGGATCAAGTCCTAATTTGTTTACCCAGTTTTGGACCAAAGCAGATTTATGCAGCAGTGACATTAAGCTGTGAAAATTGGACTAAATCATTTGCATAAACAGATTTGCTATGCAATTACTAGGTTTCCACAGAACAGCGATGCATAGAAAATAGGGAAGTGAGAAGCAACTGATGATGCTAGCTACCTAATTTTCAGATGTAAATAATTCAACTGTTTCAAAATGATTTTTAAAATTAAATTAGTGTGACACAAAGCACAAAAGATGACAAATCTCATTTGGAGTGTTTTGTTTGTATTTTGAGAGGAGGGTAATCTAGGGTGACATTTTGCATGCCAGGTTTGGGACCGAAACAGGTGCAAACTAGTGGTGAATAAAGTGTGCTTTTACGTAGCTATATATCCTTTGGTTTAAATGGAAAGTAGTTGCAGTTTATTTTGGAATAATATGGTTTCTAAAATTGCGATAAGTTTCTTTTTTGCTTATCTATCTATTCACCACGTTTTTACTGGTGTTAGTACCTCATACTAAAGGTTTTAGCTTGCACAAGATCACCATTCTGCCCTTTTTCCTCAGCTGTGAGACTTATGAGAGATTGTTGTTCTGCAGCAGGGTCCAAAGAGCTCAGATCTAATTGGAAAAGCAACCGAAGTTAATTACTGTATTGCATCTCGCTGTAGTCCATTTAAATGGATACACGCTGTTGGAAATGGGAGAGGCAGATATCTCCTTCCAGCACGATTTGGACATAACTCAACTGGGGAGAAGAGGATAATACAACTTTTTCAAAGAGAGATGCTGGCATTTAAATCTCCTGGAGGTGTGAGTTTTGCCTACGCCGCTTTGAGTCAGATCCAGGGTAGTCTCTACCCACTGCTGCAAACTGGCTTGAAGCCCACGTTTTTCTGTCAGATTTGTTTATTCATTTTTATATCCCACCAGCTTCTACTGCTGATGGAGAAGAAAAATTATTTTTCTTCCTACAGAAATTCTGTTCCTTAGAAAATTAAGGCAAGCACATCCAGCTTTGCCTAAAAGCAACTTACAGGAAKGGCACATTTATTACTGTAATTAGTTATTTTCTTATGTAAAAGACCTGTAAGGTTTATTAAATTGGTGATCCTTTTAATGTTAAAATTCACAATGAGACTCTCAAGTGTCCTATTACATACTGAAGTAATTGTGTGCTTAGTAACAGTCAGTCAGCCAAGGATAGGTTTATTTAAGGATATAAATATTGTCCTTGTTTTTCTTCAGTGAGTGGCTGTGCATGTTCTGTACAGCTGTGGGACAATGGAGTTAAAGCATTGCTTATGTTCAGGGCTGTGAAAGGCACGACTGTGAGAGTGAGTGTCCTGGCTTCAAATTTATTCAGTAATGTTGAAAGCGGGGAGCTCACTCATCGTAGCTGCAGCATCCCTTTTCCAAGGGCTGTGCTGGAAATAACAGGAATTTGTCTGGGTGCAGAGAACGTGCTCTACTCAAGCCCTACGTAAGCCACCGTGATGTTGGTTGGATAAATGCAGCTGTCTACGATGTTTGTCTGCATCTGAGCCAGGGTCATCCTGGATTCCCTGTGTCAAGGGAGAAATAGATACTCCTGCACCATGGTTGCTTTTGTCCTAATCTAGTTGTCTGAAGTAGGTGAACCGGACCCAAAGTGCCTCTCTATCTCTGGTGACTATAAAAGTAGCCTCCGGTAGATAACACAGTTGTAGCTCGTGCATGTCTGGAGTTGAACGAGATGAATCGCTCCCTCTGGCTCTGTTGCTGTCAGTTAATGAGTATAGGCACGGTGAATGGTTTTGACTTATTTACTGCAGCTCTTTATGATGTGGTGAAGCACATGTAAATTTGACCCATGTCAAGCTAAAATGAGAGCTTCAGGGAGCGGGATAAGAAAGATTCCCCCCATTGTTCGTCCCGTATGTGGGCTGCTGGCTTGAATTGTAATTGTGTGACTCTGAAGTTTTGGGGGCGAGGGCCAAGTTGTTTCCGTATTTTACATTGCAGTCTACAACTGTAGTCCATTATGTGTAACAGCTTTGGGACTGATCGTCTGCGTTCAGAGATCTTTTGGTGGACCAGCTTAGAAGCATTGGTACTGATCTTCTGGATCAGGGAACTCGTCTGTTTACTCCTGTCATTAGAAAATGGATTTTTTGTTCCAGGCCTGTAAGAGAGGGAATACTGAAGTGCCTCTCTTCCTCTTGCTTGAGCATTCACTATTTTGGACATTATTCATGTTTTGTAGTGCATTGTATAAAGCAGAAAATAGCTCATTCAGCTGGTCTCACCCACATCACTAATGAGCTATCTCTGGCCAACATCAGGGACCATATTTTTTTCCTCCTGCTCTGTGAAGTCTGTGCTGATCTTCTTGTTTGATCACTGCTCCCTTCATAAAAGCCTCACCTAAAACCCCTCATTCCTCTAGAGCTTAGGGCCTGGTACAGCACAGCAAAAGAAACATGTGGCACTGAGTGTTTCAGAGTCCCCTGTGATGGTGAATGCTACCCCAGCAGAGCTCACGGCTTATGAAAAAGCAGCTGGAGGAAGGAGAGGACAGGAAAGCATGACAGAACAAATGAAAAGAGGGAGTTTGGAATTCTGGCCTYACTAAAGTAAATTAATTTTAGTGATTAAGGAATTTTAATATGTTCATGCACTTACACCAATAGCTTCAAACATCTTTTTTAAAAGCTCACCTCCCACATATAAGCAGCTCTGTCATTAACTTGATTTTCCACTGTGTGAGCTATCCAGCTTCTTCTGGTCTGAATATAAGTGCCCAGATGTTTGGAAAATTAGGTACTTAATGAGGAGTCTAAGTATGGACTTTGGGAATGTATGTTAGACTCCTACCTCTGAAAATCTCTTCTTTAGAAACCAGAAGTAGTATGAATAAAATACTGGATCTTGCAGTTACTGCTAAGAATCAGCAAGGCTCTGCAACATGGTTCAGGAAGAGATAATCACATACTAGATTGTAATCCTGAGGTTCAGTTTTCCTTGTTTTCCTTGTTAAAAAGGCAGGAGTACAACTCCTAGCACATACGAGATGTGCTCTGTGTTTGTACATATATGTAAAAATATATGGGCTACTGCTTAGCAGCTGGTAGTCCATAGTATGCAGTCAAATTTTAAGTCCCTTGCTTTTTCTTTCTTCTTTTTTGCAGGCAAGAGGTGCAGATATCCCTGACATTCCAGGGGAGTTGCCCCTCCGGACCTGTGGCAGCACAGCAAGTATGAAAGTGAAGAATGTAAAAAAGTAAGAACAGTGTTCTTGGATTTTCCTGTCTTTGCTGCGCTTCTAGTTTTGATATCCTGGGTTTTAGCTACCGTGCTGCAATACAGCTAGGGCATTCGGCAACAATTTTTGATAGTATCTTCATCTGAGCAACCAAAATCCATGTGAAACAAAGTAAATTATAGCTAATGTAGTCTAAAACTGGGGGCATGAGAGGTTTTGTTGGCACTCTCACCTGTTTCTTGCCATAGAAGCAAAGCTTGTTAGAGTTTTGAACCTCACTGTTACTGTATTTTTAAATTTTTGTGATTTCTTCCTGAAACAGATTAATTTAAAAAAAAAAAAAAAGAACAGATATATAAAACAACCTGAAGAGAAGCCCAGGCAATGTATAAATGAGATCATTTTCCCTGTCTCCCTATGCTCTGGGAAGCTAAACCAGGACAAGTGGGTGGCCTAGATGTATTTTTTTATTTGATGTTTTTTCTCTTTTCCTTTTTTTTGCATTCTGCCCTGTACCTCTTCATTTGAATGGGTTTTGCACAATTTTTCTTTTTTAGGGGTATTTTTTTCTTCTCTGATCTCCCAGATTTTTTTTTCCTGTGGGCTTACAGAATCTCTCTCTCTCTCTCTCTCTCTCTCTCTCTCTCTCTCTCTCTCATTCTCTCCCAGAGAATGTAAACCAACTTGTTATGCTTGCAGCTAAGGTTTCAAACCTCTAACCTGCAAAGGGGATCAAAAGTAATCAATATTACTTGACTCATCTTTGCTAAGAATGCTGACTTGAGGACCAGAACTCCCCTATATTGATTGATCTGTGCGTTCAGATCACCTCTCTGTAGTGCTCTGATGCTGTAAGGGAAATGGCTCTTTGTTCTAGTGCTGAGCAGCCAGATGCTGCATCTCACTTCCCACTTATATTCCCGTGGGAAGAGAGCGCTAGATAATGACAATCTCATTGGCTCACCACCAGAAATATAGGAGTCTATAATAGCTTCAGCAGAAGCAAGAGCATGTTGCAGAGCCGGAGGATCTCCCTGTCAGCCATCATTGTAGCTGGAGACACTTGGGAATAATTATGCCTCAATTTTGAATTTTAAAAAGGCAAAGGATAAATAGCGTTTGTTCTGCACCCTCAGATACATCAACCCGGGACTGATGGGCTGTGATGCCTTTCACAGGTAAAGTTCTACTTTCCTATGTGTCTCGTGTAAGGCTGTTTATTTGCACTGCAAAAATGCATTTGTAAAGGTAGAGCAGCTTGTCCCTGCACCATTTCTTAAAGATGTGGGCTTTGGTGTTGATGAAATGCCACACAATTCTTTAAGGATGCAATGATAAAAGCCACTTCGCAATTTAGTTTTCCTTTCTCACTCGATTCCTTTCTCCGCTGTTTTGGTGCATCACATCAACAAATCCCTCTGTTCCCTTGGCTTTAGGATGAGAAAGTCGTTATTATTTCGTATCAGTAACTGCATTTTATAACAGTACTTGATGCTGGGCATTGTTTCAGTGATTTGCATCTATCTTACGGTGTGCGTTTGATGTGCTTCAGGTTATCCTTTACAAAGGGTCATTTCCCGAAGATGGCTGAATGTGCACACTTCCATTATGAAAACGTGGACTTTGGCAACATACAGGTGAGTTTCAGATTTCTTTTATATACAAAACATCATTGTGTTTGGCTACCAACTAACCTGGTGGGGGAGGCGGTAGAGGGACCTCCACTAAGGTTTGTTTAGTTTGTTGCAAAATGTTTAGTGATAAGAAGTTAAAGCAATAGGGTCTCTTTATTTGGAATTGCTTCTGTGTGCTGGGCCAGAATCTGTCCTCAGCCATGTGGCCACCCCTTTGAGACTGGAGATGATTTTATTTCCACTGGATTGGACTGATGTCACTGTTTTAAGACTGCATCAAACCTTCATTATTGAGTCATCTGTAATAACTGCATGCATATTTTTAGCTTGTGTGTGTGTATCCTTAAACAATTGTGTGAACATATTTATGTAAATATAAATAATTCAAATTTATCCATTCTCTTCATGTTATCTTAGCTCTGCATTGTGCATTGCAGCAGCTGTGTCATCAGAATACAAGAAATTGCTAGTCAGCCTGAGTTGCATTTCTAGAAGTGTGGAGGCTTCACTCCTTTGTGATCCATCCATCAGAAATATAGGCAGAAGCATTTTTCATTGAGCAGTACCGGGGAGGGCTGAGAAGCAAGAATCACTGCTAGTTTCTCATAAACAGGGCACATCTTGTTCTGCACTTAGAGAAGCAGGAATGCCTCCAGCATCTGCCAGCCCTGTAGCCAAAAAGAGGTTACAACCTTTTCATTTGTAAAACATTTCCTGTAATATAGAGTGAATTATTTACAGCCTTTCATGTTTCCATACTTGACAGTTTTGCAAGCAGAATTATGCACCCGTTTTTTCTGTCTCTGTAAAATTCCTACTGAAGAGGAGTTTGGGTCCTGTTCAGGGCTTGTATCTACTATTATTCACACTTAGTGGCTCTAAGTAGGTCCCTTCTACTGAGCACGGGATGTATGTGCATTGGCAGACAGACAGACAGACAGACACACACAAAGGCAGAACAAGTTAGACAAAATAGTGGTCTTAAGAAGACACCAGTGCAAAAAGCTCAGTTCTTAACGAGGTCTCTGGAAGATGGGCTGCTGATGCAAATGGGAGCAGTCCTCAATCTTTTGAAGCAAAACTCTGTTTCTTTCTTTTCAGTTTCTGTGTATAGGAATAGTGTGGCTAATCTGTGTCCCTATTTTTTGTCTCCTGGTAATTTTCTGATTTGACACCACTAATTTTTCAGTCATTTTGGAGCGAAGTTTTACGTTGGAGTAGGTGTTGAGCAGGTTTCTGTGTACACACAGATGTTTTTTGCATCATGCGGTCCCGAGTTTTCCTTTCTGTCATTCAGAGATATTTAGCACAATGTGCAACCTTTGCATGGCACTAGTATTTAAAGCATTTTGAAGACAAATAATTTAATTCTTTTGTGGGTTTAAGCATTTCTTGGAATGTTTTAAGGATGGCAGGGCATACTTGTAGGGTTGATATGCTGAGATTTTTGCATTTGTGAGAGGGAGAAGCAAAATCAGATAATATATTCCTTACAGATTTTCTTTATTTTGTTCTGCCAACAAACCTGAAGCGTGTTCTGGTGGGAAGTTTCCAC
Source organism: Phoebastria nigripes (assembly GCA_035582835.1). Lineage (NCBI taxonomy): Eukaryota > Metazoa > Chordata > Aves > Procellariiformes > Diomedeidae > Phoebastria > Phoebastria nigripes. The sequence goes on along the minus strand of JAYKAV010000334.1, from coordinate 1,097,220 downwards.
AAGCAGGAGCTGGTACTGCCTAGCACTCATTTTTGTGGTGTCATTGCTGCACCTACAGCTTCCCATGCTCTGGCTCAGTTGTCCTGTGTGTTGTGCCCTCTGGCACAAACAGATCACCAACTGCTGTAACCAGAGGAGTGGTCTGGCTGAAAAACAATAACTGGGGAAGGATAGCTCAGGAAGAAAAAGTAGTATCGGTTGTTGAGCCACATCAGGCCCCTGAGCTGTTTTCTCTCACAGCGTCTGTGTTGTGAGGCCGGGAGGAGAACCGTGGACGACAGCAGCATGGGAGGCACTGTCATAAAAGTGTGATTGTGTGTGTGTTGGGGGAGCTCAATTCTCTGTTTCCACCACTGCTACCTCTGAAAAACTGTACACGCTTAAATATTCATGTACCTAAAGCAAAACATATGCTTAAATAAGGTGAATCAGGCCCTAAGTACCAGCTCCATGCCTCTTGTCCCTTCCTTTTTCTAGGCAAGGTTTCTGATAGACTCCCACAGTGTAATGACTTTGTAATATGGATAAAAATATTCTAAGAACAGAGCTTTGCTCCTGAAATATGAAAGGGTAGGCAATTACCGTATTTGCTTGGTAGGAGAAGACCAGTATTAATGGCAAAATAAATGAAAACTGTTAATACAACAGCAGTATTAGTTTACAGACTTAAAAATAGGTTCATATAGGGCTCATACATTTTAATCAAGTGGCATTCATTGGTGGCTCCTTTGTGATAACAAGGTAGACTAGAGAATAGCAGTAGGCTGAAGTGACTTGTAAATGACAGCTTGGCACCTAATAGCGAATTACCAAGTTGCATCTGAGGAGTAGTGGGTGTAAACTCCTTTCAAAATCTATTCACTGTTAAAAATTTGCATAGTAGAAATGCAGTATTATCTGGCTGTGTCAGGAATTGTGTAATGCTGTCTATTAACAGCCTGGCCAAATCTCAGATTGTTTTGTAACGTTTATGTCATTTATAATATGGTCTCATGGTGCAAGCGGTATTAATATCTTGGCATTTCACCTCATGAGATCGTTTTAAATTAACTTTCTGAGATGTGTAAAAAAGGATTTGTTCTCATCTTATCCTGGCACCAGGCTGACAAAACTAGGTGCATTTTGGGATGCTTTTTCTCTTCAGAAATGTTCTGCTATACTGCTTTCAACAGCAATGTATTTTAACCTTACCTGCGCCTGGCCAGCAAGACACGCGTTGCATCAGCAGGAAATTGCTGGTTTACCAGGCAAAGGTAGTTGATGTCAAAGCTGTAGTTATAGGATGAGCTTTACAGATTGCGTCAGTGTCAGAAATTCACTGGTATTTTGCTGAAATACCTTGCATTTATTACTGCATTTATTTTTTAAGGCTACATCATTGATTTTTAATTTTACAATGAAATGCCAGGTTCTGCATAATAGATATATTTTAGTCTAACATTGGATAAATGTTTAGGAGTCTTGTTAGCAGGGGAAGAACTGTGGTTCAGCCTTGCTATGGTCTGTGTCTCCCAAACARGATGGTATTAGGCCATGGCTAGATTGTGATTACTCAGCATCGGTTAGGTCAGTTCTGCTGGCTTCCTTCTCTCTTAAGCTCCTCTGCCTTTCCAAAGTTCTTGGCTAACGTCTGCCTGTGATGCCTCTCCTCTCTCTAGAACGTCAAAACTCAAGTCATTAATATACAAAGCAAACGTTGCTTGCACACGTATTGCTGTACAGGGCATCTTAGTGTTCAGTTAAGCACTGAAGTATGGAGTTGGAAGTCCTCAGCATCCCTTCCAGGTCTTACGTTAAGGCAGAAGAGCTCACCATGCATTTAACTTCAGAAGTGCCTAAATCTTCCCAATGTAACTTAAAATAATATGTTCACAATCAGTTTTGAAGGCAGCTTATTAAATTTAAGCATGATTTTGGGGTCTGCTAGTGGGAAAAGCTTCCTTCTTAGGGGCTTGGGTTGTTCCACTATGGTGCGGTGTACTGCAGATAGCTGAACTAACACGGAAAGAGTTGATGTGTACACACTAAACAGTGCAGCATCTTCCAGAGACTAGTTTGAGTTGAAGTTCAATGCATGAGCATGGTGCTCAGCCCAGGCTAATTTGCTTTCATGTTCCAGGTTTTGTGGTTTAGCTGTAGAGCTGTTCAAGTTAACTCATTCACGTGTAATTTAAGTATCTCAGTACAGTAGTTGTGTCACATAGTCTCACTTTTAGTGAGCTTTAGGGCTTGTTAATACATAGGAGTTGAACTATTTCAACAAAACCCCTATGTCGCTAAGTTAAACAAAGTAGAATGATTCCCTTCCTAACATGGTGCAAATGTCATTTTACTTTATTTAGTGCTATGTGCCATTAATATGAACGGGAGACATAGTGATTAGGTATTCTGCAAATATTTTTACTTTCTGCCAGAAATAAAGACTTTGTTCTTCCCTTGAAAGAATTAAGAAATTATCTTTAGTTGAGTAGGTTTTAGTAATGGAATATGAGAGCTGACCAGCTCTGCACTTCCCAGATAATATTCTTTGCTCCGTGAAAAACCCATTGCTAAAGGAGAGAAAGTGCTGTAATGCACGTTCATATCACTTCAGCAATCTTGGCATTTGGCACAGCTTTACCCCTTCAAACAGCACGGTCTCTGTCTCTCTGTGTTTGCATTTATGTAGCTGCCTTCTAAAAATAAACCCCTGTCGGAACAGGATTGGATTACGGTGCATGGAAGATCCTCTCCTTATTTGTTAAGCTTTGGCATTGCAAGTGGTAGGAGCATGTTATCAGTGGTAAAGGAAGTATTTGAACCAGAATCACTTCCGCCTGTGGAGGCATCAGCTGCCAGGAATTCCTGTTACGAATTCAGCAGTATTGTTTGCTGTTTGAATGCCTTTGGCAAGCTGCAGCCTTCCAGCCAAGATGATGGGCTGCCTTTCAATGGTGGCTGTGGTTTGCACCTGTAATTGTATTTTCCTGTTGTGTCTTAAGAGTTAGAAGCATTGCAAAGAGCGGTTTAGTTCTTCTTGTGCCTTTTGTCAGCAAAGCCTGTTGAGAAGATATTTTTCGGGGTCATCTTCTTTTGGTTTGCCTTTTTTCTTTTATTTAATAATATTCCAGGGAAGGGGGTGCAGAGGGGAAGGGTGCCTGTGAAGGTGTCTCTGTTAATTATACAGTAAAATTTTTTCCTGAGATGGATTGCAAAGGTAACAAAAATGGTAAAGCCTGACCAGATGCCCTCCTCTGGAGTTAACTGGGGTAGTTTAAGATGTTTCTGCAGCAGCTAAAAGCAGTCCTCTACATAGATCAGCTAGAAACAACAGGAATGGAGGAGTGCTCCCTGATCTGTGTCTGTGTGAAGTTGGACAGCTTAGCTTGAGTCTCCTTCCATCAGTGATTTTAAACTAAGCCTGCTCACTGCCTTCAGTGTAGGAGGGCTTGTTCATTCCCCCAGCTCTTCTGTGGGCATGATAATTTTCAGTATCTTGGCAGTCATGAGCAGCTACAGGCTGTAATGTCTTCATTTATTCTACTCATTTGCAAAGTGTTTAAAAAGAAAAAAATAGTTATTTTAAAAAGCGAAACATGAAACAGCAGTCCCCCCGCCCCAATCCCTTTTAAAAGATGGAAATACAGAGTAAAAATCACAAAAACTGGCCTGAATTTTGCACTGTATTTCACTTTATGAAAGACAATTTTGCTGGGTTTTGCCTTGACTTTATGAATATATGAGTGGTTATGTAATGCATACCCATATCGCATACGAAGTGGTGCTCCTGTTTTAGCCTTTCATCTCTGGATGCTGTTAATCTCCCCCCAAAATGACTTTGCCATATTCTGATACGTTATGGTCCCCTTCTTTAGACCAAGGGCTTCCCCTCCTGTTCCCCATCTTTTCCATATAGTTTCTTTACTATTGCCTTCTAAAGTGTTAGGGGGAGATGTTGCAAGGGCTGCTTTAAGGACGTGGGTATATATAAGACAACTATGTTCATAGTGTAGGTGGAAACTGCTTCTATTAACTTAATAATTCCAGCCACAACTCCCTGAAAATTGGAACAGTCTCCTGCCAAGATCAACAGATTTTAAAGATTTGGAGTCTCTAGGCCAAGCTTCTTGATGCCAAAAAAGTTAGGAAAATATTCGGGTAAGTTCACCTCAGTTTTTGGATTCTTCTATTTCCCGGTCTTGCATCCAACTTGCCACTAACTCCTCAGAAAAAGTCTTCCTTGGAAGAAGATCACACCTGTGAAATTCCAGCTTGCTTGGATTTCTTCCAGTGAAATGGGGAGAAATCCAGCATGGGCTTTATAGTGGAGGGGTAACTTCAAGTATGGAGAGTATCTCTCCATGAAACTTTACTATTGCTGCTCGCACATTTACTACTTGTTTTACAGTTGTTGCTTGCTGTAGAGAAAGCTAACAGCCTTATTAGTGATCTAGCTTTAATGGGCAGGATTCTTGTAAATTGTCTAGCAGTTATTAAAGCCTGCTCAAAAAACTGGCAGGATATAATTTCAAGGCTAAGCAGGTCCTTCTGCTCGCCCTGTGGTTATCATTTTGCTGAAGGAGTTTGCGATCCCCTGAAGGAAGAGGGGGGATTGCTTATGTGAGGTGGGGGGAGGGGGGGGGGGGGCCGTGCTCAGAGGAGCTTGTTGGTAAGGGAGAGCTGTCTGTCTCGCTGTCTGTCAGAGGAATGTGCACGCTCGTGTGTATTTGGAGGTGTAATACTGAAATGTATGTGAACAGCCAGCTTCAGTCTGCTTTGGGCTTACGCTGGTGTTCCCTTGTGGCTTTAGCTGCTAAGTCATTCTTAAAGCATATTATATGCTTTGCTCTCACCTTTCTCCCTTTGACTGACAGTTACTGAAATCGATAATTTATAAATATTTATCATTTTTTATGAAGTAAAAGGTAATTTGTCTGACATTACTCAACTGGCTGGTTATTGAATTGCCTGTCATAGGTAGGAAAGTTTTTTTCAGTTAGTATTTATTTAGATTAGCTCACTGTCTGATTCCATGTATGTCCTTTATTTTAAGCTGATCATCTAGATGTATAAGCAGAAGAGTAGACTATAACCCACAAATAATTGTTAAAAGCAAATTATATTTTACCTGTTGATTCAGTTGAACAGGTATTTCTGCTTTTTTTCTTCTCCTTTTGCCTTTGGATGTTTTTATGAGTTTATATAGGACCAATCATTTCTCCACTAGGTGTGTGTCACGGGGGAACAGAACCCAGCGCGGTGTTCCTGTATCTGGGACAAAATGGCAAATCTGGGGCGCTCTGTTTATGAAAGGATTTTGAGTATTCCCTGCTTTGCGTGTTTCTTCTCTGCCTTCTTAGTATGAGAGACACCACTGTGCAAATTTGGATAAGCATTTTCTCAGACTTGAATACCTTGAGATAGGCATCTTCTCTTACTCATGTGCTGAGTACTGGCGGGCCAAAATGGTTTCAGGGAAGTCTGTGCATACTTGGCTCTTTTTTGCAACTGGGGACTTGTGGCACTCCAATTTGAAAATGTTGACCTCCTGCACGAATCCAGCTTATTTTTCTTCCCCTGCATTTAACACTGAAAATATACCAAACTTGTTTGTGGATTTTTAGTCTTTATTGGTGCATAGTGGCTATTTGATGGCATGAATAAATCTTAGAAGTGACTGTAATAAGCCCAGCTGTTAACTTTGGCATTGACCTCCTGCTGTTTGCCACCATCATAAATCATCTTTAGCAGCATGTCACAGAAATGTATAAAAATTGTTTTAATTAGTAACTGGAACAGAGTTGTGTTGGAAAATTTTTCTTCCCTGAGGTTTAATGACCTGAAAAAAACAGAAAGATGTATTATATGTATAATTAAAATATATTAAAAATTTGAAAAGAATCTGTGAGCTCCAGAAAAATAATCCCTATTTCACTAGTGTTTCATAGTTTGAAAGAGGATTAAAACCCTTATGGTTTTGTATATAGTAAGCCATACTGTTAACAGGAATGGTGTTAAAATGCAGCAGAATATTGTACTCATAGATCTGCAAGCGTGCCGAGCTGGTGTGATTTTAATAACTAGCAAACTTCATGTTGATATGATCCCTGAGATTTACAGAAGCAGGGGTGTGTTTTTATTCTCCAGTGGAGGTTTGTCATGCCAGTGGATGTATTAGCTGTTAAACCAAACATCACTGGGAACATTTACATTTTGTGTTTACTGTACCTGCTTACAAAAAGGGTAGTTTGTTTAGTTTGTGCTTATGTGCCAGAATGTTGAGGTTTGATGACAGAGTTGGCAGCTCAGGGGTAGCAAGTTAGGCTACAAGTTTTTAAGCTGTTCATTCATTAGCTTAGCTTTCCAATGGTGTGTGTGTACCTTTGTCCTGTAGTTATAAATGTTTTCATTCATTTCCTGGTGAAGAGGTACGGATAGGATATAGCCTGATCTTGCAAAATCTATATTCCTGACTGTCTTGGCTTTGAGATCTCTTGCTGATTAAGGTGTGTTGGTTTGAGCGGACCAGGTATGCTCCATCTGTGTTGCCGGGTATGCTCTGTATCCTGGAACCCTGCGGAGACCGTTTACTCGTGATGGTTGCATGATCTGGTTTCCAGGTAGTTTCCAGTCTTTGAAAACCAACACTGCTTTCCCATCTGCTTCGTCAGTAATATAATCTCACACAAGGGCATGYGGTGTGGTGAACTCAAGATTGTTCTCGTTATAAAATCAGGGAAGAGTTGTCTTTGAGTACTCGGGGAAAAAGCTTGTCACTGCACTCGTACTACGATAATCTATCCTGCAAGGCAAGAAAATGCAGGGGAAAGCACTTTAACTAATGGTATTTAGGTACTACATGTGAAAATGTTTGCTGTACTGTGTCAGGATTCTTATTGCAATATGTGTAGCTGCACGTGTATCAGAGAGGATGTTTCTAGATCTGCTAAGCTGAGGCCCAAGTTTTGTTGTTTGTTTTACTTGCAACGGAGAGATTTGTGCAGAAGATTTCCTGTCAACATAACCTTTCCCAAGGGTCTGAGTTCAGACAGATTTTTCGTTTTAAAAGGGGAAGCATACACACAGGCACATACTCTCACCCACACATACTATTATAATGTCTAGGAGGCATTTGAACATATTTGTAGACTTTGATGGTTTTGTTATTTTATCCCATGCTGTGGTGTGTGAGCAGAAGATGGAGGCTTCTGCTTCCATGTCCTGCAGGCAAGGCTCTGACCTTTGGCTCTCCTGGGCGTCCATACCAAAAAGCTCTTTGATCTCCACTGAAGATTCCAAAGAGATCAATTGCTTATTTCCTCTGACTTTTCATTTCTGGCTGTTTTGTCAACAGAACTGCAAGTTCAGGTTGCTGTTTTCCTGGTAAAGCAGTATAAAATTGAATGCTTCCATTATACATCATGTGGACGTATGGTTGTGTTTCTTCAAAATAAAATACTTAAATGAAGAAGCATGTGATGCTTTCACTGCCTCCTCAAGATTCCCTCTCCTAAAGTATAACTTCTTTTATCTCTCTTGAAACTAGCTGAACAAACTTTGATTCTACTAAGCAGTTCTTCTTTCCATCCCTCTACCACATGAATGAAAGAAACATTAATAAAACCTAAATTACTTGCTATGGGACATACTTTACAGTGCAAGACCTTCCCTACCACCATCCTAAATTTCTTCCTTTCAAATATTTAATTTCCCAGAAGGAGCTTTTATGAGAAGCTTGTTTAGGTCTGCATACATATGTTTAAAGCCCCATCACATGTTTTTCTGGATGATCAGGGATTGGTTTGTGAGTTGCAGTCAGAGCTGACACCTAACTACAGAGTGAGCTTTTGGCACCATCACACTCAGAATTATGTCAGTAATAATTCAGAGGGAAGACTGTTGCTTAATAGATACCCACAAATCCAGTATTATAACAAGTTGGAAATAAAAATATATAGTGCCATATACTTTATGTATGTTCAGAATCCATGAACCTGCCTTAAAATTAATTCTGTTCTATTGGAAGACTGATGAAGCTTATAAATATTGTTATAAAACAAATTGCCTGGAAAACCTCACTTTTTGGGTAGGTGGTATTGTCTGGTCCTGCCAGTTTATGTTTAGATACTAACAAAAATTCTTACAAGTTATCTTGAAATTCAGTGTAGCTGTATAATTCATCTTAGTGGTGCTTGAGTGTTAACCTTATTTATTGCAAGTGTGACATGTCAAAACATTCAGGCTTTAAAATAATCGATTTTGGACCAAGTTCCCATTTACCARCTTGAAGTAGTTCAAAAAACCAAAACAACTTCTGTTATTTTTACAGAGTGAGTCCAGGAATTTCCTTTGAAATGCTGGTAAATTATTTAATAATACTGTGTATGCTAAGTCCTACAATGATTATAGGTGTAGCAATCCTGGAATGGGCAGGGAACCCCCTGGGAGCTGGAGCCTTGGGGTAGAAAGGATTTGCATGAAAGAAAGGCGAGTGTCATATCAGGACGAGGGGGCTGCCTTGCTAAGGGGAGGGAAACTCAGGATTATTTAGGCGTAGTGAAGGTGTAAGACTTGAGAAGCATCAGAGCCTGATTCAGAGTCCCCTTCTATCTACCTTCTCTTGTGGCTTAAGGTTTGATTTAATGTCAGGCTTTGCCATTTGTTTTAAAACTAAATAAAAGCTAGATTGAGTTTGGAAACTCTCTTTGGAGAAGTGAGCTTTTAGGCTAGTGCATGCATTTTGAATTATTAATGCATTTTCGCAGTAACACTAGAGCTGTGATGTGCACTTTGAATACACCCCAGACAAGCTGTGTTGGTTTTTATTTCCCTTGGTACCTGGTCCCTGCATTTTTTTGAACTCTTTTAAGCCTCCCTGTATCGCTTGCTTTCTAGCTACTTTAAGCTAAGTGGAGTTCAAAGTAAGCAGAAGATCTTTTTAGAGCTGGTTGGTGTTGATGCTGAATCAGAGGGCACAGTGAAGCTTTCGTCCTGGAGTGCTGCTTTCCTCTCGCAACTGGCTTTAACTTTTCGTGCCTATCTAATATCATAAAGATGAAGAACTTGGGCCATTCATCAACTTTCTTAGAGACAGTCCAGAAAATAATGTTCCAATTTTCTATTATGATTTTAAGATAAACAAGGAGAGAGGGAAGACTTGGATTTTTAACAACAAAATATCCATGTACTCTTACAATTCTTTGTTGTGTATCATATGGACGAATTTTTTATTTTCCCATTGAAAAACAATTAAGATATGGATGATGTATTATGTTTTCTGTTAGGATTATATGTGTACATGTCTTGCAAGTTGCTATGATCAGATTAAGGATAAAACAGCCACTGTAAAACAAACTATGTCTGCAACAGTAGCAATAATACTAAATCTCATTGCTACCATAACATGCCCTTGAATTAAAAAAAGTGCAGGGTTGAAAAAGCATGGGTTTCACATAGGCCCTCTGCTATGAGGTACGTATGCTGTGTGTGCATACTCCAGTGTTCCCCAGACAGAAGTTCATTCACATTTAAATGTGCTCGTTTCGATGACTGAAGACAGTTTGAGTTATGGAAGGGTCTGTGGCATTTTACATCTTGTGTGTGCTCATTTAGACAAGTTATTGCATCAGTGCTTGCTGTAGAGGAATGTTTATTCTATGCAGAATTGTTGGCAAGTCATTGTTTTCTTTTGGAAACTAGTAAGTTACTAGTACAAAACTTAATTGAAATACCAGTATAAGAAAGCAAAATAAGAATTTAAATTTTTCATTTGTCCACAATATGGAGGCGCCTGGGGGCCTCCTCTGGAATGGTTCTGCTTTTCGCTCTTGCGTCAAGTAGTGCTTTTCTGTGTGACGGCCCCAATTTGTCATTGTAACCACTAATCGCTTGCCTAGTGACTTAAGGACTTGGCCATTTAGCTTGAGTTAATGAGCATCGTTTCACCTGCCCAGGGAGGAACTGACTCATTGCTGTGACAGCAGTGTCAGTCCAGGGTGACTTCAGGGATCCTGCATCAGATTGGTTTACACTGTTACTCTTATCCTCATGGTTGTGTTTTAAACATTGGTAATAGTTGAATCATAAAGAATAGTTGAATCATAAAGACCCACTTCCCTTGAAGTCTGCAGGAATTTGGACCGAGTGAGGGCTGCAGGTTTATGTCTCTCTGTGGAGAACAAGTGTGTCAGAGGAACAAGGTTCTTATGAGCTTCCAAAGAGTATGTTACACAGTGGCAGGATTATACCAAAACCTTTTTTCTTTGGAGAGTGCAATTACATGCTCAAAAACTAAAAGCCCAACTCTGCAATTCCAATGAGAAGTTCTCAGGTAGAGTCTGCAGGGTGTAGACCTGTTTCCAGTGTGACCTGAGTTGTTCAAAACCCACCTTCCCTGAACTGTCATCTGGGAAATTTAAAGGTTAAAATATTCTTTTCAGATCTTTCCTATTTTATATTCTGCCTCTGGCATTTTAGCAGAATTTTCTAAATTAAAAATCGAAACAGAGTTTCAGATCTGTCTGTGACCCTTTATGCAGTTTGCCTGTATTTTTAACTCTTGAAATCCGTACTCTGGAGACAACATGGGTCAAAAAAACAAGACAACGTTTATGAACTACTTCACAAAAGTAGAGGTCACCTATTAAGCCTTTCCAAGATAATTTCGTTAATACCATAAATTTAAGGCATTTTGCTTTACTGTTCTTGCTGCTCTTCCCTGGGTCAACATACAGAAGCTGCATTCTTTTATCTGCGAAAGCATTTTTCTTCCTCCCCTGGGATTTTGGAAATATACATGATATACTGCTTTTGCCACATGACACAAATAATCTGTGGCAGGCAAGTAATGGGTAATTCCTGTGTGTACTTGTGTTCTGGAAAATACAGTTTCACGTTTTCCAGTTGGCCTTTCTGTGTCGGAGTTTGCAATACATTTAAACATAACTGCTGGAAAAAAACCAGTGTTAATGAAGTGCTCATGGTCTGGAGTGACATGAAATGTCGAAGGTTGTTGGATCGCACACTGCTGTTGTGCTTCATGATACAGTCTCTATTATGTGATTGTATGCTATTTTTCAGTTGGTACTGTGTTGTGCAATTCCTCTCCCTGATCTCTGCCTGATCTCTGAGGTGCCTCGGCAGCGCTGGGGGCAACCTCAGGACACGAGGAGAATATTTCTCTTACTTTCCTGGCACCTCTCTCCTTACTCAAGAAGCTTGTCTAATTGACCTCACTGACTAGCTGTAAGCAAGCCCTTACTAGGGCTTATTTAGTGAACTAAGAGCTTCACTTCTAGTCAAAATTTAGCAGGAATCCATCTTTAGCATCTTGTGACTGACAAGGCCCAGAAAAGCTCTAAAAAAATCCCCACTTCCCTTCGTTTTTTGTTAGTCATAAGGTTGCAGTTAATATTTAGGAGCATGGGATGCTTTTCAGCACAATGTAATGAGTTTGATTTTCCTGGACTGACAGCTCCAGTCTTTCTAAGATAATGTCTTTAAGAAATAATATCACTGAATTATAGAATTAGATTAAAGATTGTGGGAACTTCAAAATAAGTTTCACCTTTCATTAGGGATTTTTCTGTGCGAGCCTTTAAGCGTACACATATCTTCAAGCCTTTCTCAACAAGAGTGAAGAAACTTGTTTGTTTAAAGAAACTTGAGTTTCTCCCATAATTGCTTAGGACTTAAGGTTTCAACATGATTATTTCAATCTTTTTTTCCAACTCATTTATTTTCAGAACTGAAAACTGGTGACAGTGGTGTCAACTATTTCATTCTTAATGGCTGCGTTATAGCAGCTTTGTGTTTGCTGAGTAGTGCCTTTCACCAGAATTATTGAGGCTGGAACCTTATGTATCAACCGTTAGGCAATTTCTGAGTATGGGTTATGGACACCTCAGATGAAACATCTAATTTTCAGTGTCTTAAGAGATTTTCCTCATTAATTTGGTTGAGATAAAACTAAAACAACCCACTCATTTTAGGGCTTCGGGGTGTGTTGCTGGAATAATGGTTATCTACGTATCGGTACCTGTATGGACCTCTCTCAAGGTTTTAGCGTCTCTGTTTTGGTAGGAAGAATGTTAATGCTAATGATAAAGATATTAATCCTGTTTTCACTATCAGAATTGATAGATCCTGGAAGTCTACCAGGATGTGGCAGAAATGGGCCTTGTCTCTGTCCTTTGTCTTCCTCCTCTTCAGTACCCCCATCCCCAATTATTATGTAGCATTATCGTAATTGCTGTACATGTGCTAATGGGCATGAGTATAACCACATGGTTGTATTCTGGAAAACTTCCTTAATGGGTTGAGGATAATTTCATCAAGTCATTTAACTCCTGTAAATATCAGTGAATGTTTTCATCATAAATACATACAGTCCTTCCTACACAAGGTCTAATTGTGTCATGTAGCTGTATGATTATAGCATAATGTAAAATCTCATATAAAAACATGGTATGTGTGTGGGAGGGAGGGCTTTTACAGTGCCTTGTCTTAACTGATTTATGCTCGTTCTGCAACTGGTATAAATGTTTCTCTTGAATTTGGGCAATATTTACTTTTCAGAGCAGGTAAGCACCTGCAGTGTATAGTCAATTTTTTTTCAATATGTAGAAAATATTTAGGCCTTAGACCTATTACGACTGTTTAGTTACTTGTCAGCTGTATTTTGAATTCTGTATGCTAGTGTGATTTGTATATTGTCTAAAGCCTGCAGATGCTTTGGGACACCCCTTTCTTCAAAGGAAAAGCAGTTGGTGATAGTAGAGAAGTTGTACAGGGCACAGCACTGTCCCCCAGCATACTTGCTGGTGAATCATGACGTGGGAAGACACTAGCTGGAGCTGTAAGAATACAGGATGGGTAAGTGAGTAGCAGAAGATGAGAACCATGCGTATGCATGTGTTTGTGCACATGAAGAGCAGGAGAGATGCAGTAAATACAAGYACTGTGATATCCCCTTGGAGTTTCGTGTTAAAGCCAGATATTTTTAGTCTGGCTGAAGTTTTTGTGCAACATCTGGCTAAGAGGAAAGTTTTTGTTTTTACTCCTAGAAACTTTTCTTCTTAGAACATCAGTTTGACCATGTACCTCTTCTGCTCATTTTCCAGCTTCCCTTTCCCAGAAGGGAGTAGTTGAGGGGAAATGCTTCCATCTAGTCTACTCCATGCTTTAGCACTTGCTCAAGTTTTTGTATAAAAATGCATGTGGTGATATAAAACATATGTCGGTTTTGCACTGTGCCTCCGAACCCAGCTGTGGAACATGGACTTTCATCTTCTTTGTTTAAAAAAATAGGTCGGGGGGGGATTTGAGATGTGAAATTTTAAAACATTCTTTCTCATGCATGTACACACATGCGTGGGTGCACAAAATCGTGCTTGCACCTTCCCCCCACAGCTGAAGTTTGGCAAAGTAATCAGCAAGTAGCTAAAGGTCATAGGCTTGATTTGAAAGGGCTGGGAGTCCTATAGCTCTGTGCTGTGTCTGTATTATATTAAAATGCATTCAGTGGTTAGTTTAGTCATAGACTAACCTTTATGTAAAACTGGGGCATAGCTAAATGCCAAAAGCGCTGGGTTTCACACAGCCTGATTTGTAAAGATGAGTGGTTGTTGATCTTTCCCACTTCTGGGGTCATGGGAGGAAATGGAGTAAGCTTCCCCTCAGCTTTTATCACTTCCTCCTGCCAGCCAAAGGGAGATTATTTTCCTTCGTTTGCTGCTCCTCTTGTCAGCAAGAGAAGTTAGTATTTAGCCAGGTAATAAATAATGCTTTTCCTGGGGAAGGAGTTCTCAGATGTGGTTGTAGTAACACTGATTTTCCCCCCTCACTGTTTTCTGTCTTGAGCCTGGTCCTGCAAATTGTTGCTCAGAAGGATGTGGTTTGCATATATGTGATATGCAAAGCTTGTTTGCTTTTGCTTACAGTCTGTTTCTGAAGCTTTTAAAAAAGTTTTAATGGTGGCTGCTTATCTACTGAATGCTGACAGGTTCATTCATCTTCGTTGTATAAGGCTTTTGAAGACCCTGCAGACCAGACTTGCCGTGGAAGTACATACTTGTGCAAATTGGGTCAGCGTTGTTTATTCTCATTTATAGAGTCTACTTCATAGTTGGCAAAGGTAGACTTTGTCATCTTGTTGAGCTTGTTCTCTTCATCCGAGTCTAGAAGGGGGCTGTATACCTGCAGGCAGTAACTTGAAGAATATGGATCCCTCTATACTTGGTGACAGAGAAGTAAAAATGGGGAACGTGGAGTAAAGGCCAGGTTTTCCAGTGCTCCTGGAAGGTCGCAATGACTGATTTGAAATCAGACTTCAGGAACACATCAGGATAAGCTGAAATGCTCTCCTGAGCCTATGGAATTACTGGACAGACGGGTCTGTGGAAAGGAGGATGTTAGGAGGAGATTGTGTATCACCTACGGGTAGCATTGTTTTGCAGTTTCATGAATGCTGGTTTTGCTTCCTCTAACCTCCCTTCCTTGCTGAGCAACGGGTCCTGCTTGTTAAAAGGGGTAAGGGTTGGGGCTGCATGCCAACAGAACTGCTTACATAAAAGCCAGGAGGTAGAGTTCCTAATGAGATTTCAGATTTATTCATGTCCTGCACCTCTAAATATGGTATGACCAGGCTACTGCCTTCAAGGCTCTTCAGGGTATGTTTGTTTTTCCCTTGTGTGCATTATTAAGTTTTGTTTACTGCCTTTGCTCCTAGGAGCTTGGTTCCTTGTTAGTGCTTCTCCTTAAATGCAAAATAAGAAATGTTACTCAGCATAGCACAGTTCTTGATTTGGCCTGTGCATTAGAAATAACATGAATACCTCTCTTCGGATGACATGAAGGTGAGAAATTATAGCGTAAACCTATCTGCACTCTGAGTAAGAAAAGGTGCTTAGAAAATGCGACAGTGAGACAGGATCAATGACTACCTTAAGCAAATTAAGCTTCTCATTGCCACAATACTCCTCCCCCGATCAAAATTATTGTTTCTGAGGGTTTTTTTGTTGTTCTTTCTCCTCCCTTGGAACTCCTGCTGATATTTCAGGTATATAAGGCATTTTTTCCAGTGACTTTGATTCTTATCAGTGTGGAAAAAAAAGTTAATACTGATTTAGTGGGGGAGAAAACAGAAAAAGTGAGTGAATAAGAGACTAATAGCCTGGAATGACAGGACTGTATCAATTTTCAGTTCTCTCAGAGGAATAATATGCTTCTTTCCAGCAAATGGAAAAGTAGACTATGACTAAAACTGTCACTGACCTCCCACAGAATTTAATGGATTTTGGAGCTCAGAGAAGAAAAGGCAGTCATAACTAACTCAGTGATTTTAGTGCACTTTCCTTGAAAGTCAGCAGTTTTATGAAATGCCGTATGCAGGAAGATAAAAAGTATATATATCTTACATAGCTGTAAAAAAATTCATATTCACTGGCTTAGTCTTTTTTTGACTATGGATGAATGCATTTCTCAATAAGCTTAAACAATAACATATTATAGATTCTAGGTGGTTTATATCCTTAACATATGTTGCCAGCATATAAAACGAACCTGTTTAAAAATGATGGACGAAAACTGTAAAGCAATCTCATTCAAGTGGCTTTTCTGTGTGAGTAGTTCCTGAATGGGCTAACTATAAAAATGGTCCCTTTCGTACGATGAAGGGGAACGTTGCATTTGTGCACGTTGATTGGCAACAGCCAAAGTAAGTATCCTGTTTTGTCCAGTGGCAGACAGTGAAAGAAAGGATGCTTTGTTTTGTGGCAAAGCCACTTTTCTTTTAAATAAATAAATAAATAAACAAACCAGCTCCTTTAATGTAACTGCCTCTTTGTTTGTGCCTGAAGGCACCAAGTGGCTGGTTCCTCTTACAGAGCCGTCTCCATTGTCTGACACTGTAAATATTCACACAGTTGTGCTGAGCCTTACTTTCACGAAGGAACGGGACTACATGAGCAGGAAGATAATTTCGCTGGTGTTTTCCTTAGGAACCGGAATCGTTGCCTAATCCCTGCGATAATTTGTAGTGTGATGCCATCTAGTGTGCAAAGGGCTATCAGGCTTCTCATACGCTGGAAATTCATGGCAGCAGTGGTCTTCTCTGTGCATCTAATTCCAGGCTACTCCAAACAGTTGAGTCACCATCCCTGGAAGTATTTAAAAGACATGTAGATGGTGCTTGGGGACATGGTTTAGTGGGCATGGTGGTGTTGGGTTGACGGTTGGACTCGATGATCTTAGAGGTCTTTTCCAACCTTAATGATTCTATGATCTTTTGGTGGAGATGGTTGTAATAAAATCTTAGCGTCGTGAACTTCCAATTTTCAAAATTCTCATCTTGATGATTGYTTGGGATTTTTTGGAGTGAGGATGGGCTGGGGAGTAGAAAAGGGCAGGAGAAACAGTGGTAATTTGCCCAGCCTGAGGAGGAGTTTTCTGTGGTCGTGGGATGATTTTGTATCATTTATGTGTGTGTCAGAAATTAGTTTCTGGGGTTTAGAACATGTCCAGTGGTTGGTAGGTGTTTATATCCAGTTTGTTGTTACCGTTGTGCTTTCATGGCTTATGAAATACAGTTATGAATCCATGCTGAGTTCAAATCCCTAACCATACCAAATTGGAGGCCATTTGAATCTGACTTTGTTGTTCTTTGGATCCGTTGTTGAATAGATTCGGCACAGGAGAAACGTTAATTCATCGCTCCCGCTCTCTGTCTTCATTTGTACTCTGATCTCTTAGCTGTCTCTTTTAAATTCTGCACATGCAAGATTATAGTTTTTCCTCTCAGTAGGACAGAAGAATCCTTCCCTCTCTTGTTCTGAGAAGTGTGTAACATGAGCGATTTGGTTCAGACTTGCTTCCTTTTCCAACACTGTTTTTGGTATCATTGTGTGATACCCAAAATGTTTAATTCTAAATACTGCCAGGAGGGGGGCTGTGTCTCCCCAGGTAGTGACTAGACCTCAGCATGGCAAAGGCTGCCAGAGAGGATTCATTTCTGAATAATCTCGTTTTGCTTTCAATTAATTGTGAAATCAGACTTTAATAGGGTGTGAAATGGAAATAGAGAGAGGTAACACCAGATGCCTTTATTTACATGTGTTAATCAACACAGACCCAAACAACAACAACAACAACAAATTAAACGCAGCCATTCATAGAGTTTGAAATGCTTCACATTTGGCTGGGAAATTTGGAAATGGTGCTACTTTGCAGATAGGTGGAAGGTCAGTAGCATTTAAAAAAAAAAAAAAAAAAGTACCAAACATGCCAGAATCCTATCAGAACCCTGAAGTTACTGTATTTCAGAAATACCAAATGTGGCTATGGAAACCCATCATTACGTTGAATTAGCTCTGCTTTGAACAGTAACGTGGAAGATATTTACTTTTCCCTTTTTGAGCATAGCCTGTGGTGTAACGAATAACACACAAGAGCGGGCATGTGTACTTTGTATATCAAAGTGCCTATTTCCAAATGTCTGGTATTATATTCACCAGGGTCAATTAACTAGTGACTAAAGGTGGTTTCCTCTGGAGACAGACTGGGTTTTTCTTTTTGGCTGCTAGTTCTGAAATGGTAGGCATCGCAATTTTATGGGAATTTGTGTCGGAAGCAAAGTTTGGTTTGCAGCCAGAAAGATTTTTTAGTTAACTGTTTAATTCAGCTCAGTGGGATGAGGGCGAGAACAAATACCTGATGTTGATTGTGCTGTAGATAGTAGTAAGAGTTTTGTCTCTGGCAAAACACATTATGTCACTTCTGGCTGATTCTTTCTATTGTTCAACAGCGTGATTTGATTTGGGTTCCTGGGGAACTTGTGGATTTTGATGGTGTTGCTTGGGGATTGGTTTTGTTGGAATGAGGAAGATGATTTCTCTAGGAAAGAGTTGAAGCAGGTTCAAGGAAACTTTTGCATTATTCCTCTAGAGAACTTTACAATGGAGAGGTGAACATGATGGATTGTAAGGCATGTTGACTGCTGTGCTCACCAGAAAGTAGATTTACACCTGCCTGGTGCCAGGCATAGAGATTCTGCCTGTGACAACAGGGAGAATATTTCTCTGATTGTAGRTGTGCAGTAAAAAGAGAAAAGTAGTTTTCCTAGAAGCACCATTTCTTCTGGCAGTGAAGCATGTTAACCCTTCTTTGAAACACTGCTTATAAAAACAGGCATCTGATGCAGACTGCCTTTAAGAGTAGAAGCAGCCTCCCTAGCTTCAGCTCACGCGATTTACCCATTCATTCCATGAACAGTTTCCCCCACCTCCCAAACTGTTCCAGCTATGGCCATTGCTCATCACTGATTCCAGTAATACCCACATTACCAAGGAAATGAGAGAGTGGTGCCCTATGCTGAGAATTGACTGTACTTAACACATGCGCTTGGACACTTTCTCCATGTCACTGCTCCTTGGGTTTTGCTCTCTCGTGATGCAGTACAAGGCACTGCAGAGATCCCCAGCTCCATCTGGTTGGGAACAGAAGGGTTCAGCATAAAAACCTGTTAGAAGGAGCGGTAGATGGGGACAAGGAGAGTTGTGGCTACATGGTGTAGGGCCCTCTGCGTGCTCTTGGGTGTGCGTGCCTCAATATACCAGGCAGGTTGTAAAGAGCTGTTCTTCAGAGTTCCTCTAGAGATGTGTGTAAACCTGAGATGTAGTTGAGTCTGTTTCAGCATCAATACTCTCCATTAAAAACACAGATTTGCTGTACTACAGTATGTCAAATCCTGCTGTTGTTTCTTATAAAACAGAAAATTATTTTGGACTTTGAAATACAACCAGGCTTCTTCTTACCTACATCCTTGGCAGATGAGAACATTGTAAGGATGCGAGCAATGATTTCATTTAATAAAGTCAATGTAGAGAATAGTCAAAATTGTAACTGGTTAAAATGTGATTTGTCAGTTGAGGGAATAAGAACCTTTTTGGTTGTCTGCTGGTGTTTCTTTTCCCAGCTAGAAGGAAAATAGCTATCTGGTAGGAATAATATGAGTAAGTAGCATAACTAGTTTAAAAGGGGGAGCGGAATTTATGATCAGGCTTGTCTTACACTGGTAAGATCCTCCATGTACTTATGAATAATATATGCTACCAGTTAGCAAAACACAGGCAAATCAGTGGTACGGACCACCATGGAGACATTCCTCTCTTGCCTTTTACAGGTCATTTCAGGATGCTATTTGCTTTAGCAAATATGCTTCTGTCCTCAGAAGAGATTTTCTTCATTGTCACTTTCTATCATCTCTTTGTGCCAATGACAGGCCAGTCTACACATCGTTAGCGGCACCAATTCTGTGTTAAGAATTGCTTTCTAATTTTATCAGAGAAGACCAGGTGCAAGAGGGGATTGGGAATCAGCTTTCAGATGGGCTGAGGGGCGGTAAAGAGAGAGCAGGACTTGGAAGCCTACTGCTTACTGATTACTACCCTGTTTTGCACAAAATAAGGCTGCTCTTGAGGTGGCTTAGGCTATATAATTTAAAGGCACTGACTTCCTTCATTCCGTAATGTTTGTTTTCTTCGTGCCATTACAGCACCCCATAGTCTCATTTCTTTAGCTGTATGAGAAGCAAATTTTGCCAACTTGTCATACCTGAAAATACAGCAACCAGTGGCACCTTCTGATAAGTTTTCCAGTGTAACAGTTAAGAAGACACTTTAATGGAAGGGAATTTTCCAAGGTTTGGGAGAAGTAGTGTATTGGGGGGGGGGGGGAATTAGTTTCTTTTTAACAATGTTCATTTTCAAGTTTTTAAACAGCTTGCATTGAGCATTACAAATTCTCTAGGGTATTTTCACAGCTGAAAGAACAAAGAAATTTTTAAGGGGGGGAAATCACTATCAGCTGATGAAGAAAGCTTTAAAAGTGTATGTTCCTATAGTATGCTGTGCTATACTGTACTATATTGTACATGTGTGAGAAATAAAAACTGATGAACTGTCTTCACAGTCACATGAAGATGCTTTTCAGGCGTCAAGGATGTATGTGTCACACTACCACATAGGATATGGACAAATGAGCATGTAAAATAGAGTAAAGTTTATTGTCAGTGTAGGCAACAAACAGGGAAAATTGGGAGAATTGCACATGGGCAGGAGAATGGGTATCAGGACTGGAATGAGCATAGTTCTCTGTCACCTCACTGCATCTTAGACTCCACTTGTTAGACAAATAAATATGAAAAGTGTGCAAGAAGAAACTTTGTTTAAATTCTGTACTGTGCAGAGTGAGACTTAAACTGTGAACTTAGGGGAAATTCCTAATGCGTGATGTTAATGGAACAAGTCACTATGCTAACACTGCTAGATGCTTATGTGATAATTCGCTGTCATTCTTTGTGCTGGCCAGCCCATCTCTGAGACTGACTGTAGCATCCCAAGCAAAGCAGCTACTTCAAACAGAGCACCATCAAGAGTATAATAATAAGAAATTAAATACAAGACAGACTTCTGACATATTCAGGGTAAAAGCTCTTATTGGCTCTAAAGATGAAGGCGCTGGCAGTAGCCTGCAGCTTCTGAGAACTGACTTAACCCAGTCTTGTATGTTCTACAACTTCCCTGAGTTGGACTGCAAAATTAAACTAGAATTCGGACAGGGAGCTCTTTGGCCAAACATTGTAATAAAGGCATGAGGTTGTGCTAAGAAACTGTCATATATTAAGATTTCCATTTTAACCTGTGAGTTCAGAAGCATACATGTGAGAAGAGGGAGCTAATTGTGTTCCCTCCCTTCAATGGTGAAATAAATGCCRGGCAAGGGTAGACTGGCTATAATTAGAACCACTTACATGGTGAGTAATTTGCAAAATGCCTCTTTCTGAATAGAAATGACTAGACCTCGATATTCTGGACTAGCACAAGTGCTGCGAAATTGCAGTAGCAGTATTACATGATGTGGTGTTCGTTAGAACTAATAGCTCTTTGAATGGTTAAATTACCTTGCACGCTTAAAATTGAACCCAAAATTTTGGGCTGAGGGGAAGGGGTGATCTCCTTCATAGTGGTTATCGGTGCTCAGGTGCTGAATGATAAAATCCTGCCGGTGAATAAAGATCTGCAAAATTTGATTTTGCAGATGCCCAAGTATCATTCATTCTATGGTCATAGTACGGACGCCTTGGACGAGCTAACATATTTAGGCTGTTAACTGAACAGGGAAGATTTTGACAGCAAACTTTTCATCATTTAAATACTTGTTTTCTTTAGGGAGTATGTACAGTGAACAGAGAAGCGTTGTACCTAGGCATTAGGGCACACATCCTGCATTGATTTGCAGTTTGCACAGCACCAGGGACTGGAGAGGAATTTCATGGAGCTTTAGCTCTGAGCAGTTTGATACCAGTGGAAAAGAAAGAACGATGAGGAATCAGCTTGCTTTAAACTGTGCTGGGTTTCAGGCATGTGATGGCAGTTTGCTGTCATTTTTTTTTTCTCTTTTGAGCTGTAGCAGCAGACTTCTATGCCGCGCCTGAACACAATCCCTGCATGCATTCCCTCCCTCTCTGTTTCTCTTGGCTCTTGTTAAACTCTACGGCTTGTCTTGTGGGACCTTTCCAATGAGAGAGAGAGAGAGAGAGAAAGGAACACCACTGATTTCTCTACAGTGCAAATTGAGCATGAAATGGGCAGTGTGGAAACGGCTAACAGGGCTATGGAGGCAGATCTTAAATGCTATTCATAGGCACGTACATCTGAAGAAGCAGCGGCACCAGGAAGAGAGGAGAGCGAGTGAACCGAATGTGGGGAGTTTAATTTGATTTTGCTAGCCTGGAGTTCTTGCATTTCGGAGCTGATGCCTGGAAGGTTTTTTCAATTAGCTGCTGGGAAGCTACGGAGAGACCTGGAACTGTTAGGCCTTGGCTAGGGATCCCATCCATGGAAAGAATAGATCATTGTAGCAGGGGTAAGTAGTACACAGCCTTTCAGAGATCCTCTATACTTGATATAAGATCCTTTTTGTTTACTGGCACAATATTATAATAATGCTAAAATAAAAACAGCTGGAAGAATGCCTTAAGGATGGCACCAAATGCTAATGTGACAATAAAGAATGAATCAGACTACAATTTAACAGGCAGTGTTTTCTTTGCAGAATGATCAGATGTTGTTTAAAGGGGCAGTTTATTGCATTTTTGTGTAGACTCTCTTACATTACAGATTTTAAAGCTCAGGTTAGTGCAAACTGTGGCTCTCCTTCCAGAGATTAACCTGTGGCCTTTTGAAAGATTTTGTGCGCTGAGGAAGTCAGTCTGAAAGCCATATTAATGAGGTATAAGGAATTAACTGGGAGTGGGGCTGAGGACCATCCCAGTAGTGGTTTCCTACCTCAACAGAAGTGACTGGCTGTTCAGATACACGTTTTTAAACTTCTAGTGCATCTTCTACTGATTAGAGAAATGAGGGGCCAGTAAAAAAAGGAGTGTATTGCATTTTATGGTGCTAGATGTGTTCCAAACTGTTGCTAATAATGCCTAGAACACTTCCTTTGTTATGAGGGAGGTTTAGCAAAGGTTTCTTTTTAAAATKAGAAGACTTTATAATTTATTTCCTTTTCTTTGATCTTTCATGCATCTTTCTTTAAAAATAATCCTTGGAATATAAAGTAATATCTATTGATAAAGAGAATGTGTATTGACTCTCAACTTTTATCTGAGTAATTTTGTAAACCTTAATTACGTGTTTCTTTTTGGTGCAGATACATATGTATCTGAAACATAGCTTTGGATAGATCTTTAATCAGGTGCAGGGACACATAATACTCATCTTAGATGCCATGCTGACAGGAACCGTAGAAAAAAATACAGTAGACATAAGTTTTACAAGATTACATGCATTTTTTCATTCATAGCGAGTAAATTATTAACCGGACAAAATCAGCATCTGGGCTTTCTAGGAATGACTTTGTCCACGTGCCTACCTCTGAAATTCCTGCCACAGGCAGCTTAGTCCTATTCCAAGCTCTCAATAAGAGGTGCAGATCGGTGCAAAGCATCTACAAGACCCCTGCAAAATAATTATGAGAATTACCATTGCTCCTTCATTTGGAAATCGTAAGTCACTGTAAGCTTTTAGGATGTGTCGTAACTTCTCCCTTTGTGCTGGCTCAGCTCTCCTTGTCTTTTGTGTAGGAGAGTTGGACTTAAACCACTTCCTATTTCCTGACTATCTTTGCTCATTGCTTTTCATATGGCCCGCTAAGCCTTTTATCCCTTGCACCCAGATTTGCATATGTGAATAAAGGGAATCTCTTTGCATACTTTTTTTTCTTTTCCTCTGTTAGTTGCGTCAGGCTGAGTGACACCTTTTATTTGAGTTTTTGGTTAGTGTGACTAGTAAAAGCTGGTGATACAGTACCTGTGTTACTCAAAAATCTGAGCTTAATATTTGCCATAAGTCAAAGAAACCGAGAGCTTTTTTGTGTTTTATTTATGTGTTTGTGTTTGGCTGAGCAGTCAGAGTAGAGTAATGAGGACTGTTTGGACTAGCTGCTTTCAAAATACTACACTGTTTGCATGGCGGTGCTTCCTGCACACAAAATTCAGCAGCTGTGAGATTTAAATTAATTATTTGGAATCTATTTGTTTGACTTGTGGCTTTTTTCTTACGTTGATTCCTTACAACACACTTCTGTGAGTAGCCGGGTTTTCTGTTTGTTTCTTTCTTTCTTTCTTTTTTATCTTTCATATTTTAAAAGCTGTGAATTCATAGGGAACAACTCAAAATGCTCTGGAGATCTAGGTGACAAACTCCTAACAAGTACTGTGCAGCTTAATGAGAGTCAAATCTCAGAAGTTTGAAACAGAACGAGAAGTTCAAAATCCTCTGCCTGGTCCAGAAATGCTGTTTGCACAATGCACTCTAAAAGGCACTTTCTGTAAAGACACTCAAATATGTGTTCAAACTCTCTTACATCAAAACCAAATCAAACCCCTCTGCTTGGGGCCTGGTTTATTGTACCTGGAGGTATCTGCAGGAGGATTTGCTGCAATGTTTGTAATTATATTTTGTCAGCAGTGTAATATTAATGGGAACCTATACCCTTAGTCATTTAACACATCCTTGCAATTGCTTTTATTAAGGAAATGTTTCATTTATGCGATACTGTTTTATGGAAAATGAATTTGAAAGAGATAACTTGTGTACCTCAAGATTATTTTAATTTCCTTCTGCCTGCACTACACTTACTGCTTTCTTTCCATTCCTTGCGAGCCCTGACGTCTGTACAGCAAGCCACAGGGGAGTATAGGCAATGCACTGATCATTGCTTTCCCATCAAGGTTGGCCAGGTATGCTTGGATGGGGTGTCAGTGCTTCAGCATGCTCTGTGAAAATACTGAAGCTGTGGAGCAAGACATCACACATCTTCCTGTGCCTGTCAAAGTGGAATGCTCTGTTTTCTCCGAACAAGAAAACAATCATTTAATCAACAACGTGCCATAATAGAGGCTCTGTGTTTGCTGAAACCAAGTGCATTCATGTCTCTGAGGCTGGGCTTACCCTACAAGCTTCCTTTGCAATAACTGTGGTTTTGATTTCCGTCATAGGTGTGCTAGCAAAACTGTTTTTTTCGTTTGTGTTTTATCCCACGGTATGTCTCTTGGTGGCCAGGAGGAATAGATGGAGTCAGTATCAGATTCTGTTCGTTTATCTTCTAGTTCTTAATCCCTGAAGCACATGTCTAAGCAGCAGAGTACATGCGCGTTTACTCCTGTGCTTCAGGGCTGCTGGAGCCTGGTTAGCGTGGTGTTGGGTATGCCTAATAAGCTCTCTTGAGGATGAGTTTGCAGAAGGAACACTATTGCCTGCACCCATCCATACTCTGAGATACGCTCTGTCAGTGATTCCCCAACTGTGGCCACAGTTACTGAATGCAGGGACTTTCCATGTTGTCATATGTAACTTATTACCCCATTGTATGTCTGGCAAAGTACAGCCACCCTTTGTCCACGGCAAACATTTCTTTGAGAGCCACTGCTTAGTGTCATATTTGATTGTTGTCTTCTGAAACCCCAGGGACTGGAAGTAGTTTCCCCCATGAGAAAAGGAAAAGAAAACGAGGTCATCATGGAAGCAAAAAACCATGCAGGAGAGGAATCTGTGTAAGCAAATCTTATAGTAGTTCTGTATTTCTCCCATGTCTTCCCAAATTTCATTACAAGTGAGATAGTTTCTGCTTCATGTGAAGGAGCCAGAAAATCCAGGTTTCACCTGACTAAGGTGAAAAGCAGTTTTCAGCCTAGTGGCTTTAATGTAAAAAATTATCTCTCTAATAACGTGTTGGGTCTAGTTTCTCTGATGGCCAATATTTCTATAGCCTGGAATGCATGGAGTGAGGAATTTTCTTAACGGTCAGTTCATATAGAGCTTTAAAGACAAAAGACAAACCCACTAAATTCCAACCAGAAAAACCCACAGGTGGCAAATTCAGCTTATGGAGCGTTCCAGGATGTTATGTCCTCTTTGCCAATCATCAAGTGCCCGAGGCACTGCTCTGCATGCAGCCGTGTGGAGGGGGTATTCGTTAGTTTGTTTTTAATAACATGAGGTATTTTAACTTCATGAAAACATTCTGTTTTCAGACTCTTAAGAAGTTGTTTTTGCCTAATGGAGTCCCTAATGGCTGCATCTAAGAAGTTTTTATGAATATTTCATTGCTTATGAAGGTTGACCTTCTTACACATTTAGAGGAAATAAAAGGGTAAGACCACATGAGAAAACATTTGCAACTTAATACAGGAAAATCTGGGGAAAGTCTCTCTGATACAACTCTCTGAGATTTTATGTCTCAACAAGCTTAGGCATCAAATATACTTGGCTTAAGAATTAAAACAAACAAACTCCAACGGCATATACATGAACGGCCTGCGCTGGCAGCTCAACTTGGAATCAGGGATTGAAAGTGAGATCTTTCCAAGTCGCGCATTTCTGACTGCAGTAAGAGTCAAATTCTGTCAAGGTTACTCCTGATTTCATCTTCAGAGAGGCACGAACTAGATCCCGCTGTGCTTCATGTCCGAGAGCAGCATTACAATAGCAGTCTAGCGTGGATGGCGTGGCATGGGGAGGACCCACCTCTCCAAAACTGCACGTGAGATTGGAAAGGGTAGAAGTGACCAGGAATTGCCTTCCATCTCCTCTTGCWGTGTGCCACAGAAATGTGGCACTGGGCAAGTGTTTTGCCTGGTTTCACATTTATTTTGTATTGCTGGCTTAGGTGATTAATATTCCTTAACATGCCTTATCTTTTACCATTTGTCTAACTGACTACCTTTAATACTGAGAGCGGAACTGTCTTGCACCAGTCACTACAGTAAACTTAAAAACATCAGGTCAGAAGCTGCTGTATTTGCAGTGGAGTCTTTCCTGGCACGTAGTTACATGAGCACCCCATCCCCAGTACCATGTATTGTTGCACCTATACAAATTCTTCCTGACAAGGGGATGCTTCTGGACCTGCATATACACAAGCACCTAGTGAGCAACATGTTGTAACCCAAGGTGGTATTCATCACCAAGAAAACAAAATCATCGTTCTCAGCCAGACTAATGTAATGGAAATCAACACCCATCAGACCAATGCTGATAACTTCAGTCAGTGCTAAAAGCTGTTGTTGAATTTCAGTCCAAAGCTGGCTACTGCTTGCACGCAGGTGCCGTGTGTTTTTCTGTCTGCTGGCTCTTGGGGGTATTCCTCTGCTTTGCCTGAGCAAGGGCAGTTGCCTGCTCTAAAGGCATGCCACTAGCAAAAACCTGTGAGCAGCAGTGGGAACAGCCTTAGTAACCTTTGTCCAGCATTACATTCTGGAATTAACCTCTAAATCAGATGCTAAATCCAGGAGTAATTAAATCTCATGAGATGCCCTTCTCTTCTGCCGTCTTAAAGTGATGTCATTTGCCAGCTCTCTGCGAGAGAGTTCAGGTGGATGTGTATTTAAAAAGTTACAGCAGCTAGTCACACCACAGGAGCTCTATTTTTCACATGTTCTAGTCATCATGGGTTCCCAGCATACTCTCCTCTGTCTTTAAAGTTATCCTCTGCAATAGTTTTGATTTGTGAAGGAACTCAAGGAGTGTCACAGCTGTTCTAGCCTCTCTCAGAAGTACCGAGATGCGCAGCACGCGTGCATGACCTCATTGGAAGCTTATATTAAAAACAAAATAACAAAATAACCCAAAGGAGACCTGATCTTGTGCATATAAGGCACATATGGAACTATTATTGCATCCAGTATGATTAAAGCACCTCAAGGATCCTGCTGTGGAGTTAGCATCTGCCCTTTTCTCTAGCTGTGCACATTTATAAACGATGGTAGGATTTATTAGTCTTGAAGGTGAAGCTCAGCTGAAGGGATGCTGACTGCTGAATAGTCATGCTTCCATAGGAAAAAATTGTCTCATGTGATTTGCAAGCTTAAAATAGTTCTGAAAGTAACTACAGGCACAATACACATCCCACAACCTTTTAAATTTACTTAGTGCTTGTACTTGCGTAAAATTCGGCCTTCTGAGTACGCTTGCGATTTGATGTGAACTTGTGTCTGCTAGGAGGAGAATTTAAGCCAGCATTTAATTTCACCTCTATCGCTAGTATCCTCCTTACCTGTTCCAGTGGTGTTTTCTGTTGTACTCTGCTCAATACTTGGGGGGAAAACAGGGTATCTTCATAGGAATATTTTGCCTTTTTACTGCAGAGGTGCATTTGAGTGTAATTTCAGCAACCAAATACAAAGTTGAACTATGCAGTGAACCTCAGTACCAATATTAGCAAACTTATGTGGCCAGAATTAATGTATGCGATGCTTCTATACAATTGTATCATAGCACTTTACAAAACTGTCATGAAAATTCAGCCGCCCTGGGAGAGCTTTGCTTGCATGTCTTTCACCCTGGCGCTGATTACAGTTGAGTGCGGCAGGCCTGCAGTGTTTCATTGATTGTCTGGAGATAATGTATAATATCCTGTGCTCCGTGCAGTTCAGACGTGCAGCAAGTGATTTTGTCACACTGCGGTTGGCTTGGARTAGTAATCTGTGTGGCGTTACAGGAGATGCATTTTCTTTTTTGTCTTCTTGAGCTCTGATTTTTTTGCTGCTCCTGGGTACCGCTTTTGAGATTTCAAAGGGATGATTTCAAATAGCAGTGGAGAAATTGAGTTTCAGATATAAAAATATTCTTTAAACTTTTCTTTCTTGTCTTTACTTTTATCATTACTTCAAGATATTTGTGCTGGAGTAAAGAAGTCACTCTGTTGGAAATGTTCTTTTCCTGCTCTGAAGCCACAGTTCAGTATGGAAAGGAGAAAGCAGGAGAAGATGGGAAACTATGTGGGAATATAATTAGTACATTTAGCAAGATAAATCTGGAGAGAGGAAAAAAAGGCCAGATAAATACATTTATGCTGTCAGTTATTAGTTAGAAAATGTTTCCCTGTGTAAAAAGATTTGCCAACCTAAAATTTCAAATATAGTAAAATAATAGCTTCAAATATGTCAAAAAACAGGTCTTGAAGGTGCCCCATTACAAGACAAACTGATGTAAGTAATGGACTTGGCTAAATGAAGATGAAGTGGTGTTTGAATCACCAGGGTAATTTAGGAGATAGTGAAAGTATTGTCTATTAGGGGCTGGAGCTGAGAGAGGTAATAAAAGCTTTTTCTTATAATGATTCTGCATCTCTGAGTTTGATCAGGCTTTTAATTTCTTCGGGATTTGTCCCAAGGATATTTGGGCCCTAGAATCTTTTTTTTTTTTTTTTAAATAAAACAGAGAAATATTTCACAGGAAAATTAGCCTCATATTTCTTGCTCTTGACCATCAGACATACTTTTCACCCAATACATACATTCCAAAGTGATGCATAAAGGTGGCATTTGTCCTGTGGTTTTTCCCTCGTCTGATTTGCTAAATTGCACAAACATCATAAATTAACGAGAGGACAGACATCAAGGAGACATTAGAAGTGTGGTGGTTTAGAAGGAAAGGAAAAAAAAAAAGTCCATTCCTAATACTGTCAGAAAAAATTATCAGATTTAATAGTGGTTTGGAAACTTAATGAGCTTTTGCTATGGTTGAGTATGAGCGGCAGAAATTTCAGTTGCATGTGTCTGGCTGCGTTCGCCAGGGAGTTAACCTTAAATTCCATCTCGTAAAAACGTAAAAAGATTACCAGGTTTCCTTGGAACAATGACACATCCTCTGCCAGGAAAAGCATCAGCCTTTCCACTGGCTTAAAACTCCTGGCGAAAGACACTTCTTCAGCATTCTTGCCATCTCTTCTCTCCTCGAGATTTCTACAGATGTGTGCTATGTTTGAGATGAAACCTGCTGAAGTTTACGCTTGCCTGTGAGGCTGATTCATTGCCATCTGCCCCATCACATCCTTCCGTGGTGGGGAGCTCGAATCTCCTGTGACCTCTTCCTCCTGCCTGGACCGCTGTGCCAGATGCTGCCAGTCGGTTGTGTGGGGTCACGGATGGACAGGTTGTGGCATAAAGTGAAAGGGGAGGGTCTGCTAACGAGGCCTACATTGCTTATGCTTTGTAGCAAGCTTCTAATAATTTTAGTGTTATGAAGTATTGCAGTTTCTCGTAATCTGTAGAGAGCAGCTGTATTCATTTTATGTACTTAATTCCTTTGATTGGCCATGAAATGCGTTTTTCACATGATGAGAACGTGCATTTGCATTACATTATGCACAGGTAGGTGCAATTTGTCCGTTGCTTCACAGCAGGTTTTATGGCGATAATGCATGTATTGCGCTTCATGCACGCAGATCAAACCAAATCACGGGCAGGACTGTCTGTTCAGGAACGCCTCAGTAGATGCACCTGCTGTTCAGGGTCAGGGACGGGCACGGTTCTGTCAGCATCTTGGTGTGAGATGCCAGAAATGTATCTGACGGCTCAGGCTTGGTAATGGATATGTGTGATTGTGCTTGCGTTTTGCTGGCAAAGCTAGTAATTGCTCCCTGTGGCTTAATATTGTGTCGCTTATGTACTCATAATGACACTAAAACTTTTTGCAGGAGCCAGTCACCAGTGTGCAAATACAGTAATGCATAAACTGTAGACTTTTTGGGTTTCTACTGGCTCCCAATCAGTTCATCGTTTTCAGAGGAATTTAGATAAGAGCTTGGGAAATGCTGTGTGGAATATTGAAATCGACTCCAAGAGGTCGTAGGAGTTATTCCACGGGCTTTTGCTGCTCTTCAGAGTGGTATTCCCAGGGTATGTCCCAGGTCAGCGTAGGCTCCACACCTCTGACGTGAGATGGTTTCTTGGTGGGCTGGTTTACTTAAAGCATGGTGGTGCAGGCAGGTTTGGAGTTTGGGAGGAATGATTCTGCTCCTTCTACCTGGAAACACATAGGGAGAAGATTTGGAGGGAGAAGGAATCAAGCATATTTTCCTAGCCTATAGTTTTAATTCTCTGATTAATTATCATCTAATTATTTAATGCCGTCCACATTAAATTCTGACCTTAACTCTAATTCCATTGAGGGGGTGGGATTTGGTTTTTTTTCTTTTTTTTTTTCTGTTTTGTTCTTTTCTTTTTTTAAATTTTTAAATTTTTTTTAGCCACAAGATTTTAAGCTTTAGATAACAACACTGTGCAAAATGAGTTATGTCATTGGAAGCAAGGCAAGTTCACGGTGTTAGTTATCAAACACGTAGGATAGATTTGCCAAAGCTCTTGTAACCTTTTCTTTAAGTATGTGCTGTTCTGCGTGCCGGCTCTCCGCCAGCGGCTCTGTGTTACTCACTTGTTGAGATACGTGTGTGCGAGCAAGATCAAGAGCAAGTGTTCGTGGCTTTATGAAGCAGAAGTCGAAATAAGTAAGTTTCATGGACAAATCAAATGTATGCTTTGCGAGCTTTGCACAAATTACCCTTTCTTCAGGAGAGCTGGTTGATGGAGTTAACTCACTTGGCAAACAAGGGAAACAAGGAAATTAAAGCCAAAGCTATCTAAATGAGCTTACTTTGACATCTGGGAGTCAGAGGCACGGCTAGGAGGAGCGGACACAGCCCCATTGACCTTGCAAAGCAAAGCCAGCTCTTACCTGGTGAGGATTTGGCACTTTTATTTAGTAGCCAACAATCCTAGTCTTGGCAACAGATTTATGTAGTGCTTTTCCTTGAAATGATTTTTAGAAGTTTTGGTAGTTTATAAGAGGAGCATATATAGCATAAAAATGTATGAATCTCAAAAGTTGTATTTTTCATTATTTTCCGGCCTGTGGTCACACTGACGAGTAAAACATGCTCATGAAACAGGGCCACTTAAAAGCTGCTTCTGCTTTAATTAAAGTCCTCTCTGCAGTCACTAGCCCTTGCTTTTTGGATCTCTGTGTGGGGAACGTGGCAGGTCCCGTGCGCCTTCCAGACAGGTTCACAGTAGGCTTGCAATTGTGGAGCTCCAGACAAACATTAAATGAGTCTTTGAAACGCCTGCGGCTTTGCTCCAAGCGCAGATCTGCCAGAGTTTGATGCGAGGATTATTCTTGGAGGGAGAGCAGAAGGGAGCTTCCAAAGCCACTTTGGAGAGGAGAGATGAGATGTTTTGTTCTTGTTAACCCCTGTTCTGGAAGATAAAAGCACATGCACAGAATTGTACCCTGTAAAACTACCGAGCTTTTGAACAAGATTTCTGAATGTGCCATATCATAACTAACTTACCCCCCCTGTTTTCATTGTTGCTGTTTATCTGTACAAGAGGAGTAACCAATAAATTATCCTCTGCAGGAGACCCCTGTAATCACTGTCTTTATCTGCTAGCTTACTAGAAGTGAGCTGCTTTTTCTCGGATGGTGGGAAGACCACATGAACTAGAAGCATTTTTAAGCTAGTCCTGCCTGTATGTACGATCAATAAAGTCTTGGCTAGCAAGCACTGCTCTTTTTGGCAAAATTGTGTATGAACCAGGTTATGTAGCTTAATTTTGTCTTTCAAGGTACCAAGGTGAAACTGTTACTATTAGAGTGGATTCCAGATCGCTTCTTCAGCTGGCCTCCTGCTCTTGGAAATCTTCGCTGCTATTTGGTTTATTATCGTTACCCATCGTTTGGCACATCATTGTGTTAGGAACTACAGCTCTTGCTAGTCAGCTGCACAAAGTGACATAGTGTGAATTTGCAGGTAGATGAAGAATTGCCTGCCTGCTCCGGGATTTAATACGCTCATCAGTTCATTGTGGGCGTGTGCAGAAAGGCGGAGTGGACTTGTCTCTAGCTGTGTAACGACAAATTTGAACGATACCTTGACATAACGTTTACAGCACTCTGCGTTATCCATACACCTGTTAAAGTGTGAGGTGTTTACAGGACCATCTTTAAGGCTTTCTTTGTGTATCCTAAAATGCTACCACTGAAAAGATTAGGATACCATAAACCTGATTTATTAAGTCAATCACATCTACTTGTGCTAGCTAAGCATACATATTCCGATAATAAATGAACCTAACAGAACCTAATGCATCGTAATCGTTTATCAGGTTCAGGAAGTTTGACAGCCATTTTGAATGTGAAAAATGAACATTTCAGATTATATATCAAGCCATTATAAAGTATGCTGTTTAACGCTTTGATCAGTTACCATAAATGCTATTTACAGATTATTTCAGCTATCTCAGATGATACCCACTGAAACTCTTACAGGGGTATCCTCAAGACCCTGCTGTCTTTGGTCTGTCCTTTAAGAAGATGCAAATCAATTTCCCAATTTGGAGTCAACCAAATTCTGCCTGTGAGTCTCATTCAGAGTCCGCTAAGGTCAAGAGAGGCCTTTGCTTTGTGCTCCCTTGGATTTCAAATCAGGCCCAGGGGCACCTGTACTTTCTAGGATGTTTTGTTTATAAGGGATGCTGCAGGAGGAAAGGCTTTTAAACATCATAACATCCATGATTTTTGGAAGAGCATTAATGCATGCCTATTAACAGAGCAAAACAAAAATTATGCCACATGGGGAACAGGGAGCATAAGCGAATATTCATCTTCCAGGGTATTTTGCTGCGAGGACAGTTACGTTACAGGATAAAACCAATGGATTTCCCTGTGTAAACAATTCTACCCTTTCTGTCTCTCAGTAGGCACGAGGCTGGCTGCAGGAAGAGGAACAGTCGTTCAGTTAGCTTTTACAACTTTACTCTGAAATAAGACAGTTGCATGTATGTAGGGCAATACAGTCGATTTAAAATGTCACTCCTCACTACAGTGAGTTTGTCTAAATGGGGACGTTCAGAAGCGTTAAAGTGGAAACTAACTAGGTGGGT
Source organism: Phoebastria nigripes (assembly GCA_035582835.1). NCBI lineage: Eukaryota > Metazoa > Chordata > Aves > Procellariiformes > Diomedeidae > Phoebastria > Phoebastria nigripes. The sequence continues at coordinate 1,063,955 of JAYKAV010000334.1, read as the reverse complement.
GTAAAGTTGATGAATATAAATCAGTAGGTTAATCCTCGGGTAGGAACGCTCTTTCAAATGCAAAGTTTGCTGTAACTTAGTCGTCCTACACACACGGACCTCACGCCTACAGATGATTCACTTGCTATTTCTGGAGAGTTCGTGTATAGACTTGGCTTGACATAAGTCCAAACTGGTGTAAATTACAGTATATGTAAGAGGAAAGGTGATGCAATTCAACCTTTGTCTTAACTTGATCCGTACCTTTTTCTGCCCCGCATTGTGTTGCACAGAATCAGGCCTTGAACATGTTTAGGGAGCTGCTGCATTTGTATGTTGGCATTTTCATTGCCCGGCTGCTGGCTTTTCAAGTAAATGGAGTCTGCTGGAGCGCAGCGGAGCCTGCAGTGATGTCCTTTAGCACTGATATACTTAAGGGAGGCAAGGCCAGAAATTTCATTGTGGGTTGATAGAGTAGGTGTATGTACCCGAAATAAGCACAGGGGAGATTAAAGGATGGAAACTTTTCTCCGTGAGTAGGAAACCCACATTTAATTGAACTGGAGCTCCTTGGTACCTGACAAATGTGGAAAATACCTCCAGCCATGTATTAGCTTTCCTTTACTGCATGCTTTGTTATTTTGTTTTTCTTTGTCTGTTAGTTAGTTTCAAAACTTAGTAGCACTTTAAATATGAAATTTGGTAGCAAAGAATGATGATGAAGTGGAGGGGAACGTGCAATGCAGAAATAAATAACGGTCATATTTAATCATATTAATGGCAGCAGGCTATACTCTGGTTACACGCATAGAAAAGTCATTCTTATAGATCTTTAAAATAGTGGTTTTCTGGCATGCAGGTTTTTTTAGTGGAATTAAGCTCACCACGTGAAAGATCCTCCACAGCGGTTAGAAAGATTTATCTCTGGGACTGTATTGCACACCAACCTTATGAGGATGTGAGCGTGCGTAAAAATCTTTAAAGTTCTCGCTGGAAGGCTTTACAGAAGAAAGCTCGCTTTGAAGGGAGAATTTATAGGTGGAACGAGAGGCTGTCCGGAAGCTGAAAAAGAAAGTGTGCTGAGAAAGTGGTGCAGGAGAAGCTGCAACAGTGGCCGAGGGAGACATTTCATGGATTTTCTAGAGAGGTGATTTATGATGGAGTAAAGATAGTATCCAAATGGAGGTGACACTGAGTGGATTTCATCTTCAAGAGCTTGCACAGTGTTTTAAGACTTTCTATGTCCTTCTAGTTATGTAAAGAGCAGCCCCAGCAAAAGGCTCTTAGATGTCCCCAGTTAGGTACAATTTTTTTTAAACTGCTGTACACTGTTAGGCAACAGTGGAGACTGAAGGCGCAAACTTGATTTTTGATACAAATTCTTTGATGGAATATTTGCATTTGCTCGCTAAAAAGGACTGCCACAAAGCAGGAGAAAGTTTTATTTGCATAACCAGCATGAGGGAGTGGTAAGCATTTGCACGCATGCTCTTTCTTCCTCTAAATACATTTAATGTTGTAAAAATATAATAAATTATGACAATCCAAAGACTTTATTTGGTCCAAAAATCTTTTTAATTATCTGCAATCATGTATACAACCATCAGAAAAGATGTATTCAGGAAGTTAGGTCTGGTGAAGGAAGAGTGCTGAATTTGTGTGCTCTGCAACTTCCTTACAGAAGAGCAAGAGAGAGATACTGGCAAAATGCAAAGTTAAATTCATTCTGGGTATCAGTGGTCATTTATGTGTAAGAGAACTTTGCCTTACATCTCCCTCTTTCTCAGGAGGTACATGCCTCTAATCACCTGGTTCTGATTTTCTCTTGCTTATATTCATTAAAATATAGCAATTTGTGATTTTTCTCCTCAGTCTTTTGTTCATTTCTGCTTTCATTAGTTGTTGGGTTTTTTTGGTCTTAGCTAATTATGGTTTTTTAATAGACTTAAATTTTTATGTACACATTTTCCAAGAGAGAAAGTGTTGTTCCAAAAGACCTTTATGTAAAAAGTCCTGGACTCTTCTTGAGCGCTTTCTATTTTCAAGCTGGCATCATTTCTGCTTAAGAAAGAAGGCGAATAACTCTTCTGGCAAGTACGGCAGTGCTTTCACTGCACAATTTAATGTCCATCATACAAGGAGTAAAGGTAGCAGTGATGGCTGTGTGTGGGCAGAGAGGTTGAGATACCTCATCCTGTTCCGTGTTTAAGGGAGTGTTTCATGGTTTTCTATTCCCGGGGCTCTGCACTGGATAAAGATCTCTTTTTCTTTTATAAAACAACTTTTTGGAAGATATTTCCTTTTTTTATTTGCTTTGCAAACAGTCTTAATTTGCTTACGATCACTTTGTAATTTCTCTTTTCAGAGAAGATCATTAAATGTAAGCCTTTCTAAGCATAGGATATCAAGACTAGTGGGAGTAGCAGGACTAGTAGTAGGACTAGTCGAGGCGCTTGGAACATGTACAGGAATGACACGGTTAAATCTCTCCTCACTGCTCTGAAAAAAAGCACATCCTGATGTTGTATTTAATGACTCTGTATGTGATGAATGGTGCCATAAAGCTCCCTGTTGTGGTAAATTGCTTGACAACACTGAAATTAGGAGATATGTTTTATTATATAATGTCTGCCTGAACATATAAAATAAAAAATGAATAAAATTGTGGGGGGGAGGGGAAATCACTGTTATCTGATACATGAATATTTATAGAGATATTTTCAGTCAACAATTAATTTTGCAGACTTCTAAGCTAGAGGTTTAATCCCTGGCTTGAACAGTTTGCCTTCCTATGATTGTTTTATTTTTGAACCATATTTTTATTTTTAAACTGTCAGGTGAGATGCCAAAATCCAATGGCATTCAAGGGTCTGTGTAAGCCATGAATGCTGAATATTTTCTATCTGACAACTCCAGACAGACAAGCACTTCCCTGATTCCCTGATACTCAGCATGTCTTGGAGCAAGTTGACGTGAATGTTGTGCTTCATGCATTATTACATGCCTGGCTTATCCCTGCTCACTGACCTGGTCTTTCTCTTTCCCTCTTTTCCCCATCCCCTCCCCTTGGTGTAGCTTTCGCTCCCGGAGGAACAGAATGAAGTAACGAGAAACGGCTGTGAATCCAAGGAACTGGTCTACCTTGTACAGATCTCTTGTCAGGTAAATGCCATGTTTTCTCTCCCCACCTCGTTTTGCAGACTGTATTGCATTATGTTTGGCAACACAGCCTCATAATATTTTGATATGACACTTTTCTGTGGCATGTGTGGTTTTTTCCACTTCTTCACTAGCTCAGCCCTCAAAAGGATGCTGTCTGTGGTACTGCGACCAGCTAATTTTAAGAAAAGAAAAGGAGCATCGAGGGGAGAAAAAGGAGTCTGTTAAGCAAATAATCCTCGCTACAGTTTGTGCAGAGCTGCACAACAATTAGCCTAGAGACACAAGCGTGCATGCTTAGAATATGCGTACGTATGCCTGTCAGTTGTGGGGGGAGTGTACATTGACATACRGATGCACCAGATACATAAACAGAGGAAGGACGTGAGGGAGAATGCCGGCCAGTATTTTTGTTGATCAAGGCGTGCTGCTGGCAGCCAAGAGATGGGGATTCTTGATCTGTTCCCATTTATGTCTCCAGACATCTGGTATGAAATTCTTTCACTGCCTCTGCTACTGTGGTATCAAGATGCTTTGGGCAGATAAATCTGCCGCTTTGTACCACAGATTCCCCATCTGCTAATACGGGGATAGTGACTGTGTAAAACGCTGCAGAATAGGTTATCGTATTGTTGTTTGTCGGAGACATATTGCATTGACAAATTCAATTGAGAGTTAATACCTGTGTTTGGTCATTTTTCTGGTCTTTATGTAGCATTTTTTTTCATGAATCATCTTGGCACTTCTTGAGCGTCCATCTTATCAATTTATGCTGCACATTAATGGGAATCACTGTGGTGCCTGTCTCTCTTTTTAAAGCTCTTCATGTGATTCTGCTGACATTTCCCAGGTGCTAAAAGGAAGTGTATGGAATAGGCACACCTGTGTGAATTGCGTGGGGTAGGGAAGTATTTGCTGTCACATTGTACCAGCATAGTGGCATTAGTACGCACAGAGACAGGTTGTGAATTTGCAGTGTACTTGCTCTTCTGCCCTAAGTCTGTGTGCACACTGGTGTAGTGTGTTCAGAGGGAGCTGAGGAGCAGAGCATCCTGCTCTGTTTTGAAGGTGGAGCTTGGCAAAAGCTGAGCTACAGCAGCGTAGTTAGTGTGATAGAAACACAGAGAGTAATTCCTCTCTGTTGTCGGCTCTTACGGTGCAAGAACACACATGCACAACGTATACATACGTGTATATATAAATAGTGCTCTTGGGAGAGGGAAGAGAGGCTGAAAGTGAGTATCTCTTAAAACTGCCTGTGTTTGGGCATTTTGCTAGTACTGTTCTAACCTAGCTGTAGCCAGTTTCATACAAAATAATCACTTTTCAGAAAAGCAATCCAAGCTAACAAGCAGCACTGCAAAATTTAATGGTGGACACATGTCTGTGTCCCAGCCAAGAGCAGTACAGTGACCGAGAGTGAGATTTTTCAGGGGACTTAAGGAAATTGGAATTTCGGTACGTTTTAAGTCCTCACATTTGGGACTGTGTTCGCAGTGCTTAATGCAGAGATGAACCTTGTATTCTTTCCTGACTATTTTAGGTGGGCCTATAGAAATGCCAATATTTTATAGAACAGTTTTTCTCTAACCCTGAAGCATACCACTTCTGATCTTTCTACCTACCTTACTGGCACCTCTAAAGATTAACGGGGAACCTTCAGGTATAATTGTGTCCTTAAACCCTGCAGAATATGTTTGTGCAGGAGCAAGCCCCAGGAATAGCAAATAGCCAGTGCATAGCATGCAAGGCGTTGATGGTGCACCGATCGAAGTGAGCCCAGCTGTCCAGCAGCTTGTGTGACACTTCTGTCAGACTCTCAGATGCTTTGCAGGGATGTTTCTGAGAATACAGTGCAGAGATTTGATTTGTATGGGGACAATGTGGTGAATTCTGTGCCTTGGCTAAGGAAGATGCTACAGCAAGACTTAACTGAGCTGCTGTCCAATAGATCCAGAGGCTGTAAACCATGCCCAACTGCTGAGAAGTTCCGTTACCTTCTTTTTCAGTGTTACTAAACTAAAATGAAAGCACTGGGAGTTGGCCTCATCACTTTAAAGGATGGGCATAGAACCAGTCACCTTTTCCTTTTTTTTTTTTTTTTTTTTTTTTTTTTTTTTTTTTTTTTTTTTTTTTTTTTTTTTTTTTAAGTAATCCTTCTGGCTAGCTAGAATTGCTTCCCACCCCAAGTCTGTGATTCACCTCTTGTGTGTTAGTCTATGTCTCTCAGATAGTTACAAAGCTGAGAAACTTGTGGCATCTGGATTCAATGAACGGAGAGGCATGGAAGGAGCTGCACAGCTGAGCATCATTTCTACCGTGGAGATACTTCACCCCTGACATCTCATGGCCTCTCCTAATGTCCAGGGGAAGATTCCATTCTGTCACGCRTTGGATACCAGCAGTGTCTGGATGGGTTTGGCTCCACGATAGAATCRAATGGGAGGTGTGAAATAGCTCATGGAATGATAGTGCAGTGGGGAGAGATTTTGGCAGGACGCATCTGTATCAGGCCAAAAATATTGAAGAAGGGAGAAAAAAAGCCTGTAAAACAAATTTCACTTTGCTCGCCTTTTGGATATGCTACTAGCATTGGTGTTCAGCCTACTGCAGCAGCTTGCAAAAATCTCCTTGATTTCTTAGATGGACACAGAGAAAGTGAAGTCTGATAATTAAGGCTAAACCCATATAAATTTAAGAGCTTTAAGATATTTGTGATTTGTTGCAAAAACAGATAGCATGGGGAAGAGCAAGGGTATTTGGCCATCATGGCAATTTTAGATTACGGACCTTAGAGAAATTAGCTAAAAAAMCGAGCTTTGGGGTTAAATGCATCATACTGCTGTGCCTTGCCCAGTTTGGACTGTGCAGATACAATCTGTGTGTTGTGTGGTCCATAAAAAGACATTTATTTTGTCATTTCACTCTGTAGCAGACAACAAAACCAAAGCTTTTGAACATTAGACTTTTAAAACATCCAGCTCAGTCCTAGCTGTGTTTGGCAGACTACAGTTCGGCATTTACACTAAGGAAATTCTATCCCACTCTTTCCCATCTGTAAGTATAATTTTAGTGGTGTAAAGAGAATTATTGTTTGATGCCTATTTTGCAAAACCTTCCCAGATAAGGTTTGAAAAAAAATTTTTTTGGAGTTGTATTTGTGACACATTTCTGCTGCAAGTCAGCTTGTGAAATACAAGCTTTGTGTGAGGTTCAGAGGGGTTTTTTTTTAAGTCTCGATTCAGCTTTTCTTCTACTTAGAGACCTCAAAAAATTAATCCAGTTTATTAGCTCTTAAAAAGAAGTGGGAATATATAGAGAGCTGTTCCAAGTGTTTCTGAAAAGTGGAAAGATAGGATTCTTCTTTTGATTTCTTTGAACAAATTTAAGCATGAAAACTAGCAAATGAGAAAGGTAGGGTTTTAAATCTTACTGGAAGGAGCTGATGATAGGGGAGTTTGGTTTTGTTTTGTTTTTTAGAGCAATGTAGGTGGATTCTCCTTTTTCCCAAGTAAGATTGCACCGTTTGACTTTCACTCATTTCTAGAAGATTGCTTTCAGGACATGTACAGTTACTGCTGTTGAAAGATTGCTATTATTAAAATAAATGTAAATAAAATCCCTTTCTATGATAAAAGAAGGGGTGGATGGATGGATGAATGAATGGAAAGAAGACTTTTTAAAACAATCTACAAATGCTTGAAATCTGAGGAAAGATTTTTGGGAAAAGGAATAATGTTTTGAGTTTGCACTTTCCCAGAGTGCAGACAGTATGCCACGTGCGTTTTTGCTAGGGAGGAAAATGTCTCTGAAGAGTGTTAGAGACTGGTTTTTGTGTAGGAAACAGAGAAGGATAAAATCCTGGGAGAGGTGGTGTGAGGACTGTGGCTGTGAACCTGTGAACTCTGTAGACAGTAATTGCAAGCCTTAACAATAAGCGTGGTCCTTAAAGGACCACAGAGAATGTCTGAGACCTTTATGAGTTTCTGCTGTACCTGTAGGCTGTGAAGGTCCATTGACAGTGTTTGCAATCCTTGCTAAGTTCCATGGGGATAAGCAAAGAATTTACAAGGTCTGCAACACATTTAAAAGGGGTTACTATGTGTGTTGAGAATAAATCAACAAAAGTAAGAGCCTGCAAAAAGGTGAAATAGGCTAATCCATCCAGCATGTTTTGTTGAGTTGTGAAGCGGGCTGTTTCTACTGGTTTTGCATTTGATTGCGTGACATTACAGCAGCGACTACCTGCATATGTATTTAAGTATTATAAGAATGGCTAATCTAAGCTTTTATTTTGAAAAATGAAAGAAAAATAAAAAGCATGCAATACTAATTACAATGTGAGATCTGCGGTATTTCTACACTACAAGCATCATTTTTTTTGTGGAATTTTGAATGGCAAAGAGAGAACAAGAGACCGGTCATAAAAATGTTCAAGTTCTAAGGGAGACCTTAAAGTCTAGCCATCTCTTGTGTGTTTTATTGTTCATTTTCATCATCACAGGTAGATTGTTGAAACAGAAATGACAGGCGGTAGAAACCAGAAATGACAGACCATGCAAGCATGAGTGATTTTTAAAAAATCTTGAAGACTAGATCTTATGATAGTCCCTTAAACACAGACTGACTGTTGTGATCTCAGAACAGAGCCACACTACCTCCTCTGTTTCCTGCTTTTCATGGGATAATGCCAACATCCTGCAAAGTAAGTCTCTTTCTGCTGCAACTTAGATAGATTTCTAAGGCTATTCTCAAAGCAGGAAGCTCTTGTGGTGCAAGCATGGGTTTTCTCCATTTTTCTGCTCACATTTGCAGACCCCACACTGGCAGTAAGTTGAGCCATGCAGCCTTGTTGTACAGGATGCACAATACTTTGCCCTGTTCCTGTTTTTTTTGTTCAAGGCAACCATTGCTGTCTGTGCTGTGTTCATTTTGATGGATAGAATAAGGTCTCTGATGCACTAGATGAAGGCATTTACGCAAATCTATGCCACTTGTATCTCCCAGCTCTGCCTTGCAGGAGATTCAAGCTCGGTATCTTCTGTTTGAAGAACAATATTTGCAAAAGTCTGAAGGCAACCCCATCCAGCGTTCCATGGCTGGAAGCGTGGTTGCAATAATAAGTGCTTCAAGGGCAGTGGAGAGAATGCCAGGAAAAAATGGGATCCGAGTGGGAAGGACAGACAGGACTCCCCATCCTGGGTGGTTTGTGGGGAGAGGAGAGTGGAATATATTTTCACAGAAGCAAAAGTCTTACTCAGACTACTAACGTCTAAAGTATGGTTTGCTGGTTCTGTCTGCCTGTGATAGTCCATACTAAAAACCACAAATTGCTTGCAGTAGGATTTTTGAGCCAAACATTCAAAAACCTTTTGTATGATTGTTTTTTGTCTTAAAGGCTTGTTCTTTAATATATTAATAGTTTCGTCTTGTGTGAYTGAAGCTCAAACACCTAGAGAACAGTTACTGAGTAAGTGCTACTAACATTCCTCCTGTGAAAAGCTACAGTTCTTTAAACAGATGACTCTGAGGGATGAATTCTAACACACACATATATACTTGTGTGTGTTTTATATACATATGAAAAAAAAAAAAGAGAGAAAAGCTGGTCTCATCTTTGTTAATGGGATATATCTATTTGGAGCATCCAAGCTGGATCCTACCCAATGCAAAATCTGTTTTCAGAGTATGTGTTAACCTGCTTCTCCTTTCTTAATATAGATTTTCTGCCTTTGTTGTTTAAAGAAGATTTTGCTAAACAAAAGCAGTTACTCAGTCCTTTTATTGAATAGTAAATTCAGGTAAAGTTTCGCATTATGCCTATTGCAGTCTGGCTGCAGTCTCCTGCCCCTATCCATGCATTCTCCCCCCGCCGCCTTCCACCTGAGGTCTAGCGTCCATGGAGCTGCTGCATGAGTCCTACCAAGGATGAAAACCAAATCCACCCCATGGGTGGTGGAATACTTCAGTGGCGGTGCAGCTAAACTGAAGCAGGTGTAAGATGAACATGCACTGAACTGCAAGGATACGCTCTGATTTCATAGCACACTAGCTGCTTTGTACAAACTGCGTATAGGGACCCTCAGTACGTCCTAAAGCTTTGTCTGCTCAGAAGGGCTCAGGAAAATTCCTCTCAGTTAAAATGCATTAAAATGCTGCTCACCGTCATGGCCTTTCCCCCCTAGCTTGTTTTCTGTACTTCTTTTCTGACACTTGGTACCACTTGCCTGAAGATAACTGCAATAAAATGCCTAGAGAAATGTAACTTCCAACGACAAGTTTGTCCGTGAGAGTTAGGTACCTCACATGTTTGCAAGTGTTTGAAAATCCCTGTTGTGATACTGGGTATTTATTTGTAAGTCCCCCAAAACTTTTTAAAACCCGACCATAGGCCTTTATGGATTGAATATTTTTAGCCTGTCCTTCCAGATGTTCACAAATGTTGAAACCTCTGTCCTAAGCATTTCTCGGGTGAGGAGGGCTGTTTTACGTTAGTCAAAAGAAAGCAGCTAAAATCCTTGTTTCCACAATGCTAATCCATCACTTGATGTTCTGTGCTTGAATGGTTGATCTTAGGTCATATACTACATGCCTTCTGCTCTCAACAGCGATAAATAAAAATGAAGTGACAATAGTAATGTGGATTAATAAAGAATGTATGAAGCTGGCAAGCAGCCTGAAAAGTGCTGTTGGGCTGTGTTCAAAGCTCAGGCGATGCCAAAGCACTGCCAAGGTGTAGTGTCTTTGAAAGACTTGGGTCTGTTCCAGGCTTTTTGAAAGTGAACTAGCATCTGTAGGGAGGAGAGAAGGTATTGAATTGCATTAGAAGCCTTCAGGAACTGCATAATTAACATTTATTCCTCTGTAGCTGTTATGATAATACTAAAGGATAAATTCATTCACTAATTAGGATAATAATCATTAAGGACAAGGATATGACTGCCTTTTTGGAGTTTCGCCGCAGAACACTGATTTGGGCAGGGCAGCACTCAACGTCGAACAGGAATAACACTGTGGTGTGCTGTGTCCTTTTCCCTTTTTAAAAGCATATTGCACCATACTCTCTGTTATCATGGGATTTGTACGTAGCTCTGCGATTGTTAATTCACACGAGCGGTTTAGACATGTAACAATGGAAGTAGCAGTTTTGAGGTAAAGAGGATTTTTGTCCTGTTGTCTTTACTGCCTTTTATTCTGAAGCGTACACTCAGGCAGTTGGCAGGATGTCTGCACTGGGATCTAGGAGATGCACCAGCAAGAAGACTTCCAAGAGTTGTGCCATTTGCTTGCTTTGGCCATTTGCAGTATATTTGTGCTCTTTGGGACTATGGAATGGAAATACAGAAGTTAGCTGTTGTCTTCTGTGCTGCACAGGAGGATGTAATGAATCCAGGAGCAGCGCTGCACTGACCTACAGTGGCATCCGTGTGTCCTCGGGGCTCTGGGGTTTCATTGCCCAGCTGATGGGACTTGTCCTTCACTCCGTTCCCAGATACAGAGCGGATTCAGTACTCATGTGTGTAAATCTATCCACTGGTAACAAGAGATGAAAAATGACTGTAGTTCTTAGACTTTGGTATTTAATTTCTCCGTTCTTGACGCTCTGATTTTTTTCTCTATTTAAATATGTATTGTGAGGGAAACGGGGTCAGCATGGTCCTTTCTTGCTCTTGACTGTGGGTGCTTGAGACGCAGTAACAGGGTTCTAGCTGTGCATGGATTTTGAACGGAATGATTTATTTCTTGAGCGGCACTGCAGAGATAAATCAGTCATGGAACTGCTTGTGCTAAAGCACTTTCCTTCAGCAGGTGGAAATTTAGGTGCATTTCAAGCTGTCCCGTCAGTATACCAAAGATAGAGGCTTGCTGTGCTCTGTGTTAATGGCCTCAACTATAAACTCTAGTGAAAAATTTATTTGAGGGTGGTTTTTACTGGGGAAAGAGAGTATCCGAAAATGATCACCACAAGATAGCAGCCTACCAGTTCATCAGACTTGCATTGGACTGAGCTGCTGTGCAGTTACTTGTGAAAGGGAACGGTGAGTGATACATGGCAACAGCTGCTTTCATGTGCTCTTTAGATATTTTTCTGTGATGGAAACCTTCCAGCTGAAGTGAATGATCAGTGTAGGCCCTGGTCTAGGAAGGGATGATGAGCAAGAGGGAAAATTATTTCTCAGAATAAAATGCAATATCCCATGAATATGCTGCCACGAAAGTTTTTTTAAGCAACAGAAGCTTTTACAGTTATATTGTAGTTTGTTAATGTCGTGTCCTTTGGGCATTTTGCCTTCAGAAAGCAAGCTCTGAATTAGAGAGATTGATCTTCTTGTGTCCAAATTGTATTCTACTTAGCTCTGAAGCAAAAGTGAAAATCACTGTTGAAATCTAAGAGGACAGGATAGCGATTATGGTTTCTTTCTGTAAGTGATGCATTTTGGCAGGGCTTCTGATTGTCATGTGGTGCTTTGTAGACAAGGCTGGGCCCGGCCACAAATTGAAGAGGACAGTTGGCTTTATTCTGAAGAGACATTGAATCCCGCCCCATAACTAAGCAAGTGTAAATGCATTGCAGAGGAGCACTTTGTCTACAATTTTACTTGTTTTACAACTTCTCCAAGAGCTGAGCTTGGTTCAAATCCAAAATAAGAGGAGGATTGTGGTGGACGTTCCTGTTTTTCTTAGCTGCCTTGATGTTTGTTCCTTATGGAGAAGTTTAACATGCATGCATTTGTAATAGCAATATTACAGTGCCTGTTTACTTGGGAAAGTTGATAGCCCTTTGGGACAGATAGTCCAAAGCAGTTTCATCCAGTATCATCCTCTGCAGGCTGCAAAGTTACTTTGATCAACAAGTAATGTTAGGTGGCTAAGCACGCATCAGGAGGAAGACAAGGCGCGCTGTTATGATGCCTCCAACCTGAACGACTTGCACGTAGATAAAGTTCATAGGCCTTGGAAGAGYATCTACACTTCCAAGCAACAGATTCATTGGACATAAAATGTAGGACAAACAGGTTAGTAAAGAATATTAAAAAAAAGGCACTCTCAAGGCACAGAACCATATCAAAATACATAGCATGTGTGTAAAGATGCTTTAGCAGTAAATCAAAGATATGTCATTTTCATTGTTTGTAGCCAATGTTTACTGTMACTGAACAAAGTGGCAAAACTCTCAATTTGGAAAGTTTTCAAAAGTTATGTCCTACCAGTTACACTGAGTGCACCTTAGTTTAGTTAAACTCTGATATTCTAAAGAAAATTTGTAACTGAGTTGCTTTTGGTAATAAAAACACTGAAGTGTTGAATGCCATTGTCTTCCTCAATAACTAGAGGTGCTTTGCCCAACTGGATTTATAACTGACTGCATGTTAAATTAAAAATCAGTTTTGTTTTAGAGGAATYGGTGACAGAATTCTCGGAGGGAACGTGATTGAGCTTGTTCCTGAAATCTTTGTATTCATTAGGGCTTTCCTAGAGTTACAGAGCAGGTTTGTGCCCCAACTTTGCTAAAAACCATCAAGCAGGTGTTTCTTGTCACTATGTGTTGTGTAACCTGGGATAAACTGACCTAGTTCAGTGAACACCGAGGTCCCAACTCGTTGAGCAAGATTTACACTTGAAGTGTGAAACAACTCAGAATCAGTTCATCGTAGACCTGCTGTGAATTCCTGAGTTCTCTGCTTCCTTGGCAGGGGCTGGTAGCTCCAAACTTCAAAAGCTGCGAATGTGCAGACAGGCTGTGGGATGTAGACATTAAGCGTAATTGCAAACTGATATTGTTAGAGACCGTAGAGCAAGTTTGCAATCAAGGGCTCAGGCTTTGACAGATAAGAAGGAACTGACTTTCTGTTTTTCTAATGATGCATTTTTTAACTGGTCTGTGGTTTTAAAATACTGTATTTATTTCAAACTTTGAGGTTTACCTTTTTAAAAGACCCCACTAGGGATATTAGATATTAAAAATGGCCTCTCTTAAATGTTTAATCTCCTGGGTCTTGGCACCGTTTTCAATGTTTCTTCTTAAAACTGAKGCATGCAGCTGCCAAAAAAGCAGCTATTTTTCCATTTTGGCTCCAGCTCTGTTAACAAAACTTCTCCAAAGCTGCTTCTGTTTCTTGTGCTTTCTAAATAATGTTTCACTCTTCTACCCTCTTTCTTTGAGTTTTGATCAGCTACATCTTTAACATACCTGCTTGCATACCTTTTTCCTTGAAACGTTCATGTGTTTTATCTCTATAACCCTACCCAAAGGAGTAGGAGTGGGCAGAGAGGTTCCCTCTGACATCCCCTGATAAAATTGGGGGGGATGCAAGGGGAATGGACTGCAGGAGCGGCCAAGCTCACACGTGTCCTCAGGAAAGAGCATCTTGGAGGCAGAGTGCAGGGATAGGTGGGCCACTGGGCTGGCCCAGCAGGGCTTTTCTTATGATCTGAGTGGTATTTTCCAAATTCTGTTAACATTTTTTGCTTCGTTCTGGGGTGTCAAGATAAATGGGTTTGTAATGGAAGCAGTGTCAGATACAGCATGTTTTTAATTATTTCCATGCTTCTAAGTTTCTGTTATTTTGTAAATGATGTGATAGATGTGTGTCCCGTTGCATRGCAACCATAGCTGGGGTTATGGGGTTTTTTTCAAACAAAGTTTCTTGGGTTTGGACCTACAAAATCTTTTCTTCCTGGCAATTAGTTTTAACAAAAACATGCTTGTGTGCTTTGGTCACTTAGAAAAAAAAAAAAAAATTAAAAAATCAGCTGTTGGCTTCAGTGATGTGCCCAAGAAATGAGACTTAAGAAAATTGAGATCCATATCTGCCCAAGCTACTGTTGCTGCAGCTAACCTCAGGCAAGTCATTTTGAAAGGTTTGTTTTGTTTTGTTTTACTAACCTCAGGCAAGTAATTTTCAAAGGGTTTTTTGTTTGGTTTGTTTTAAAGGATAGTGGTGCTTGCTTACTTTGATGAAACATCGTTTCTTCTCTGTGGTTAAGTGCTGAGTAGATTGTAGCACWTTTGGGGCACAGGGTAAAGAAGGTGTTGTATTTAAATACCTGCAATGTCCATATAATCATTTGTAAATATATATGCATTCACTCATTGCCTTGCTACCTGCAGGATGGTAGAATTTTAGTTCCTGTTACTTGGCAGTTGGTCTGTTAGTGGCTTTGAAGTATTTCCTTTGTGGCTGTAAGTTCATGTTGGGTTATTACTTTAATTTTCTGAAGTGTAGAAAAGCAGTCCCCCATGCTGTGGCCGCCCTCCCCTTCACCCCTGTGTCTTTCTGTTGCTCTTACGGTATAATTTTACTAAAGAGATGATTGATATTGAATTGTTTAAATTATAATATGTCAGGAGAGCAGGGAGTTTCATTCACATGTTGAGAGTTGTAAATCCTGTTTCAAGTTCATTAGGTGCCTGCCTGCCTGCCATTCAGAAATAGGCTTTCTTGCGGGAGGAAAAATGGTTGTTACGATTTCAAATGCCGTACACGTGGTATGTTTGTGTTAGGTCGTCTTAGCGTGCCCTTGTTTCTCTGTACCTGTACAAACCCAATTGCCACCAAAGCCTGAGCCAAATATTTGCCTGCTGTCTGGATGCTTCTGGCAAAGCTGCTCTTCTGAGTGACGGAGAAACCGCTGGAAGGTCATGGCTTATTTCAGCTTAGCACTCAGAAAGCTGCATATATCTGATCRTGGTGAGTTTCCAAAATCGGTCAGAACAAGCAGGAATAATACCGCTGTCATTCAGACCAGGTCTTGAGCATCCTTGTGTTCCCACGTGTGTTTTTAGCGTTCTATCTGTAATTGGAATCAGGGAGCACAAGGAAGTAAAATTTTTAGAGGAGAAAAGCTGCAGTGGTTTCCATTAAAATCTCTTTTTTCCTGCTGGTTGCAATTAGTTGATAATAAACTGATAATTAATGCTGAAAGAGATTAATTTCTTCTGTGGAATAAGGCTACTAAGGATTCACCACATAAATATACTAAACTTTCTCCTCTGCCTTCTGCCTTGCGGTCTGTCCATATGTATGTTCCCTTCATCTTGTGATAGTTGGTCTCTCATGTGTACATTTCCTGTGATTCCAGGTGGAGCTCGGAAGTTTTAGCGTTTCCATCATTCTCACCTTATTTAAAGCTCCCTCCTCCCCATATTTTATTTTCTTCTAAACATATGTGCAGCTGCCTGACAGCAGAATGGGTATCATGCTGCAAGCTGTTGATGCTATCTTCTAAGCCAGGTCAACTCCACAAGTGAACAGACATCATCTTGATGTAGCTGTTACTGTGCTGAGCACTCATCACTGCCCAACTCTGCCGGCTGAAAGGGTCATGGGAGCAAGTGCTAATGTTTGTTAAGTAAAATTTATGCATTCATCAGTGGGGTTAAGCTAATGCAAACGTCTTCCAGCTTTAGGAAGAGCCATATTGTGAGTGTTCCCTACCCTATGGTGTGGGGAGGGAAAGAGTAAACTGCTGTTGATGGGTAGTACCAGGAGCAATGAAAGCGAGCATCCATCCGTGCCCTCAAGGTGAGACCTGGAAGTGTGCTAGCCAAAAAGCCTTACACTGCTGAGTGTACACTTTCATTCAGAAATAAAGTAGCTTTATGTTGCCTTAGTGCAAACTCCCTTTAAGTTTTAAAGATTTATAATTTCCTTAAAGTTATAATAATACACCAGAAGTCATGAAAACATCCAGGACATTTTGGTAAACGGACTTAAGCTTAGATAAAGCCACCTACGGCACCAGCTAAAAACACTTCCTGGGTAAACTCTTAAGTGATGGATTTTATCAGTCTTGTTTTCTGTTTTGACTAAATTTCTAAGCCATTTTCCAGTGTGACTTGTAATAGAAAAAGGGCTGAAGGGTCATGCTGGAATAACATACAGAACCCAAGACCCAGACAGCTGTAAAAGTCACCCACATGGCAGAGTTAAACTCTACTGGTGGATGCTGGCATTTTTCCAGCTATTTAATACGTGGTGTTTTCTTACTATAGGGTCAAACTGCAGTGACTTTTGCCATATACTTTCATCTCATTTTCTGGTCTCGATCTCCATGTGGACTGGTAAGGTTCATGAGAGCATCCATGTGATTTCTCTCAGGAAATAAGCATTTGAACCAGAAAAGAAAGGTCTATCCCTGTCTTAAAATAAATAAATCTTAGGTGCTACAGAGAAAACATACTCAGACCGTGGGACAGGAAAGTTGTGCGTGCTGGAACTCAGTAGTACCCTGTCTGGCTTGAAGAGGCATTGATGGACAAAAAGGAGTCCTATCTGCACAGATGCAGACAGATTCAGCTGGAAACATAGTCTTTTACGAAGTGGGCAGAGGAGATCTGTAAATCTTTATTATAAAACTTGTGTATAGCTGTTTTGTAAATTAATTGCATCACAAATACTGCCACAGATGAACCTATTCGCTTCTCTTGTGTCAGCTGGATGCCTCCGAGTCAGCCATTGACTGTTCAGTGCACAACAGGGGAAGAATTGCTTCTTGCCAGATCCCAAGTGAAAACAGTTAAGTCCACATAAAAATATTCCTGTATGGAACTGGCCTTGAGCTTATGGGAGCCCCTCTTAGAAATGAGTAAGGTTTTTGTACTGGTCAGTTGAAGGGTGTAAGAGATGATGGAGCAAAGGTGGGGTTTTTTAACTATGGGAATGAAAATGCAAAGGGTGTTTTAAAATACCCTCCTCTTAAATTTGCTTTTCCCAGTCCAACAGTAACCAAGCAGTACTGCAATAAGTAACGTCTTTCTGTTAGTAATGAAACAAACCATCACTGAGCTGCAACTGTCACGCTGTGTGTTGGGCTTGGGAAGAAGGGGAACGGGGAGTGATACTGCTGCTCACTCGAAGTATCCCCAAATGAGCTGTGCTTAAGGGAGTATGTAAACCTCTCCTGGCTATGGCTGCATGTCGTCCTCCCTAGGCCATTTGACCAGTAGAGCTAAAAATATTGCTTGTGGAGCTGGGGTTCTGAATCCTTGTCCCTCTGAATCTTGTCTCATGTGATGTGAAGCCTGGGTAGCTKTTTATGATCTGCGATCTCGGTATAATGGCTTTACTAATGGAAGGTTCAAATCTCTGACTCAGTGGAAATTAAATCATCAGTTCAGTAATCTCTAATCATTTTTTTGGCATGACATTTCTTCTGGCTTTGACAATCAGGAAAAAAAAAAAAAAGCAGCTCTGTGCAGTGTGCTGGAATCTCACCAGTCTTTCATCATACATTTAATCCTACACAGCATGCAAGAGTGAGGGAGAACAGATCAAACTGTAGTAAGAGTAGGAACGAATCCAGATTTTCCATTTTGTGAGAAATTCCATAATTGTCATGATGCTTTTCATTGTGAATGTTTCTGTAAAATGAAATTCCAAAAAATACTTCGATTTTGTTCAAAAAGGATTTTTTTTTTTTTTTTTTTAGTCAGTGGTCATTATTTTCTTTTAGAGATCGTGAAACTATTTTATGGCATTATTGACATCTTCATCTGAGACTTGATTTTTTATTTTTATGAAGTTTGTCATGCCCAGGTTTGTAATTGAAGGTCTCAATCTGGGAAATCACTTGACTCTGTGCTTAACTTCACCTCTATTCTTATGTCCCATTGACATTAATGGGATTTAAGCATGTGCTTTTGTAAATCAGGACCATCAGTAATTAAAGAATAGAAAAGTAATTATTGAATTGGAAAATTAGAGGCTGATCAAAAATTTATTTGAGCAACAATTTATGGAAATAATTAAGAATGTGAAGAAGGCGTTTTTGCCTTATGGATATTACGTGCCCGAAGCACCAGTAATGTTTAGCTTTGCTATAAAACACAGTTGACAACATGAGACCAACTTAACAGTCACTTACTTGTTTCTACTATTTTATTAACTCTCTAAATTAAAAAAAAGAACCCTTTTGCAAAACCCTTCTGGCACTTTAGAATTTGCAGGAAATGGGAGCAAGATGTACAATTTTTATATTGATATAGTGAAACATTGTAGTATTTTTGATACTGAATGAGGTCACTGTTGTTTCTGCTGCTTTGGCTATGCAACTCTGGAAGTCTAGCTGAGAGAATTTAGACTTTACTTTCTTGTGATTTGTACTGGAGATCTGAGGGGAAGCACTAAATGTTGTCCAGTTCCTTCCTAGATTGCTGCAATGATTCTTTCCTGTAAAGTTAATTGCACCCCATGTAAATATGGCTGTCTTATTTTTGCGTAAAAAATTGTCACTCAGGCTCCAAATCTGCAAAAAGCTTTGCTTAATACAACTTTTAGAACAACCTAAAGCATGTATGCTTTTTGAACTTAGTTAAGGCAGACTTAAAACTGTAGGGTATTAGGAAATATTCACATTCAGGGTGTTGGGATAACGTTCTGCTGGGTGGAAATTTGTATTATTGCTCCTGAAACTGTGTTCTGTACTAACACATCATATGCACAGTCATTCTGAATGTGATTGAAGAATGGGCAGCCCCGTTCCCACAAGCATCCTGTAATCCTTTTGCACAAGAACCTGAAATCCAGGGCTGTGATTGCAGGCGTTGGGCTGACTTACCTAGGAATGGTGATAGTGGTTCTGGCCTCCAGGCATGGGCACCACCCCTCTTCTGGAGGTTGCCGCTGCTTCCGCAGGGATAGCTCGGCTGGTTGCTTAGCAGCTGTCGGACTGCTGCAGTTTTAAGGTACGGGAGCGGTGGTTCTGGGTTACTTTTCTGCACCATGCTCGGACTGTGCCGGCTCAGTGCTTGCTCCACGAGTTGTCGTGCGGCGCAGGAAGAACCTCCCAGAGAGATGGTGGGGCAAGAAACACCACTGCTGTCGYGAGGTAAGCTGTCCCTGCTCATTAATCTACTTCCTTGCTAGCTATTAGTAGCCTCGTTACTGTGATGGTGTAGAACGGGTTTCATCAGAAGCGAGGAGAACGCTGTCCGTATAGTCCGTTCTCTCCACAGCTGATCCTGCACACCCTGTCACATGGACCAGTAGTTTGCTGACCCCAACTATTCCCGTCTTGTAAATTTAACTCTTAGTGTCTTAATTCATGATAAAAAGAGACTGCAAATCTGCAGTCCAACGTTTAAAATTCAAATACCGTGGAATTAATGACAGATTTATGATCATTTGACAAATAGGTTTGTTATTTGCGTGGGTAGCGTACGAGGTTGTATTGAAACGTCCTGTTAAGTGCAGCAGGCAGAAGCAAATAAAGGGTTGCAGCGATTTCTTGGTCTGTTGTTTCTTACGTTGGTGACTAAACCTTGCTCAGCTGAAGGTCATACTGGCAACATATCAAGAGAGCAAGAACCACTTAATTGCAAAAGATGGAGAAATTGGAAAGGCTGTCATCTTTTTGAAGATCATTAGACTTGCACTCCTGTTTTTGTTTTTCTCCTTTAGACGAAAAGTAAAATGACATAACTTACAGAAATTCCAAAGTGTTTATGTCCTGTGTAGATACCTGCTTTGTAGGCTTGTGAAATATGGGTGATTTCTTGTGATATGAACGCAGAGTTTATGGGCACAGTACACGGTCTGGAGTTGTCTTAAATAAATTTGACAGAAAATAGCTAGTATGCTGCATTATTGGTTTTACATTTACGATTGCCTTGCAGGCTTTGGATATTAATATAAAAGTGATGTTTATAACTTCCCTGATAAACAAATGAATATAGCAGAATTGTGACTGGGAAGTCAGAGTAGGCCGTGCTTTTTTGTAGCCCAGGTGAAGAGGGCATCGGGTCCAGAACTCCACCAGGTGTAGTACAGCAGATCTGAGAACACGCTTTCCAGCTGCTTTCCCCAGCGACATCTCCCCTCTTAGTCATGCATTTCCCTGCTTGCTGTACTGGTTGCCAGGCATCCCTTTGTCGCTCTTAATCCTTGGCCCTGCCTTTGACCGTGGAGCAATCTAATTCTTTCCTCTGATATCTTCTTCTGAGTCCTTGCACTGCTAGCATCGCTACGCTATAGGAGCGCCTGGACTTGTACAGCATGGCTAACATCTGTTGCATGCTTTGTTGTTTTTCTCATCCTTTCCCAAGGGAGACAACTGCATGTGGAGTGTGAAGCAGCGTGTGTAATGCTGATAGAGATTTTTTTTCTTTTTAAATATGGCCATACTGTTGATTTTAGGAAAGAAAGACTGAAAAAGCGCTTTGCACTTGAAATAGAAGGTGGGGAAGCTTTGTGGAGGTCCATGGTCACTGAGTCAGTGTCCACGTCTGTAAAACAGGAATAGTCTCATTTTAGGGGCTGCATGGGAGTGTTGAGAGGATTAATGACTGTTCATAAAGTGCTTTGACCTGTAAACTGCTGCATTATTACAACATTTTTTATTGATCATAATAGGCCATGAAGCATTTAGAAGTAGTCATTAGATATTAAAAGCTTCACAAAGCAAATTATGCTGTGCTGCCATGGTCCCTTCCTTGTCCCCTGAAGCAGTATGCATCTTGTCAATATTTTAATTGGGGAAATGATATGCACTCAGGAGTAAATCTTCAGCTAGTGTTATTCATCATAGATTGTTTTTTTTAATTCAGCTGAAGATGTGCCTGGGGCGTCTGACAGAAATTTTGCAGGCTTAATTCAGCCTTCAGATCCCTGCTTGTATATTCTTCTATCTATGTAGAATCTAATTTCACGCTATTTATACATCCGTTTTGTAATTTAGATTTGTGCAAAGACACCTCGTGTATGAAAATGCTAGAAAATCCTTGTAAGACAGGTGGAAGTTAAAAGCTTTGGATAGGTCTCATAATGCTGGGCCACATGCAAACCCACAGTTAAAGAATTAAAACAGGAACGCTAACAGCTGGTTTGAGCATGAATGGCTGTCTACAGATTAAAACATGGAAATACTACTAAGGCACTTGCATCACTTTCAAATGTTTTGAGAAGATGGCCAGATCTGCCTGCTACTTCTGCACAAATTTTAATTTTCTTCATCTAACCCGAATCGGCAAGGAGCTTATAAAAGTGTGATTCTGTTTTCTGTTTATGCAGGGGAGGAGCTGGATCGTGAAACGGAGTTATGAAGATTTCAGAGTACTTGATAAACACCTTCACCTATGTATTTATGACCGGCGCTTCTCCCAGCTCTCAGAGCTACCCCGCTCCGATGCCCTGAAGGACAGTCCGGAGGTAAATTATCAGCTCTGTAAACATTTAAAGCACAGTCACCAGCAAGGGGTTGGAAGATATTTTCAAGTATGTACAAAGTAGTTTTAATGCTTTTAGATTTATGCTTCCAAATTTTAGATTTGGAAATTGATTACTAGTAATAAGATCAGTATGTGTTTTCTACCCTCAATTTCAACGATCTAAAGGGAAATGCCCTGCAAGTTCATATGAATTAATGTGCTGCTAAATGTGGAATGGTTATGGAGAGTGTCAAGAAAGAAGCTGTCCTGTTAGTTAAGATATCCTGTTAGATAAGAATTTTGTTATGTCTTTGGAAACTTTTTCAATGATGTGGGTATTTCCTGACTTAATGTTAGCAACTTAACATTCCTAGGAAATCATGCTGTTCTAGGGCTGCAGCACTGCAAGAGTAATACCTTTTGGAATGCTAGACTTATATTTATAAACTGAAAATTACTGAAGCTGTTTTTTAAGAGCATTTGCATTAGTGCATTATTTAAATGGTCTTTAAAAAGCTTAAAGAGTGGGTTTTTTCCTAAATGAATAAGAGGTATTTTTCATTTCTTGACTTACTGTCTTTACCTGGAATATGGTGAGCTGGAATTCCTTCAGCTTCTTGCCTGTTGATAATTTAGAGATTTATTCATGTCCAAAATAATCTTCTGGAAAGTAGCAGGTGCATCTTGACCGCATCATTTCAGAAGATGTGGAGAGGAAGGCAATGTAATGTGTGGCCACAGAGGTTATTTGAGCCAGCAGAGCATAACAAAACTGTTCGGCCTCAGTCTGCGGGAAGAGCGTGTATCACGGTGACGGACAGTGCCCATTGCTTCATTTTACAGGTCACTTATCTCTGGGACCTGTAGTTGTATGTTTGCCCCCTACCATCAAGCACAAGTATGGAAAAATCTTGACATGCTGTGTCGGAAGGCTAATGTTGCCTGCCCACGAGATGTGTAGCTGAAAAGGGAAATGAGGAAATCGAGGCCATTCCAAGCATTCAAAGAAGAATCCATCCAGGAACTATAAATCAGAATCTGTGTTCTTTCAGTGCTGAGCAGGCGAGGATTGATTGCTTTTGAGCAACACACAATGGCTGAAATCAGTACCCCACTGAAGTCTACAGGGCCTTTGCTGTTGAATATAGAAAGCTGATAATGTGGTCCCATTGCTCATCAGAGAATCTGATTTATTAGTTGCTTTGGTTTAACGCAGGCTATTTCTGAAGAGAATTTAAAGTTTCTAGTCTCTTAAATTCAGCAGAAGCAGCAATATTCAGGATAATGAATTCCTGGGTTTATTTTTTTAAATTATATTTTAGGCATCCCTATCTCTTACATCTCTATTTGTACAACTGATTTAATACRTACTTTTTAGCATGAGGCTGAAAATCTGCATTATATCTGTAAGCACAGAAGATGTGAAGATGTTGAACAGCTCTACTGCTGTGAAATGTAATTCTGCAGCTGTGTGGTGTCTTGTACTATATTTTTTTATTTTGAATTGACCACATTTGAACAGATGTTTGAGGAGRACAATGTTTTAAACAGTCCTACAAACTCTGGGCTACAATACTGCTTTATAACACTGTCACTGTGAAGCTTTGGAAAGACGTCACTAGCTTCTCTTTAATAAAAGCAAGTTTACTATTATAGGAGGGACATTGCTAAGTGTATTTTTAAAACCCTCTTCTACGATTTGAAATATTACTCTTTCGCCAAGGGGTCAGTCTGAGTTGCCACATTCTTAAGGGTTTGCAAGTGGGTGGAAATGGCAGCCAGTGTTCTGTTTCGCTAAATGGTTCTCAGATGTGTTTGATGGCCATAATACAAATGATTTGTTTGTATGTGAAATTCATGATGAGAGGAAGGCTTTAGATTTAAGGTAACTTGATAAGGGAAATTATGAAAATCTACATCTCTTATAAAAATAACATTATTACTTTCACAGGGAGCTGCTTCTTTACACATGGTTTTTTTGTGTAATCGTTGTAACACTGTATGTAGTTTGCTGTCCTTCTTCAAATGACAGATTTCCTTGCAAACGGGAATGTATTTCTACAACTCTTGCCTATGGCAATGGATAATTTATGGTCTCTCCAAGTCTGAAGAAGTCTCTCCAAACTATGGTCTGTTAACAGAAGAACTGTATGTCTCTTTCTTTCTGTTCCAGCTTGTCACCCAGATGCTGATGGCTTACCTGTCACGTCTCTCAGCCATCGCAGGCAACAAGATAAACTGTGGGCCTGCTCTCACATGGATGGAGGTATAACATGAAGCTCAGGTTGTTCTTTGTTTCCTCACCTTAGCAGCAGAGCAAGCCACAAACGTGCTCTCTTGCCTTTCCAGAAAGAGGTATTATCCTTCCAGTCCTATTGGTGTCACTGAAATGCTATCCTAAAAGCTTTATTCCCCTGTTACAGGCATGTAGGTGGCCACAAAAGGTATGGAACAAACAGAATCAGATCCGATGTTAAGAATATAGGAGCTTTTTTCCCCTCTTGCTTGGGTTTTGTCACCCAAAGTCATATCATTCTGCTGATACTCACAAATAAAAGGAGGTGGCAATTCTAGTGAAGCAGTGATTGGGTCAATGGACCACTGGGAAAGTCCAGTTCATGGCTGAAGTCTCTGAGTAATAGGTTGCAGAAAGCACACACATTCTTACGCTCCTTTTTGGCAAGGCAATACTGCAGGTGCGGCAAGTTTCTAAAACTATCGGAGCTGTCTCAGTTATGGTGTTTGTCTGCCCTCTTTTTTTTTTTATTTTTCCTTGCGATAGCTACAGAAACAATAAATATTATCTGCTCCTGTTTGCCATCACTGTTGGTTAAACTGCTCAACAGAGCCTGCGTTGTGCTTGCAGTGGCACTGTTTGTATATTGTGAATTGCAGCTGCAGCTTTGGTTTCTCTGTTAATGGTCTTCTACCATCTTAAACAATAGACCTTATTGGGCAGCGAGTGCAGGAAAGAATGGGGCTAAGTGATCAAGGCCACCTGTCTGTGTCAGCGGTGCTGTTGCTGATTAGTCTGGGTAGAGATATGTGTGTCTTTCCGTTGCCTGATGATACTGCTGCACACCAGGAATAGAAACAACTATTATTAGACTGTTGCAATTCATTTTTAAATGGTTGTGATAAGGATTGAGTGCATTTTCCTGCAATTTTCCCCACCGATATGCTCCTCACCCTGAAATCCTTTGGGATGAGAAAAATCTTGGAAACCTTCTCAGCACAAAGGGAGGAAGGAAGTTACAGAGAAAAATGAAACTGTAGAATTTGCAGCAACACAGTGGACCTAGAGATTACGGCAAAGCTATTGCACATGCAATACAGAATAACCTTTCCGATGAACTGAGAATCTTACAAAATTTTACACGAGCACAAAAATCTAGGAATTTTGAAAGTAGTCTGATGATTGCGGCGAGGGGTGGGAGCCATGTTTTCTTAAAAAAAAGAAATAAAAGGGTGGGAGAAAATTGAAAGTGACACTAGTTTTCGGTTTGACAGCATTTCCTCCTTACCTCAGTGCCTCTTCTTGAGCATTAATTCCACCTTGTAGAGAATTTTTGTAGTCACTTCTGTGTTGCCATTTTAAGTACTTCAGGAAAAACAGTATGACTTGGTGTTAAAGGGAGGTGTAAACATTCACTGTCATGTTACTGTTTGCACACAAAGATGCACAAATACAGCATTTTTCTCATTAGTTGGATGGGGACGTATGACCTTCTGAAATGAATCATTCTTCCTCTTCCTTTCTGTGTGTGCTGTGCCCTACACTGTCTCTCCATGCTGCTGCTCTCAGGGGGGCCCCCAAGCTGTGCTGTCTCTGTGAATCAGCTTGAAGTCTCTGCCATGTATGAGCACCAATAAAATGCCTCCTCAGCTGCCTCACAGGCTCCTGTGCTCTTTATTTCAGATTGATAACAAGGGGAATCACCTGCTAGTCCATGAGGAATCATCCATTAACGTTCCTGCTATTGCTGCTGCCCATGTTATTAAGAGATATATTGCTCAAGCAGCAGATGAACTGTCCTTTGAGGTAAATAATTAAAGGAGCTTACATTCCTTGTTGTCATATACAGAGGAGTGTAACGTGTGTGTCTCTGTGTGTGTGTGCGCATCAGGAATATATTCAGACATTTTCAGAATGTTTTGTGAGATGAAGCTTAGAAGACTCAGTTAAATATTCGATTTGCTATGGGTTGGATACAGGGAGGAGTTCAGTCATCTTTAAAATACAGCTTTACTTGGCATTAGTATCTTCTGGTTAAACAGATACCGCCAAGTACTCTAGCCCGGTCTCTGAGCAGCAGCAGACCCTGCATAGTTCGTACTGTACAGTGTATTAAAAGTATGTTGTATCTGTTCAGGAAGACTGTCCACATATGTGTGTATGTGGACACATGCCAATTTAATTATTCATTGGCCGGTTTACACAACCTGTGTTCCTGTTAGCAAGTCTGTGCCTAAAACCATTTTTAAGAGCTTCTGCTCCCATGAAAAGTAAAGAACCAGACTGTCAGAGAATTTGGTACTTAAAGGGCAGGCAATAATCTAAACCTGCTCTGAAAAATCTTACTTGATGCAGAGTAGGAGCTGCTGTGGAGCAAAGATCTGGAAGATCAGACCCTGGAAGTCTTTGGATATTTTACCCAGAAAGCAGCGTTTTATGCTCTGATTGTTTATGTGCAGTGGTACTGTCAACAGAGTATTCACAGGGTTATACAAAAAAGGGTAGAGGAAAACAGTTAGTGCCCAAAGGAGTTTTTGTGATCACAGTCTTAGCATGCAGCGCAGGAAGTAAAAATAATAGTAATAGTCTAGTGCTGCCAGGGTTTTGTTCATATTCAAAATCGAGGCAATTATTAGTGTACACCAAAGAACCKTGCTAATCAGAAAGACATGTGGGTATGTCATCTTCCAAGTTAAAATGCATGCAGTACAGGATACAGGCTGTTTGTCAGTGTCTCAGTATTAATAAAAGCACTAAGATGGCACTCCCTGCCTGTAAATCTTACAGCTCTGTGCCAGCAGGCTAATTTGGCCTTACAACTGTCATGCAGTCCAACAAGTTGTTGTGAGGCATAGGATACAAGCGGGGAAACCAAGGCACGTGTGGCTTTCCAAGTTTACGCAGTGAGAAACCTTGGCGGAACAGAAGTGGAATATGGTCATTTGTTTTACAATGCTGCGTTCTGTTCCCTAACCCAAACTATCTCTTTATGTTTAGGCTATTGTTAATTTCTAATAGGCATTTGCAAAAGTAGCTGACTGGCATTTGCTCCCCAATACTGAGGAAAATACCTGGCTTCTCTGCTCATTGTGGTGACAGCAGTTTCCTTCATGGAAATTTGCTTTGCTGTTGATTTGCTACTCCCTTGAGGAAATCACTTCACTTCCCTGTCTCTCAGTTATCCCTATCTGAAAAACAGGGATGTGTTATCTTCTTCGTAAAGCACTTTGAGATGCATCAGTGTAAAACATCTGATGAAAGTTGGGCATTGCTGTTAACAACTTTTGCTATACCTAGCTGCAGTATTTATTTAGGTTCTGCCCCTTCTACTCTGGCCTATCTCATTTTCTACAATAGAGGCCACACAGATCTCGATTCCCACCAAGCCAAAATCAGCATTGATGATACTGATTTCCTTCTGAAGTATTGCAGTATTACATTTTTTGTGTGAATGAGCAAAGTTTCAGAAAACCTGTTTGGTCTCCTTGGTCATCTTCCTTCCTGTTGCTGTAACACCACACCACCTCTCCTCTGTTATTTTCTAATTAGGAAAAACATGTCTTGGTCAGTTTGTGAACTGCAAAGGGAGCTCTTAACTTTTTGCTGTGAAAGGAAATGAGAAGACGTATGTCGATGCCTACATACACATATATAGGGCATGTAGTAAAAATTAGTTCAGCTACTTGAGAATATTTTCCAAAGTGTTTCATGCTATCACTGCTTACTTATGTCTGCAGTTTAATCACAACGCTTCTGTACCCTTTGGCAGAGAGCCTGCTGCTTTTGAGAATTGTTTCCTTATGAACAGCTGTATCCTGTATGTTGTATAATGCAGTAACTCTTCTACCTCACAGTTTGATTTTATGAAGGCAAATGTCTCAAGATTGGCATTGTTACAGTTGCTCACAAGTTGTACAGTTTTTTGCAGTGCTGAAGAATGCAGTTATTTGAATTGTGCTTTCCTCCTAGCCACCTTGCAAGCTGTGATTGATGTTGCCAATCTTTTGCAGGTGGGAGACATAGTGTCTGTTATTGATATGCCACCAAAGGAGCTGACCACCTGGTGGAGAGGCAAACATGGATTCCAGGTAGGCACAAGCRTCAGACTTGATAGTGCCACTTCAGTAAAGGCAGGAAACTCAGCAATGTGTTCGTAGAACTGCTGTGCCTGCACAGGATTACTCATGGATGTAAACAGAGTGTCCCTGTGTTGATGTAAGAGGACTTCCCCATTCTCTCTGGACTTGGGCTACAGCAGACACGTGGTCTTCATAGGAAGTTATCTCCCTACCTAACTCTGCGAGTTAGGGATAGCCATGACCCTTTCTTTGATCGACAGCTGGCCTGATGTTAGTGGAAGCTTATGTTGCACCCCCTCCAAGACAGCTGACACTGTTATTCGAATCATCTCATTCCTTCCACTGTCTAAAACTAGATCAGGCAGAACAGAACATAGAGGGTTCAGAGAAAGCCAGTTGATAAGACACTGCCACTGACTTGGACAAGCCACCCAAATAATCTGTGCTTTCATGTCTACAATTATTGTGTAGTGTTAATATTATTGGTCTCTGTAAATGTTATAGCAGAGAGATTTAGACTGAATTTTCAAAAGATCCTAAACATACCTGGGAATTGGGTACCAAAACTTTTGCGTTGAAATGGCATTTTCCTTCCAAAAGACTTGTTATTCCCTAGCTTGGATTTTCTCATTAGGAAATGAAAAAAAAAAAAAGGTCTTTATTTACAAAACAAACCCCAAAAGCGACTGAAGGTTGGGGTAACTTTCTACCTCCTCACACTGTAGTGTCTCACGTTTCAGCTCCTTTCAAGTAGGTAGGATTTTCATGCTGCAGTTGCTGTTTGTGAGTCGGTAGAGTTATGAGTTCACTCTGGAGAGGGTCAGAATTGACCAGACACTTGTGTATTTTGGCCTGGAAAGTCTTCTCAAAGTACCTCAGATTTTCCCTGACAGACCTTTCTGTGCCAGATCCAGATTGTGGTTCTGCTGTCATTAATACCAGGTCTGTGTGCAGTTGGATCTCCAAACACGACAAATCCCATCTGAATGGAGTGTTAGTTATACGATTACATTTCTGTCTGATTAGCCAGAGCACGCGAGATACAGCTTTTGTTGGCTTTATGTCAGATGTGGGAGTTCAGATGATATCTCATTTGTAAAATCAGAGCAGCGTGGACATATGATACCTGCTCTGAAATGAAATTTGTTTCTAGAGTTAACATACTGATATTTCTTGAACAGACTTGACTGTTCTTCTGGTTTTGAACTGTGTTATGTCTTTGCGGGACTTTTGTTCTGATCTTAGAAGCCCTAAAGCTGTATTTGCTGTACTATCAAAAATTAATGAAGTGCTTTAGTACTACTTGGAATGATCAGGCTATGCCACATTTAACTTCCAAGTGAATCAATAAAACAAAACAAAACTACTTTGTGATCTGTGCATGAGTGCAGGCACTTTGCACAAAGCTGATTGATTACAAGTGTATGGTGTCCCCATGCAGGATGTAGATTCCATTATTCAGTGCAAGCTCCCTGCTTGCCATCAGGCTGGATGAAATTGTGACTAGATACGAAGGCATCACTGGTGATTAAAGACACAAGAAGCAAGGGAGCTCTTTTGCAGTTTGTCACTGCCTTCTGTCTCTCAGATCAGAGCAATCCTATTGTGCTTTCCCAGCATAAAGATATGTTGATGAGCAAACCGCTTGAAAAGGGGTTTGTCTGTATCCGTGCACAGTCAGTCTACTGACACAACAGATCTGAACAGCTGCAGAAATAGAGCACCATATTTTTGCTTAACAGAAAATTAGGGGTGGAATAATCTTGCGTCTTAAATTGTAAGCAGGAGTCTTTCACAATGTGAATCAGATCATGGCCACTGAACCACACTATTGGAAATGCAGCAGCCATAATAGATGTTTCAGTAGCTCTCAGGATGTGTTTGCACAAATGCAGAAAATGAAGTTAGTATGTTTTAAGAAGTTACTGCCTGTCAGCTGAGATAGGGTAACAGACCATCTGTATGCTTTCTGCTCCTGCTGACTGCAGAGTAAAGCTAGTTAGCTCAGAGGTGGTTTTCAACAGCTGTATCTCAGTTGACAGGGAGTAATTTCATAAGCTATGCTAACTCAGTTATTACTGCATAAACATATCTCTTCACACAACCATGGATCTGATTTGCAGCGAGGTGCATTTTTTCCTGTGAATTGACAGTTTTTGTCATTTCTTTGAAATGTACTTATCAGAGCTTTTCATTTCCATGAAACACCATCAGCTACCAAGAGATGCAAATTCTAGCATTGTACAAAGAGGGAGAGAGTTTTTTAACCTGTGTTTCAAGTTTAAGGCCCATAAGCTATGAGTGTACAGAAAAAGTACAGTTCCTGTTGTAATGGAGTTTTTTGACCATGCTAACTGCTGCAGTGAGAAGAGAATTCAGGGAAAGGAAATTTCTCTCTGGTGTTGGTGCACCAGACCTAGAGATGTGTTACGGTTCAGTACAGAAGTGTACTTGATGAATACTTAAAAAGAGTGTATAGGTGAAGAATGTTGGTTTAGTAATATGTATAAGTACTGATGAAGCTGTGTGCAGCCTTTTAAAGCATTTATTATAGGCAAACAATTCTGTTCCCATTTAGGAACAATAGCCGTTGTAAACGTGATAGCAATCTGTTGATCCAGTCATTTTAATTAATAAAATAAATCAGCAAAGACTGTCTTGCCAGATAGTTGTGATTCTGAGAGCAGATAAAAGGAGGAGGTCCAAAGACCAAGTGTTTGGACAGTTTGTTCATGTTACTTCTCAGGTTTTTGCTTTGTGCTAGGAAAGGAGCAAGATTTTATCAAATGGACCCCAGCTTACGTTGTAAATCATGCCTTGATAGGAGGAGAGCAAGGTTTCACCAAACGTGGAAAAAAATTACTTCTTGACTTAAAAGAACTTACCTGGTTTTGTGCATTTAAGCCAGCTGTGACTTGTGTATGTCTGGGCAGAAGTGCATTCATTTCTGCGTGTCCCCCCATCTATTAGAATGGGGGGGTTCTCTGTGTTGTGCCCATGAAGAAGAGACAGGTCTACAGACATCAACCAAAACGCAGATCTGATAGGTTGCAAGTATGTTCAATTTGAACTGCAGCTTTGATTCAGCATGGAAGTCAATTTATTCTTTGCCAGCCAGAGCTATCCTTCAGGAATGAATCACCATTTTTCTTATCCTTCAGATTCCTATGTTACAGTTGCGGGTGCCTTTCTCCCAATACCTGATCTAACAACTGCATTGCGAAACACTTAGTCCTATGCGGAACAAAACAACCCACTAGGCTTCTTATCATTTTCTCTGGTTAAAGTAAAATTATTTTTAAGACATTTTTCCTCAAGCCTTTTTCTTTTCAAATGCTCTTAGTGAGTCACTGCTTTCATTGTAAGATTGTTAGCTAAATTACAGCCACCTCCACATTAACAGCCTTCCAGCCCTTTTGTTCTCCTCTTTTTCTTCATGCTTTGTCTTTTCAGTCAGTAACTCTGTTTCAGACAGCTGAACCATTAGGGACAGGCCCTTTTTTGATGCACAACTGCCTTTTGATGTTCTGAATAATTTTGTCTTGTGGGTATGGTTTCATTAGTTGCACTACTGCACAACAGCAAGCTGCACAGCTGCTAGAGGTGACACAAGACAACGCACAAGAGTTTGCATAACCGGGGTGGACTGGACTTTTTTGGAATCGGCCTGTGCTTACATGAGCTTGAACTGGTTGTGAAACTGCAGGCCCTTGCTTTCAAACCATGTTCCATGCTGAACCTGAACACAGGCTTTAAGGCTGAATGGATTTCCCAAAAAGGGATGTGTTCTGCCTTGGATTAGTCAGGAGTAAAACAGGCTGTTAGTTGAGAGCATTTTTTTTTTTTCTTGTGCATCATTTTGTAATAAATAACATGTATGAGATGTGAACATAGGGTACCAGTTAGTAAAAATGGCCTGGGAAGGCAGAGCATATTTTTGTGGCTAGTGTCGCTTTGGAAACACCAGTTCTTAAATGAGAAGCCAAAGTTTGATTTCTGGTTCACGTGCATCAATTTGGGAACTCGGTGCGAGAGGCAGCCATCTGGCTGGTGAAAGATAGCACCTGCAAAACAGGCGACGTGCAAGAGCCCAGTGGACATGTCACCAGTGACGTCATTTCTCAGCCAGATGGCCACTTCCATTTGTAGAACAGTGCCAACTGCAGTAACAGAGCGGGCAAAATTATGTCTGAACTGATTTGCCGTGAGTTTCCTACTCTGCACGCATCCACTCTGCCCTTTTTCCGTAGGCACGTAGCAAAAGTTTGCACGGGCACAGGCTCTCGTACGCGTGTGTGCTGGCATTTCCCTCGCCGTCCCCAGCCTGCGAGCACCGTGGGAGTGAATGCATTTCTCGAGTTGAGCAGCGGAGATTTCTCACACCCCGCTGTAGGAGCGTGTGTGACCTTTGGTAGTAATGTTCAGCATTCAGCTGCCTGCTAGCTCAGTCGCTCCGGCAGGTGGGAATGTTAAAGGAGAAGAGCCTTTGACCAGCCTCACCTAGTTTCCCAAAGTACAGCTGGCATACCGGTCAGGAATGGATAAAAACAATCATAATGTCTCAAACAATGTTTCATTTGCCATTTATGTTGCTGCTACTTTCTCATTTGTTTGAATTCCCTCCTCGTACACTGAAAATTATTACTGTTACTTTGACTTTTCCCCTTAAAGCCTCATGTCTCTTCCAGTTTTAGCAGACGCTGGCATAAAAGTGAAAAAAGATACAGTAGCTGTTGCAGAGGTGTTTGCATACAATAGTAGCCTGTGCTTTCCTCCTTTGGTTAAGGTGTGTAGTGATTTTTTAACCTTTAGATGACCTTGTATTTTTCTAAATATATACTACCCTTGCTATTAATTTTCGTACGTTGCCAAATCCTTTAATCCTGGCTCAAGCTCTAATAGTGCCTTGCTACATCTGTTGAGATTAACTCTTGGACTAAACTCATTTATTTATACAAAATCATGGAAAACTTCCCATGGGAGGAAAAGCAGCATCTTTTAAGTGGGTGGGAATGAGGCA
This sequence comes from Phoebastria nigripes, assembly GCA_035582835.1. NCBI lineage: Eukaryota > Metazoa > Chordata > Aves > Procellariiformes > Diomedeidae > Phoebastria > Phoebastria nigripes. Next base: position 1,031,334 of record JAYKAV010000334.1, on the reverse strand, counting down.
CAAGTTATAGGTTATGACCCTGAAGATGATCTCTTGGGGATCTTGCAAGAAAAGTTAGAATAAGTAAGTCAGAAAATGTAAGCCCTCAGAACTACTACCAGTAAGTTAACAACAGAGAGCTTGTCAATGCTAGCACAAGTAAAAATTCTCTTTCCCTAAAAAATCCATTATAATTACTGGTTGTGAACATGGCAAAAGTGATACATTGAGAACAGGTATACTGTTTTATTTGGGAAAGGTTCCAAGATATCTAGAAGCAGTGACATAACCATCTTGGGTCTTCTTTCATTTCTAAATTCATGTTTAGCATTGTATATTGCATCCAGAAACAGGAGAAACATTACGTTAACAATCAAAGGCAAATGAGCTTTTGATTACAGTATGGGATTTTGGGTTGGATTTAGATCCACCATTTTTCATTATGATTAATGGAAGGTTGGTGTCCAAGTACTTCAGGTTTCTTTACACATCTCAGGTGTAGATGTTGTGGGCAATTTAAAAATGTTCTCAAAGCATTGAGAATGCAAGAAACTGTATCACTTCAGCTATGGGGTCTCCCAAATGTATCGTTTGTGTGATGGGGCTGAGACTTTCACTGGATGTGTAYATTTTTCCTAACTTAAAAATTGTCTCCTGCATCTCTTGCACAGGAAATGTCCAAGAGAGACTCAGCTATAGTAAAGTATTTAAAAACCATACAATGTATTTTGTTTAAGTACCAGTACTTCTTGTGTATGTACCAATCAGCCTGTTTCTCAACATCTCCTAGCAAAGCAGCATCACTGAGCTATGAGCTGCCTGATGAAGGGTCTCTGTGTGTGATGCTAGTATTCGTGCTGGTTTTCTTGCGCTAATTGGCGTATTTCTATCTATAAACGGCACAAAAATCACCACTACATTATATAATCCAGGATATCATCTCCTTGCAAAATTGGCACACCCAGCTGAGTGAGTGGTTGGGTGAAGCCATACATTATCTGGTTTTTGGATGGGTTCTTCAGTTCTGTGAGTCACTTGAGCAGAAGTGTAATGCACAGGCCAGTCTCAATTACAGGGAACAATAGATCAGAGAAGCAAGGTCTACTGATCCATAGTGCTGCTGCTACAAGTTCTGTTCCCGTGCTGTCATAGTCTTAACAAAAAGCATATTCCGCATCTTTAACGTTAAGTATGATGGATTACAGTTTGTCCTCCTACTTGGACAAAACGTTGCCTTGCTGGATTTTGGGGGTGTGGGAAGGAGACGTTATCTGGTATTACTATTAACTGTTGCTTCCCTTGGGGAATTTGGAATAGTTTCAAAGTCTGGAGCGTTTAGCTGGACACACCACGCGTGACACTGCTACTAAATTGCTTGGTGGTTTATGGGTGAAAATCAACTTGGAGAAGGAAGGAGATCCCTGCCCCCCCCCCCCCCCCGGGAGACAAAAGGGAATTGTGTAAGATGAATAAATAGAGAAGGGACTGTTTGCCAGACTCACAGTGCTGACTGCCTTGTGGCTCCAATGCATTTCATAGATGTGCTAAGAGGACTGGCAGCAGTCCTGGCCCAGTTCTTCGGTTTAGATGAGCTTGGGGCCCATCCACTGGCTCTTTGCCATGCATTGTTGCAGCACTTGACCGAAACTGTGGCTGTGTGAAGTGACTTGATGCTTTCAGCTGTCCGAATCACATGCCTGACACGGGACAGGAAATCCTGCTTCTGGCTTAGATGGGGTGTCTCAGAAGGGTGGTGGTGCTTGAATTACATGTCACAATACAGAAGCTGTGTTCGGTGAGGAGGTAGGATGTGAGAGAGAAAAAGGTCTGGAAATAGGGACTGAGGATAAAAGTTGCCAAAGGTTTTGGTCCAGTTTGACTTTCACCTGGGACGAGAGTAAGGATGACACTGTGAAGTGGAGAGAAGGTTGGGGTGCTGGGAAGTGTAAAACTCCTGTCTGGTCACATCTTAGCCTGAATCCTTAAACAATGAAAGGGAAGTAATTTCACTTCTCCCCAGATACGGAGACCTTTGAGTGGCATGTGAATTTCTGCAGGCGCATCCTATTTCAACAAAACATTAAGATCCTGCCCGTACTCTAGTCTTTAACCCTTATGCTGATTTAGACAGTCTGTCCAGTATTTCTGAGTTAGAGGGGATGCAGGGAAAAATGCTGTGTTAAAGGTCAGTGCAGGAACGCTGCAAATTAGCATTTGAAAATAATCCATCACAGGACCTTGCTGTGAATTGGGCACTTGGAGATGTCTTCATTGTCAGTGATGCTGGCAGCAGAGAAAGAAGCTGCTTTCAGTGGTTGTCGACATTTTTGGCATAGCACTGCTATGCGGTAGCCCAGGGTGGGTCACTGCCTTTGAAGCATCTTCAAATATTTGCTAAGGAGAGTCTTGCCTCTGGGGTTTCTTTCTGGAGTATTCTTTCTGTTTCAGCCTGATGAGGAGGTACACAGCTAAATCATAACGGTTAAACAGCTTGTGCAGTATGTTTGTCAGCTGTTCTCTCAAATCAATTTTCAGTAATGGATATGTGGCACTATTCTCCCTTGTCCTTTGCTGATAGGGAAACTGAGGCGCAACGGTTGCACTGGCTTGTCCATGTTCAGAAGCAGATACGAGAGTACGCACCACGAGTTCTGGCTCTTGTTAGAGATTTTTTTGCTACATTATGCTATTTCTTCTAAAAATACTTGTGTTTATTTCTAGTCAAATTACTGGCTTCTTTCTTACAAACGTAGAACTCATTTTGCTCTATGTATATTTTATTAAACCTGTTCTCAGTTCTAAGATTGAATTGAATTCAATTTAACTAAAACCACATTGAACTTTTTTAGCAAGATTTTTGAACACGCTTAATTTGAATCCTTCAGGAGTATCACTTATTACCCACGCTCATCAGATCAAGCACACGCAGTAAGGCTCTCTACACAGTAGAGAGCTTTGTGCATTCAAAGTGTCTTCTGACTTACCATATGAGAATATGCATTTTTCTGTAATGGGACTATCCAGACATGCAAATATATTGACCCATATTTGATTTCAGTTTTCTAAAGGAATAAAAAGTTGAAGTGCTTGTGAACATAGTATTTTGACAGTGAAAAAAGGTCAAGTGTTGGTGAGATTTGAGTACAGATAATTGAGATGCTAAGAGCTGAAACATCTTGCTCTCTTCATTAAATTTCATGTTACATCCATGCAGCCAGGTGCAGGAAACCCAACTAAAGTCTTTCTGTCTCTCCCTCGAGTTCCACTCGAGATTTAAGGGTGTGTGACACACTTGTCCTCTCCCCTCTGTTGCAAGTTGAATATCTCTGTCCTGTGTACCAAGCTTAGAAAACAGACTTATAACCGTATTTTACAGAACTAATTATTTGGTTTGTAGAATTTTTGGCTGCATCATTTTGAAAAAATGTTTCTTTTATGCTGGTCATTTTATGTTGGATAATGTTATGGAGTATCAGGCAAACAGAGTTCGAGGAAAATGTTTAACAGTTGCTGGTTTAACAGTTCAGATCTTAAAACCACTACATTCAATATTCTGCCTCTCTTTCTGTTTTTACTACAGGTTGGATTTTTTCCTAGTGAGTGTGTTGAACTAATTAACGACAAAGTTCCTCAGTCTGTGACCAATTCTGTGCCAAAACCAGGTATGTATGTTAAGTTTTACGATTCAGTGAAATAAAAAGGAGTTATCTTTTTGGTGTTCCATGTTTAATACCTCCTTTATACATACTGTGTTATACTCTGTGTGTTGATCATCCTTTATACATACCATGTTATCCTTTCTATGTGTTGATCATCCACACGTTACCTCTCTCTGAATAGTTGCCACTGTTGAATGTCTTTCATCTGCAGTGTTTTGTAAGCTAGTATCAATGTCCATCTCCTGCATGATTTGAAAGATTTTAAGCTTGTAAGGATTTAAGATTCCTTCAGCGATCTGTTACTAGTGATTGCATGCAACATCCCGGTTCTTGGTGTCCAGAGAGTGTTGTATGTTAGGTTTTTTTCACACAGAACTTACAGGCGCCCCAAAAATGCTTATGCTGACTTAGATGGAATAGATTAAGTACTGGAAGCTTCTTTCTGTTTGGGGATTGATGGAGAAAGTCAGATAGAACAGAACTTGGAATCCTAATTGCTTCTGCTCTGGGGTTATGACTCCATCTACTTCCTACCRCCTTCTGGACAGTTTTGTATTGTATGAAATACAGGCAAATTAATACCAAGCTCTGCTGATGAAAGGAAAAATAAATAGAAAATGAGATCTTGGATCTGATTCTACTGTYATCCTGGAAGTGAGTGCAGTTAGATGAGCTGGCGTAACGGAGATCTCTGCAGAATTTACTGGTGGTGAAACTTTCGTTTTATTCTTCCGATTTTTTTAAAAAAAAATCTATATATTCATATATATAAAGATATATCTGCATACCTTTTGTATCAAGAGAAGCAGTTTGAAATTGCTTGCTTAAAACGTTATGCAGCCAGCAAGTTGAGTTGGAAAGCTGGTTAACTGGTGTTCTTTTCATCTATTTTCTCTGTTTTAATGATGTTCCTTATCTTACAAGATTGCTGACTTGATAGTTTAGAACAAATAGATGTGATTCAAAAGYTTGACTTTTACTAAGGGAAATACATTTTATCAGATCTTGTGTTACAGCTTGGAACTTTTGGCTCAGTGGCAAAAAGTCATGAACACCCTAAGCTACCAGTGCACTGCATTAATCCGCGTGCTTCAGAGAGCTGACAGTTTAAGGAAATAGTTTTCTCAGCCATTGGCATTTCCAGCCTTTGTTATTCCTGGGAACATGCAAATGTATTTGCTAGAATCAGTGTCACAGAGATCACTAGCAATTCAAAGCGCTGTAGCAGGTGGTCATTCCATAAATCCGGTATCTGCCTTTTGTTGTTTGAAGTTGATCTCTAAATACTGTGATCAGTCACTTCTCTGTACTCTATCAGCTAAAGCATGTAGACAGGGGTAACTTTAAATCCAAATACAGGCCAGGCTGATAGATACAATCATAAGCAAGTGTTTATTATTAAATATGGCTCAGGCAATTACATGTCATGAGCTGCTAGTGAGTAGTTTCTTGCTGTGCTTTAATGAGAGATAATGAAGCAGCATAGATTAATAGATTCTATTTGGCTTTAACAACACACTGGGGGGGGGGGATTTCCTCTTTCAGTCCTGGGAAATGTTTGTTACAAAGTTGATACCAAAAGCCCAAGTCCTATTAAAAGTAGTAAGTTGAAAGATACTGCCAAGTCACGACGCTGTCCCTGTTGACCTTCCCTGATAGCTGTTCKATGCCTACAATTAAAGGCAAAAGGCTACTCTAGAAGAACACTAATGAGCTTTCGGATGTAAGGATTGGTAGAACAAACGTTGTGGCTGTTTCTGCAATCCTTCCCTGCCCTTCCTTTGCACACAGAATTTATTATACCATTTCTTTGTAGCATTATGCTTTCTATTTTTTCCACCTTGAGAAGTAACAGTACTTGTATGGTGGAGGCAGAAGTCTGGAAGACTCTCCCTCGGTTGTTACAGAAGTTGTGACTTGGAGGGAGCTAGAAGCAGTCGGGGAGGAGGTTCCCATAGTTAAGGCATGTTGAATGTGATGCTGGAGAGCTCGAGGAACCTATCTGCCTGGAGGAAAAAATGATGTGTGAAATACAGAAGGGGTGAGAAGATGAAGGGGGAGGAAGGAGATTCAGTTTCCTGGGCTGGCTTACCACACAGCTGCACAAGCCGAATGCCTTGTCAGCACAGTCCAGGAAGGTGGCACAGGGGCAGAAATGGGTTGCTGGAGCACCCTGAGTGGCTTAAGTAGCACTGCTGCGAAATGTGAAATTAGATCTTCCCAAGTGGTTCCTCCAGAGCCTCGCTAGGAATTGCATTGCTGGGATAATGCAGAAGAGCTTGCATTTTCCTCACCCATATTCTGTGCATTTAGTGTATTCTAATCTGTGGCTTAAACATATAGGGTATTTCTTACACACTTAAATAGCCACATCAGTTAATTTTCTCCCTTTATCTATATTTGAAACATTAGATTGGCTTTTCCCAAGGAATAGAGGAGACTTTTCTAAAAGGAACCACTTGGAGCTTTTGTCCTTACTCGACATTAGCAGGGTATTTCATCTAGAATTAATGTGAAGTTTTAGATTTGGGTTTGATAAGACGTACTTATCAACATGCAAACTTTATTTTCTTTAATCAAAATATGATGTGTAGAGCATCTAGGACATTTTGTATCTGCAGCATAAAGCTCATTGCCATGAAGGAATTTACAAACACAGAACTCCTTGTGTTGTTTAATGGTCCATAGATTTGGCTGGGTTGAGTAATGTAATGAAAAGCAGATGGAAAGCAAAGACCTTCCTGCCCTGCGTTTTTATTATTATTTATAATTAGAGGTTTTGATTTGCAGAAGTGATGGGGACAGCATTTTAATAGAACCATAAAATATTGCAATGGTCTATAATGCAGTACAAATAATGACTGAAGTTCAAGTGAAAATGAAACACGGGGAATGGGAGAGGAGGGTTGGGTTTAAGTGCAAACTCTGCTTTTAGAAACAATATTTTCTTTGATTGTGGAAGTACATGCTTACACCAGTGATAATGCAGCCAGCGCCCAAGATAAATGAGAGAAAATGGACCATACAGGAAAACTGTCCATTTTATTCAATTCTGAAAAGTCAAAGTAATAAGAAAGAATATTGGTTTTGCCTCGAGTCACCTCTGAAATATATTTGACAATGAAATTTGTATTGTCAAAGCTATCATCTCCCAAAATACTGCTAGGGGTAGGTATGCTTGCAGAGATGTATATATATGTGTGCATGCAGGTGGACACAAGCTATCACCTGAAAATTAAAGTCAGTTTCATTATCGCTTAAGAAAATTGCTTAGCGTTTTTTTTTTTTCAAACTTTGTACACATGAGAAAGTGATACAAGGAGAAGAAGGGGTGCTCAGGAGGTCTTGGGAATTACCTGTTGAGTGGTATTTTCCCTTCAGTATCGTACTAAGCCCGTGCCCCATTTTTTTCACGTTCRGTGCTGTAAGACAATGCTTTTTTTTCAGTTGGGGGCAAACTGATATCCTGACTGTTTCTATTTATGTAAAAAACACTGTAAAGATCCAGGAAGGTAGTGCGGGCTCACCAAATCCCAGCTTTCTTGAGCACTTGCCTTTTTTCTAAATTCTTCCTGTATTCTTACTCAGATACAATACTCTAATGATAAATTCTTAGCCTAAATTATTATATTGAATTAATATCTAATATTTCATAGCTAATACTGTTTACTGACAATTTAGCTGAAATTCAGTACTACAATAGATGGAATCAGCTCGTATTTATAAAGATATTTAAAGAGATACAGAACGAAAGGTTGCATTTGAATTTCAGATATTTGGTGAGAAGTGAATCTTTTAAATATTCCTTGTGCTGCTTAGAAGAGAAAAAGTGAATAGCTGTTTTGTTTTTTCCTTCTAAGTGAACATTTGGGAATTGCCTGTAGATTGTGGCTGTGTTTACTCTTCTCATTCACTTCTGTCCATCTCTGGTTGGCCTTTTCTGGGAACAGTGTGCATGTGTGTGTGTGTGTGTTCATATTGTCCCCGCTCATCGTTTTGGCACAGTTAACAGCAGCATCTCAGCTCTCTGTTTCAGTCCATTCTTTCTCATAATTCTGGATATTTATAGTTTAACAATATTTAAAATCACATATCCCGCTTCACCTCATGCATGCAATTTGTTTCGTGTCTTTTGCTGTCAAGTAGCATCTTGCTGTGTACCAAACCTTTACTGCAGTGTGCCTTGGCATGATAATTTGTTTGAAGCTTTCTAAACGTGGTTGCTGCTGGGGAGTATCTGGTTTCAGCGGRGAAACAAAGAATAAAGATGCAGTTTGCAGTGGGACAGTTAGAGCTTAAGTGAAGAAATGGGGGATAAGAAGGTAATGTTTCCCTTTCTTTTTTTTAAAAACAATGAGCATTTTTAAAAGTTTGGGGGTCATGCTCACCAGTTCCTCAGTCTTGCTTAGGATAAAAGAATGAATAACCCCAGCAGCTCTGCCCAACTTTATGGAGGATTTTTCAAATTCCTGTCTCATCCATTCATTTAATTTAGATTTAACAGGTAAATGTACTCTTATGATATGCAACTAAGGACACATTAAAGGGTACTTGTTAGTATTACAAGCTGTTGTAAGTGAATAAATTTTTTTTAAACATAAATAACAGATTAATCTGGGTCAACATGCCAAATACAGATAATCCACTGAACTTCAGGAGGATTGAAATTTAGGTCTGGATCGGGCAACAGACTCTGTTTTGACCTCCTGAAGACTCTGGTACAGCCCTGAATGAATTAATTTTAACTGCAAAAATGCAAACTGAGTTACATTCATTGTGTTAGAGCTACTGTGATCATAACCCTCTTAAGAGGTCATGCCTGGTTTGAAACAGGTTAGTTGCTAATCCCTGGACAAAAAAGATTGTGGGTTGTTTTTTTTTGTTTGTTTGTTTGTTTGTTTGTTGTTTTTTTTAAATAAAAATAAAAATCAGGAAGAATAAGGTGCAAATAGAACTTATATTCTGCAGATGCCTGGGTTGAACAGCTATTTGACACTGACGAGTGCATAATGCCTTAGTGTTTTTATAAGGAAAATACAGAAAGATAAAATGTATGTAATTAGTACCAGTCTCATTAATCTTATGTAAACAAACCAGTTGTTTTGGCGTTCAACATGCAACTGTCTCATTACAGCTAAATTAAATGAAAATTTTGTTGAGTCAAGACAGGTATTCATTTCCAGCGTGGAAGCAGACAGGGAATAAACATACTAACGTGCTCAGGGCCACCAAATATAGTTCTTGATGCAGAAGGCAGAAAATGTGCTTTCAGTATTGACAGACCTAAGGACCAATCCTTCAAGAAATCATGTTCCCTTAGCTCCTGTGGAGCTCAGGCAGAGCCGTGAGTGGACAAAGATTTCAGGATGAAAGGTCAATAATGTGAGTATAAAAACGACTTCTTTAGGAGACTTGCACGCGTCTTTGAAATGTGCTGCAGGTATTTCTCCCAGGCTCTGAAAGCCACCATGGTTCAGCCTACTGGGCTGGGTGTTCAAATGGAGACTTCAGCAGGACAATGCCAACTTGCTTAAACCCCAGATTTGAGCTGGTCTGATCTGTGGGAAAGTTATTTCCCGGACTTTGTGTTTTCTCTCTTTCGTCCAAAAAAAAAGCTAACCCTTGGGGCTGAGGCAGCAAGAGCGAAGTCTCTGCCTTCTCTGCAATTAATGATTTTCAGGAAGAACTCCTTTTGCCAGTAGGAAAACATAGCTCTGAGACAATTTTTTTTTCTTTTTTGCATAGAATGAAAAACAAGATAAAGCAGTTGTCTGCTTTAGCACCATTAGAAATGGAAAAAAGCTAGATGTGTGAGGAACCGAATTACGCAAAATGTAAATTGACAAATCTGGGGAGTTGTTTTTCTTTTGTAAGTGGTTGGCATTGTCCATCTATATAAAGAAATGTTACATCTTCCAGCCCTGTTTCTGACTCAACAAAGTACTTAAACATGGGCTTAACCATAAACACATGCTTAGCAGACATTGGAAGTAATGCAAACAAATCCTATGCTTCGCTGTGTTGCTCAGCAGGGATGGGCCTTGTGCTAAAAGTTCAAACATGCAAAATGTTTGGGTTTTTTTGAGCTGGGACACACTGGGTGGGGAATTCTTGGATCCTAATAAATTTCCAAAGAGTTTAGGGAATAAAGCACCAAACAACTTGAAGGATTGGGTCTGTGGTCGTATTTTGYGCTGTGTATAGCCTAGCTGAGCTTTATATGAAATTAACCCATTTTCAATGGGTGCATGTTTTAACCAACTTTTTTTTGTTTGTTTGTTTCTTTCTTTTTTTAATTATACCTCCCCAGTCTCCCCTGCCCACGGAGCCCGTCCAGCGTCCTGGAGCTACTTCCCCCCTTGTACGTTTTCATTTATTCCTTTTTTCTTCTTTCACTCTTTCTCTCCCTGTCTCTGTGTGTGTCTCTTCCCCCCCCCCCCCTTCTTCTGTACATGCAAGTCAGTAGCACTGATGCTTTGAAGGATATTCAGGGAAACCAAAATAAACCTTTAGTCCAACATGCCTTTTTAAAAGCTCTTTGGACATAAAACAATACAGCAGGGAAACAAAGAAACTGATTCTAACTCTTTTCTGTTGGAGATGATAGAATCATTTTGAATCAATAAAACCATAACTGAAAGAAATTAAGTGCCAGGCAACCAAATACGAATTGCAGTTTGAAAGAAAGAGAAGTTAAAAATGGGTGACGGAGAGGAATTAAACATGGCTCTGAAAGTTTGTTAGAACTTGAAAATCTTCACAAGCAAAGATGCCTTTTTTTTTAAAGATCAGAAAATGCTGTTTGTGCTTAGCATCTCACAATGCCCAAAATGAAACTGTCGAGTTATGTGGGGGTGGCTTACTTATCCAGAGAGTCCTGCTTCATGTTGCCATGGGCTTTTTTAGATCCTGCTAGTGCTTATCTAAACCTCATAGCGATAACCTAGCGTCGGTAAAATTGGAGACTGTTTCCATAGATTTAACACTTTTTACAGCAAAGGTCTCGTTTACACATATCGACTCCCCGCTGGGATGGTGTTTGGCCTTTATAAATCAGTCTTAAAACTGGATATGCAAATACTGTAGATAGATACATACATAACAAAATATACAATATGTGTGTGTGTGTATATACACACGTGTATATATATATATATGCTTTCCCCATGCACATACACACTTCCAGCCTGTTGGCATAGAGACTGCGAGCTGATACCCTTGTAACATGGGAAACAGGCATGTGGTTCCTGTTCACGATACTTCCTCCAGGAGAAGAATGTTATTTGACAGCAAACTTCTTGTTTCTGGTGTGAAGACTCAACTTTCTGAGCACCTTCCTGAGCGTGTGCCAACATTATCAGATGCTCTCCAGACAGAAAGGTAGAGACTTCAGAGAGGAAGGGGAGAACGGGGTTTGTATTTGAGATATGGTCATGGAGAGGCTTCTTCCACTGCACATATCCAAACCAACCACAAAAGCCAGGGAATATTTAAACGGGGGTAGAGTTTTTAAGAATGAGGGCAAAATTTATTGCTATGACAGGCTATATATCCACTGATAAATAAATAACCTGCCAAAAAGTTTGGGAGGAGTCAGAATAGTGAATGCTTGTAAGATCCAAGGAGTTTCCTTTGGACATACAGGTGTGGAGAAAAGATTTTTCTTAGTTTTTTCCTTTTTTATAGTCAAGTTCCTTGAATCCACGAGCCCTTCAAAGAGCCATTCCTGCTAAGGATCAGTAGCAGTTAACTTAAGATAATAAAGGCAGGATTGGGCTTTTTGCCCTTTTTAACATGAAAACAAAGAATGGCCAGACTTCTGGTTACTTAATGCAACCTGAAAGGTTAGCAGTCAGAGTCACCCTCCTTCTTAAGCTGTTTGTGAGAAGGAAGAGTTCAACACTAGAGCAGCTATAATATTTCTGCTCAAAGGTATAAGGCTTATTAGTGGTTTTGGTTGTTTTTCCTGTGAAATTAATTTCTTTTGACAGCCATGTCCCTTTGTGAGTCATGTAATTGCAACAGAGACTAGAAACTTGGCTATCGCGGCACACAGAGCACCACTGGAGAGATCATGTGCCACATCCCTCACATGCCTGAGCACTCCTCTGTGGTCTGCACTGGTGGTTCTTGTTTATAATATTTCTGTGTACCAAAGATCATGGTTGCACGTCTTCTGTTASTAGTAATTTAGGAAGTTACTTTATGTATTTTTTAAGTATGGAAGCTTTGAGGTCCTGTTCAGACCTTGCTGGTGTTAGGGGGAAGTTACTTTCTGGGCTCATGAAGCAGTTTTTAGACACTGAAGTTCTTTTTTGGCCCTCCGTTTCCCCAGAAAAAACGAGCTGAGATCTGAATAGGGAGGCAAGGGCTGAAATATGTTTTTGAARCTGGGACAGAGTGCCTCTGAAAATGAGCTCTAAATCTTGAGTCTCCCAGCCATACCAAAGACCATTATTGTGCAAGTTGCAGCCATGTTTAAAATCACTAGCATTTGCCAACCTAAATTGAGACCTATTTTATATAATTTTTTAAAGTCTTTTTACAGTGAAAACTCTGTGCACGGTGGTATGTGTACATAGTAAGTGTGTCTGCACTGGAATTGAGAATTAGACTGCATACACTGTGGTCACACCTGAGCCAGCTTTAAGCCCAGTTGTTCGGGTACCAGTAGCATCCACTTTCATCCTCAGCAGCTCAAGTTTTCTTGGGATTTGGGTGTTTAGTCAGCTTATTTCATCTCACCTCATGTTTTTTGCTATTCATCCTGTGAGCTTGGCATATCACTTCACTTAGACTTCTTTTTGCACATAGACATTGCTAGTTAAGAATACTTCAGGTCTAGAACATGCCAGAGAAGCAACACCTTAGAATGCATAACACTGAAATCTGGATTTCTTTAGCACTGTTTCTCTAATAGCTGTCTCTACAAATTAAATTGTTAGTCTTCTGCAGTTTGTTCCAGGAGATATTTTAATTTAACTTTGACCTTTCTCTTGCCTTCTGTCTGTCCCTCTGCCCTCTTCCCACCTGACCTTAATTATGTGCAGATTTGGAGATGGATAGTGTAAAGCCAGGTTCTGCATATGTTACAGAGGCTCTGAACCAGTCCCAGCTGAGCTCAGGTAGAGCCCATTATGTACAATTAGTCTCTCAGTGTCCTAACCAAGTCTAATACTGTACGTGATAGCAATAACCATTTACTAACACCCTAGGTTTGGTTACAGAAGCTAGATGTAGTTGAAATAGTTTATTTTTTGTTTTGTTCTGTTTCAATATCTGATGGCTAGAAAAGCCAATGCCTGATTCTAAGAATCCGCCTTCTCTCAGGCAAATTTTCTGCAAGTTGATTTCATTCAAGTCAGTAAGTCCCAATCTTAAGAGCACTGCTTGACGAGACCGGGTCTTGCAGTGTGAATGCTCTGCATTATCAGTGGCTACGTGGCTATTGGTCTGTGTATCATAAATTAGCTTCTTTTCCCCCCCGCCCCCGACTGCTGAATTTCTAAATATAAAGTGTTGTTCTTTTCCCAGGCTTTCAATTTGTGCCTCAGAAAGATATATCCAAAGAGTGTGCCAAACCCTATTTGACCATGTTCTGGAGGAAAGAACTTGCTTGAATAAGAGAGAAAAGAAATGTGGTTAAATACTATAGTTTTAAAGCAACGTAAATGACCCTAATGCGTACCCAGTTGCACAGTGATAGCAGAAAACAACTGTGTTGTGTTGTCATTGCCATGACAACATCGCTATAGCTTTTCAGAACTAACATTAGGTAAAATTAAAGTGTTCCACTGGAACTAAGGAACTGAGATACATCTCTGGTATATTTTATTTACTTAAACAATTTGATCATCAGTTATTGAGCAGTATTTTGATAACAGACATGTCAATTTTTTTTTGTTTTGTTAAGTCATATCCAGACTTTTGTTTTCCTGGATCTCCTGAGTGCTTTGAAAGAAAATGTAAGTGGAATTTTAGGAGAGACTGAGTAGCAAGCTGTGTAAGTTTTGTTTTCCAGCAGGCTAGATCAGGGCTTTACAGTAGGGCAGGCAACATGTCATCTTTCTTGCAAAGTGTTCAGACGACATGTTGTCCTCTGGTCCCTTTGTATTGAGGTTGAAATGAATTTGCAGGGTAACTATACCTTTCATAGAGATCATCCCAATCTATTTTTTGGGTAAAATGAATAGGTTAATGGATATTTGATATTGACGCTAATAAATACAGCCAGTCCGAGCTCACTTGGGTCCTGCTGTCCACAACGCTGGTATTATGTTTCAGTTTATTAAGGAGGCTAATGTTTGTGCAATTCAGTGATTTTAAGCGCTTGGTAAGTGGCAGGCATCTTTTCTAATTGTATTTCAGCTGATTGCAAATCTTCTTGTGGTTGCCTGTGTGTAACGCTCTGCCTCTGCTGAAATCCTTGTCTGTATTTCCATTGTTACCTTCTAAAGTCACCAAAGGCAGATTTATTTTTTAACTAGGCTTTAAGACTTTATTTTACTCCTGTAATAAGTGTTGTATGCTTCCTTTAAAAAAAGACATTTTTTTAGCAGTATTCTTTTGCTGGTAGTTTGCATCTTGGATACGTTAGGAATGCCAAACTTAGTCTTCCATAATTATGTTGCATTGCTTGCTTTCAGTGCAGTGAATTCTGATAAAGTGCTTATTTAATCTGAATTGCTCCAGTAATTACCTGCTTTTAGGAGAAGGGGATTTATTGCTGTGACTGCCCAGGACTGCACACAGCTATAAGACCTGCTATTGCAGTGGTTAGTCTTTTTAGGTCTTTAAATTCGTGTACAGAATTGAAGTACAAATCAGAACTGCAGCAGCGTTTTCCTGTTAGGTTTTCATTTCCTTGGAATCTTCCTTTCTTTTTGCTCTTCCTCCCTTGTTCCGAGTGATTCTTCCYCCTTCTTTCTTTCCTTCCCATTTTTTGGCAGAAATAGAAAGGGACGAGAACTGTGGGCTGATCTGTGGAAATGCTGCTATATACAGGATTCATCTGGTCTCCTATGAAAGTCACACCATAAAATCTGTGATTCTGCCGGAAAAGTATGAGTTTCAGAGAACAGCTCCCTAGAGCCTGTGTGCTAGGAACAGCTATTGACAGAAACTCTAAATTATAGATTCTGTGTTCATTGGGCAAGTATGCATGGGTATGTGTGAGCATCCCAACAGCAGCACCATATGTCCTGCCCTGGGTACTAAAGAGTCTCTCTCCAACCCTGTCTGGGGGAGTGAATTCAGCAAAGGTTGAATTTTGCTTTAGTAAGCCAAGCAGCATCGAGCCGTGTGTTTTGGTTTGCTTTCTCACCAATGGTTTGGGAGAAGGAACCAGGCAGGTCTCTGTACCTGGGTCTGCTGCTCCAATGCTCCCTTCCCCATGCGGGGGCACAGAAGCCCCCATGGCTTTCCCCACAGCCAGCCATCGAGGCACAGCATTTCCAGTACGATTCGTACAGTTGAAGCTGTGAACTATCTTCTAAATATTCCTCTTTTGCAAGAGGGCAAGTTTTTGATACATTTTCCTCTAGAGCTGCATGAAAAGCCACCTGAGGATTACTGAGGTTGCGCCGTAATTTATCATTTTAGGAAGCTACAAGAGAGTTGCAGGTACATACAGATGCAGATGCCAGTGAATAGCAATTTTGGGGGTCCTTTACCAAACTGGGACAAGTAGTGGATTTACATGGAGCTTAAAAAAAGTTCTCAAAGTTAAAAAGTGTCAATTATTTCCTCTGCACACCGCAATGAACCTCTGACTATGAGAACGTATTTTTATATGTAACTTGCTTTTGAATTTAGCCTTCTCTGGCAAATCTGAAATACTTTTCCTGTCCACCTAAATAAAATTTGTAAATCTTGGCTAGCTCATAAGTGAGAGATGAGCAAGAATTTTAAGTATTTCAAATAAGTTCCTAAGGATACATAGATTAGGAAGTCAATGTATTTTTTTCTTCCTTCGTAATCCTTTAATCCTTTAACAGTGCAGATGTTTTCTGGCAGTAGTAGTAAGAACCAAGCATGCATTTTGGCAGTATTTTTTAAGCACCCATGGTTGTGTTTCTTACCCACAGACTCTATGGAGTTTTAGGTAATGTTTGTAGTTGATGCAGTATTTGCAATCTAAGCAAATAGATACTTACGTAACACTTCCTAGGTGCTATGGAAACACGTCTTGATGGTTGTCAGGTATTTGTGAGTAAATTGGTTGACGTTTTCTTCAAGAGGCCTGGATTTGAAAGCAGGGAGTTTTCCCTGTAGAAGAGAAGGGATTTGGGTATCACTGCTGTGCCTGAAGGGTCCAGGGGAAGCAGGGTCAGAGGCAGAGGAAGCTTGGCAGGGCAGGAGACTCCATGGTTTGGGGGAAGACCAGGAGAGAAGTCTGGACTAAACCAAAAGGGCAYCTGCAGGCTCTAGGGCCCCGGGATGAGGAGAAGGGTACAGTTTGGTTCTGCTGTTTCATTTCGATCTTTTTTTTTCTTTTTTAGCTGAAGTAAAAAGAGAGTTTTCTAATCTGTTACAAGACCTGCTTGTCTAAGCCCTCCCAACCCCCGAGAAGGGGAGCCTTTGTAATTTCAGAAACAAACGTCATGTGGGCAAAGCAACATGACAGGGATAAGTTATTACACATGAGCATTGCCTTGTACCCTGTGTAATCATTCGCACAAGTGCAAACTGAGTGAAAAAGGTGATAGCTCTGGTGACCTTTTGGCTTCTTTGTACAATATCAGTAACAGCACAGGTGCAGGGCATCAGTGAATGAGGCCTCTGTCTCCAACCTCAGGCCAGATTTGCACTAATGTTTTTCCTGGCATAGCTGAGTCTGCTGTAAGTATGAAAAAGATTGCACCCAGAGCTGACACAGCTTATCTGCCAAAAARAAAACCCAAACCAACAAAACCACCCTGAACACCCAGTCGGGGTGTAGGCACAGCTGTCCTGGCAGAAGAGCCCTTTTGTCAGCTTAGGTTATGTCAAGGGGAGTAGCAGAGCTCTGCCAGTTGAGAAACATCTTCTATCAGCATATCCCGCATCTCCACTGGGAGGCACTACTGGTGTAATTACAGCATTGGAAATCAGCCTCGCGTCTCCTGAAGTTGCAGGGAAATGCCTGAAACGCAGGTAGAAGGAAGAGACAGGTTAATTTCTGTATTCCCTGTAGTGCCATTTCTTCCTCGTGTGTGGTCACTCACAGCCTCTGAGGCTTTCTGAAGAAGTTGAACCCATAGACAGTAGCGTCAGGCTTCCCGAATTTTGACAGGTAATTTTGTGGCAAGTCTTGGCCATGTTTCCTGGGGAATTTTAATTGGAAAAGAAAATGGACAAGCGTGGTGTATGGATCTGTGCACAGTCTGTACGCATCAGTTCAGAAATAACTACCTAGATCTGCRTACCGGGCAGGTAAGAAAGAGATGTATTAGTGTTTCTGTTAAACTTTTTTTGAGAGGTTGAATCCACTGAAATAGGATGGCTACTTGTGAAGTAAAGTGGTAAAACTTGGCTGAGTGCAGGAGGCACCAATGTGCTATTAATAAGGCCAGCTTTCTTTTCACATGTTCTGTGCTTCTTTCTCGCTCTGCCTGCTCTCCGCTTATGCAGGTTGGGGTTTTTTGTTATTTTTAAACTAGATATTTTTTCCTTTCTCACAAGCTCTGTCAAAATGGGACTCTAATAATAGTTGGCTTGAGCAAAACTCCGCAGTTAAGCTAAGAGCTTTGAAATCATGGGAAAATGTAGTTTGTTCTGCTCTGCTTTTCCTCTTCTTTTCTCCTGAATAATTCCATAAATTAGTGTGGGAGCCAAGTTGTGGCTGAGAAATATTTTCAGGCAGCTTTAACCTTAGAGGATAGCACAGAGCTCTGATCTCTTCTTGCATTGGCATATGGATTTATCAAGGGTCATGCCAATGCATATCTCAAATCTCCGGTTAAAACCTGGTCCTGTTAAGTTCACAAAGGCTGAGCAGCTACACCATCACCTCTCTGTACGCAAAGGAGTGGTGCTTGGGCTCTGACTCCATCTGGCTGTCACTCTGATGCCTGTAGGGATCAGTGATGTTGCTACATCTGCAAGAAAGTGTCTGTGTGAAACGACAAATTAATGTTAACAGTGAGTGGAGCTGGAGAATATACGCTGGCAAATCCATAATGTTTGTTTGGCTTTCTCAGAAGGTCTTGGTTTGGGCACAGCTGTGGTGTATGTTCGGGAGGATCCTTAAGTGAACACATAGAAACGCATATTGTCCGCTGCTTGGACAAGATCTGCGGCATGTTTCCATCAGAAATCCTACACAAGCAGCCAAGGCAAGACTACTCCTCTGCCCCCCTCTGTCTCTCCATCTCTCTCTGTCCTCCCTCCTTTTCTTCCTCTCTCCCTGGTAGTGAATTTAACTGCTGCAAACTGCAGATCATAACATTACTGTGGCCTTTAGGACTTGCTTCGCTAGCTCATGAATCAGCCTGGGTCTGTGATTAATTCAGAAGACATTGCTGATCCGAAGTTTCATTTGCCGGATTTCATTTAAGAGCTTGTGTCAGTGCCGCGCTCATTCTTCTTCAGCATTTAATCCTGTAACTGCAGTGGGAAGCTTGCATCAAATGCTTTGACTTGTTCTCATGGGAACTTGCTTTTGCTAAAGGAAAGGCAAGTGAAAGTCCTCTGTTACCCGCTTGGCTATGTATTACATCACTCCTAACTGTGTTTTTACCTTTGTAAATGGAATATTTGGTATATTTTTCTTGCAAACCTGGACAGCCATGGCAGACCATGGCTACGTCCACCAAAAGAGCAAGTCACCACATGATTGTCCAGGTACTCTGTGACATGAGATACCTTCATGTCAAACCTGGTTTCTGTGAGCTCTCTGAATCAAATCAAATCATTTTGAGGTTTTCGCATGGCAGTCTATTGCATGGTGTGCTGTTCTCTTGGGGTTTTTTTTGATCTCCCACTCTGCTTTCATCTATAACATTAGTTTCTACCCAAAACCCTTTTTTTAAAAAAAAAAAAAGGACGTTTGTTTATTTGGGGGGGTTCTTTTTTTTGTGTTTTGAGAGTATTTGATTGCAGGATAAATCTAGCTGAGTAAGAAGCAGCATTGAAAATACTGGCTGCCTAACTTCTAATAATGGCTTGAAGCTTCCTTCAGTGGTTAAATTTGCAAAACCAGAAAGTGGAAGAAGCTACGGGGTATATTAATAACATTTTTTAGGTTACTCTGCCTTCTCAGTACTTCTGTCTGAAATAACTTTTGGAGGACAGGTTAAACTTCAGAATGCTTTAAGGATTGAATTTGTGACAAGCGTGTGGAGGGAGCCTTTTTGTCTATGATTTCAAATGCTTGGGCTTGTTAGCTGTGTTTAAAAGATAGACATTCATTATCTACCTCTTCTGCTCCACTGCAAGCTGGTGAACACGTAAGTAGCGGAGAATTCATCTCCTTCACTTGCTTTTGTTCCTTAAAATTGTCTGGCAAAAGAAATTAGGAACAGAAAAAAAGACCCACATGCGAAGATTATTTTATTATTTTCCATCAAGAGATTCAGAAGAAGCAAGAGGGCATCCCAGTATGTTCAGTGCAGTGGAGGGCAAAGATCCCCTGTCTAGGGCAGAGCCCCTAAGCTCCAGAGCCGGAGGGGTTACGTCCGTGTGGTGATGTGAACCAGCTCTTTAGCCGTGATGCAGTGCTGTGCCAAAYGCAGGCTTCTTGTTTCCAGGTGCAGAAGAGCCACATCCCTGGTTGCTCAGGTTTCATTCCCATAAGAAAGGCGTTTTGTAACAAGCATTAAGTATTTTTCTTTACAGGAAACAAAATGCAGGTGGGGGAAAGATGTGCCATTGTATACCACGTAGTAAAATATCTCCTCGAGCACTGCTGATCATCAGAGCAATAATTTTCAAAGGTAATACCCAAATCTACAGTTGAGGGAGCTCTGAATTACTGGTGATGCAGCCGTTACATTCCTGCTCCAATTAGCAAAAATAGCATTGTGCGGTCTCTGGCCCTAGTTTGAAACTGTGCACCAGCAAACTGTGCGAACCGGACCAGTTTGTCACAACATGGTTAATCAGCCTTGTAGGATCCTGCCTGCCCAAGCCTGGCCTACATTAAAAAGCAAAAAAAAAAAAAACCAAACCCTGATGTAGGGACAATATAGCACATCCTGGCAGTTTTGGGTAGCTCTCTGCAGTCCTGTATACTGTTTTGCTATTTTGAATTGTTGTATGTGCATTTTGCATGTAAATTTTGAATAGCGTTGCTTCTGTTGGGTTCATTCCCCATTTGTATTGGGATTTTAGCAACTTTTATCAATGGGTTCGATAGGAAGGACATTCCTGGAATGGTGAGTTGGTACCAGGAAGAAGATTTTGTATTCAGAATTGTACATAAGCATATATAAAACCAAATTTAGGAGTCATGCTTGGCTGCTAAGGAAAAAAGTAATGTGATAGTATGGTCGTCGTCCAAGCAAAACAATTCCAGTAATAAATACCAAGTATAATAAGTGGCTGGAGAACAAGCATTATTTGGACATATGAGTCAGCAGACAATTTTGAAAGTAACACATTTGCTTGAGGAGAAACTAACACCAGCAGAAATGAGTTTTACCCTCCTGATCATCAAGATGTCTGCATAAATAGAAGCAGATTCCTCCTTAATCCTTCTGACCCTGAGGTTGTCCAACTTATCTAGTGAGCCCACATTTTAAAGTGTGTGACAGCAATTACTGAGATTGATAAACCACACTGCAGCCTCGTATGAACTGAGGAGCTTGGGGTCAGCACGGTTAAACAGAACAGCAGCAGTATTTATTCCTCAAGCACGCCATAAACGCAAGTATCGCCACCGGCTTCACTGGCACTAGAAGAAGGCTGGAAGGCTTGGCTGAAGTGTCCTGAGCCCTGTGACCCTCTTGGCTTTTGTCCCTGCTGCTGGGTGCTGGCCTTGGTGTGGCTGAGCAGGGATGCCACAGCTGGTGGTGAAGTCAAGTTACGGTGCGTTGTGCTTTCTGCTCTGGAGCGTGGTGTGCTGATACAGTGCTTTTTTGGAGCTGAGCTGTAAACTAGGTCACTGTAAAATGATCCGTGTCATTTTGCTTTGTTTTTAAATAGCAGAACTCCCGGAGAATTTTTAATTGAGTTTGTTTTCAGTGATCTGATCAATGCGGCCACAAACTGTGCTGGTTAATAGCCACTCAGAGTGGGAGGGGGCATCATTTCTTTAGCCCTGTAATTAGATTAACGGAACGGACACCCTAGGTGCAAAGTGTCTCTGCTGTCCCCAGAGCTCGGGGCAGATGGGGCTCACGTGTGCGTGGCCCAGCCCGTGTCCACTCTGCAAGTTTGGACGTGCTCCCATCGAAGCATTCAGGCATGCTCAACGTCTCAGCCTTCCTTTTGGACGTGCCGAGACAGCCTTTTAGCATGGACTTGAGGATTTGCGGTGTGAACGGTGAGTGAGAGACCTGCACTTAAATGACGACGCAGACGTACCCCTCACCTCTGCAGTCTTCATGAAACTGGGCTTTGGCCCTTTACTGCGGTGTTCCTCTGTGGTTTGCGGGGCATGAAGGTGCAGTTTAGCTCCGTGCAAGGAACGAGAAGGCCGTGGATAAACTTGAGCGTAGCTCTCCTGGCCCCGTTCTTTGTGCCTGTGTGTTTTCACAGAGGTACTCGCCAGCTGAAAGAGGGTGGCAAGCCCGGGTCCCTCCTGATAGCAGAGGTTGATGAGAGGTCGGGGGTTACGTTGAGAGAAACCAGAGGTCTGACATTCCCCAGACGGAGCCGTGTTTTGCCTTCCCTCCCTTTCCGATCCTCTGCCCTTTGTCCACGGATGGACCGAGGGCCGTTGCCCAGCCGAGGTCCAAAGGGCCACCGGGGAGGGAGCGAGGTGCAGCGGTGGGCAGGGGACACACGGCCCTTCCAGGGGCGAGGCGGGGAGGGGAGGAAGGGGCCGGCGGTGGCCCCGCAGCTGCGCCCCCCCCCCCCCCCAGCCTGATTGCGGCCCGCAGGTGCGGCGGGGCCCGCCCGCGGCTGGGAGGCAGGGCTGTCCCCGGGGACGGGGAGACGGGGAGGGGGACGGACGACGACGCTGCGACCGGCCAGCAGGCAGGGGCTCCGGGAGCCGGCGTGGAAGGAGGCACCTGCGGGAGGTGGAGCCGGGCCGGCGGGGCTGGTTTCGCCGGGGAGGGGCCTGGCAGCAGCCGCAGAGGCGGCGGGCACCCACCGCGCACCTCCCGCGCTGAGCCGCGCTGCCGGCGCTCCGTGCGGGGGGCCGAGCCGCCACCTCCCGCTCCGCCTGCAGCTAATCCCCTCCTCGGGCAGGGGCGGGCAGAGCTGAGCGAGAGACCCCCGGGCTTGGCGCTTGGGCTTGGGGAGTTGGTCGGGGACAGCCGCCGGAGAGGTTTCCTGGCCTGCGACGAGGCGAGGAAGGTAAGAGAGGTCTCTTCTTTTTTTTTTTTTTTTTTTTTTTTTTTTTTTTTTTTTTTTTTTTTCTTCTTCTTCTTCTTTTCTCTCCTCGCATTAGCGTCTGTCTTATGTAAGACTTGCAGAGTATTTTTAGGTTCCTGAGCCCACTTGTTGCTTAGTAACTTGCCAGCTATTTAATTTGCGGTTTTGGAGAATTAATGTCTTTGAATGAAGATTTTTCTTTTCTGGCAACGTTGCATCGGGAAAGAGGCGGCTTGGCACATACTGGAGTTAAGACCCCCCAGATGGGCGCAAGGGTGTCAGGCGGTGCTGTGAGGTGTCCTGCACACGGACGTGTGTGGCACAGGACATTGTGCCCGGAGCAGAACTGATCTTACACAGGGGCAATGCAATCGAGGCTCTCAAATGACTTCCGCTGTGGAGGGGTAGCTTGGGATCATGTTTTTAGCCAGATGAAAAAATACCTGATTCTCAATAATTTCCAATGACGCCCTCTCATCCGACACCCTGGCTGCTGGTTTGTTTCTCCTGTGAGAGAAGATCCTCAGGGATCTGTGCCCTTGGGCAGGTTGCCTGGCTTGGTGGTTGGCCAACCGAAGACTGATTAAAGCCGCATACTTCCCCCCTCCCCCCGCCTCGCTAATTGTTTTACTTCTGTTTCCCTTTTACTAATCTCTGACTTCAGGTTTCTATTGCGCCTTTCTACTCACTAGGTCCATAGCTGTAAACTGTTTTATTGGACTTAGCCTAGGGTCATGGGTGTGTAGCAAGCTGGAGCTGTTAAAGGCAGCTTCTTTCATGTCTGGGGTGATTTGTGTGAGGATTCCCACCCAAATCCCAGGGGAGAAGGAATTTCAGCTTGCAGGCCCCCTCCCGCGCAGTCAAGTGTGCCCGCACGGTCCTTGGGGTTGCAGAGATGTGAGATCAGTGCTTCCTGCTCAGATTTTATACCTAGCTCCCAAAGAAGCAGCTGACAGATGGGAATGTCTAGAATTTGAATTTCAATAGATTTTTGCATATCACTTTATCTTTTTGTTTTCCCTCCCTCCCCAGACTGGCACTCGGAGGACATAGGATGCATTCCTAAGCGTTAATATTATTGATGCTGTTGTTCAGGAGAAGGGGGCTTCCTATTTAAAAATGCTAGTCCTTTGTTTGCTGGAGCCGCAGGGCAGTGAAGGCACACTCTGAAAAATAAAATTCCCGGGGAGAGTAGTTACCATGATCATAGTAGACACTTTGCAAGTAGCCATGGCTCGTCTGTTCATATTTGTTCAGAAAACCTCCTAGAAGCTATAGTCCATTTTAAGGACTAAGTGCCCTGCAGGATCTTATTATTTATGACAGGGAAGACAGGAGGCCTTCCCTTTCTACTCTTCCCCGACCTCCTTTGTTCTGGGCACCACACAGGCATGATAAAAGGGTCTCATTTGAAATCAAAGCTCTGGACTGGTAAGATAAAGGAAAAGAATAAAGCAGG
Organism: Phoebastria nigripes; assembly: GCA_035582835.1. Classification (NCBI taxonomy): domain Eukaryota; kingdom Metazoa; phylum Chordata; class Aves; order Procellariiformes; family Diomedeidae; genus Phoebastria; species Phoebastria nigripes. The sequence continues at coordinate 1,007,775 of JAYKAV010000334.1, read as the reverse complement.
CAAAACAATACAATATCTGCATTCCTAAGTCTTAGAAAGCAGATTTAGTTCATCGCAAATCCCTAAACGTATTAGACCCAATTTTCATTTTCAGTAAAGCTTTTTTACACTTCTTTAGCTGCGTAAGGAGGATGTATGGGAAGATGTCATTTTCATCCTCTTTAAAGCTGTTGTATCCTGCCAGTGCCGTATAAAGTGACTGTAACGTGAACGAGGCTCATGTCCGTTGTCTTCAATATTGTTTCCACTCCAGGTGAGTGGGAATTTTGCTTCCAAAGGCAAAATCATCTCAGGGCTTAATGCAGGTATTAATAGCTGAAGTATAAACAATTTAGAAGGTCAGGGTTGTAAATAGAAAAAGAACTGGAACGATACTGATCTTGGAAGAGTAGGTCACTATAATTTGAAAGTAACTGGTCTGGGCTGTAAACAGCTGCCCTCTGGCTAGTGAAAATGGAGATAGGCATCTTTTGTGAAGGGATTGGGAGAGCAGCAGTAATGTTACTTGTCATACTGGGAGTACAGCATACTTCAGAAGAGTCTGTATGCTGAGGATTGAAGTAACGGCTGTGCCGTGTGATTTAAGGAAAGGCAGGTGGTGTGCTTTGACCCAAGTCTCCTCCTTATTCCGGATGGATTGCTCATGTCCCTTCCTGATGGAATAAAAAGGTTCCTTCCCAGTGTCTTCCCAAGGCCTTGTGTAAGAGCAAACACCCTCCCGCTCCAGGATTGGGCTCCATCTGCCAAACTCCTAATTATTCAACTTCTGTTGTTTGTTGATTCGCGTCAGATCTTTTTTCATTGCTTGCCTCCTCCCACCACCCAAGCTGGAGCGTGCTGCCATGCAAAACTGGAGTAACTTGACTGCCGCAGTCACTCCGGTTACCCTGGTTTGGCTGATGTCAGGATGGGGCTGAAGCGTTATTTGTGTTTGAATGACTAGTGAAAGCTCTGGGCTGCGTGCATGTGTCCAAAGTACTTGATGTTATTCAGGGTTGGCTTGTGTTACTGTCAAGTTTTTGGAAAATCTCCTGCGGCACTGCTACCATTTGTAGCAGAAGTAGAAATAGTGTGGGTGAGGCTCAAGCAGCCGTGCTGCAACTTCATTTAGACTGTTTTGAAGCTTTTTGATCAAGGAAGGATACTGCATGCAGCATAAAGCTGGTGTTCGAATAAGGGAGGGCACAGGCAGTTTGCCTTTAAATAAGTATGAGTTTGAGAACAGTCGGTTCTTGACTTCTCTGAAGCCATGGCCGCTGTAGACAGGACAATAAACATTTGGTTTAGATTGTGTTAAGGGGAGGTTGAGGTCAGCCATTAAGAAACTCCATCTGTAAGGATAGCTAGCAGCTCAAGTAGTTACCAACAGAGAATGTGTGGCATTTTCATCACTGGAGACTGTTGAGTTGGAGAGACTTCTGGCAGAGATGGCTGAGGTACAGTTGAACCTGTGCTGGTGTCACCTCGCGGGTTAGGTGGCATCTTGGCTCTTGACTGTTCTCCCCTCTCTTCCTTATTTGCAAGAATCTGGAGAGTATCTAACACACAATTACCTGGTTGGTGTTGGTGCTTACTTGGTTGTTGATGTTGATACTTACCTGGTTGTCCTTAATGCTACTGCACCACTTGAGGTTCAAGATAAGAAATCTGCTAACCAGTAACAGCTTTCATTGGACACAGTGCATCACCTTTGGGGTTGTTCTAAAATAGGGTTTCTTGTCAGACTGTAGGAATTGTGTAAGCATTAGAGATACATTCACATTACAGTATCACATTCTCTGTGGTGCAAATTCAGTGTTACATGAAGGCCTCAGCACATTTTATTGTAGTGTGTGCTTGGGCATGCGAGGTCAAATGATGATGATGTCCCAAAGTGAACATGGGTGAAAGACTAACACTGTCTCCCTGACGGGACAGATCTGATGTTTAGCTGTGCTAGCGATACAGTTACCTGAGTCAGAACATTATTTTTCAAGAGGATCGTTAATCTCCAAGGTAAGCGAGATAAGCAAAAAGACTGCATTAGGCTCTGCTAGAACATATGGAGGTTTAGCAAAATGAATGAAAGAGAAAAAAGATATTGCAGGTGTCTCTCTCGCTATTTTTCTTCTAGCTCTACACTTCCCAGTTTGCTCCCCTTGTCTCCCAGTCCCGCTGCTGGCCTTGTGACCTCTTTCATGTCACCTGAGCTGCTGACGCTACTGCCTTGTGTGCTAAGTGCCCTCATCTCTATCGTTTAGTTTTAAACTCCCACTTGTTGTCCAGTTTTGGCCTCTGTAACTTGTTTCCTTTGAACTGCAGCCCCATCTATTATTATTTCCTCACCTCCAGTTGCAAGCCCTTGAGGCCCTTGTGTTACCTAACCAAAGCCCATCCCTGCTGCATTGTCACTAAGACTGTATTAGCGCTGCTTTTTTTTTCCAGGTACAATTCAAACATGTTAATAGAATTAATAGATTGACCTTGTCAGCCCTTGTACCTTTGAAACCTCTCTCCTTTCTCAGTTAGCCTTCAGCTAACTGATTTATATCTCCTAACCATATACTGCTTCCCTCAGGGTAGGTATGCTGTACTGCAGGGAATTAATTCAGAGATGTCCTGTGGTCTGTTTGTTCAGGAGGTCAGGTCATAGTATCTTAATGTTCCCTTATGGCCTTAGAGTCTGTGAAAAGATCGGGCATATCTTTGGCCTGGAAGGTATCGCAGATTTCTTGGTACCAGACTTTGCTATCTGTGGGTAGGTGACATACTTATGCATCTAGCTAACCTTTCGGTTATTGTTCTTATCCAATTACAAATAATAAATTTGGCAATGAAGAGCATGGAAACAGTTTTTGTCATTGTAAATGGTTCATGGTTCTCCTACACATTTTCTCATTGACATAGAGAAACCTCCAGACAGTTCAAACTGTAGGTAATCCCTGTGCATATCATTACAGATGTGTGTGTGTGTTCAGTGAAATAAATAACGTTGAAAGCAATCAATGCTGCTGGTCAGATATGCTGTTAGTTTTTGAATTTGCAGTCTTCTGTCTCTGGAAGAGGACTAATTAGACCCAAGTGCAGCAGAAGCTGACAGAGGTGGTTGTATAATCTGGGCATGAAAATGCACCGAGTGAGTTGCCAAGCTGGTAGATCTCTGATGCCAGATGTTCCCATGCTAACCAAAATAAGCCGGTACTCCAACTTGAGCCAAAGGCTGAGGCTGGCAAGGACAAGGAAGAGTTGCAGTTTTGTTGAGACTGTTGCTTACGGACACTGCCCAAAGGATGGCTCCAGAAGCCTGGGCAGATACAAGACTAAGTGCGGCTTCCTTATTACTGGGCTTTGTAAATAAGAACAGCAACATCACTTACCAGTTTTAATGACCTACTTTACTCTCCGTGTGTATGGTGCTCTTGCGATGGTTGGAAATCAGTGCTTATTCTGGCTGGTTCTTGTCATCATAGTTAATTTTAATGGTTTTTATCTAATGACACTGAAATTAATCACCTTTAACATATTTCGACTTCTTACAACACAGAGGCCAGCCTTAACTGATGTCAGCCTGGCACAAGATAAATACTGCAGCATCAAAAAGCATGCAGCTTTTTTTTTTTTTTTTTTTTTTTTTTTATAGAGCAATTCAGTAAGTACACATTTAGGAAGGTTATTGGAGATAGAAGGATGTTTTCAAACTCTCACATCTATGGAATTTTACAGTCTCTTTCTGCAAATCTTTATGACCAACGAGGGAGCCCAGTGTAGAGATTAGTGCAATTATTGATGTGGGGTTGGTTGGTTGGTTCTTCAAAACCAGCGTCTGTTCAAGGACTAAAGGACAGTGCTTGGTGGTGCGTGGTTCCAGATTCTGGTTGGGTTTTTAGGGCTGTATAAATTAGCTTCCAAAATAGAATCTGCTGTGGCAGGAGGAAAGGAGTAAAATGTCTTGTTGCTAAGGAGCATGACAGAGAACTGGGAGATGTGACTCAGTTCTTGGCTTTGTATAATTTCTCTTCAGTGAGATTGGGTCCACAGAGCATGTCTTTCTAAGTGTGAAGGGGTGGATATTAAAAATATTTATGGAGGTTTTAAGGAGGGGCCGAGATAACTGATGCTGTGTGGGGAACCAGTTGAACTCAGTCCACTCACACAGTTAAACGTATTCCTGAGTGTTTGCAGAATCAGGAGCATGGGAAATAATGTGGCAAAACCAAACCCGGCGTTTCATCTCCTGATTCCTGGTACTGCTCTTTCTTCAAAAGAGTCTGTTGCTGCTCTTTCTCTCCCCGCAGCAGAATTTAATTTTAGAGGAGGATGGGTCTTGAGGGGCTAATAGCCTGGAAAAATTCTAGCTTGACTTGCTGTGAATCTCTCTTCAGAGAGGATGGATTTCGCTTTTGTTTTGTAATACCTAGCTGTGCTTTTTTTACGACATTCCCACACCTTTTTCCATCTTTGATTTTGTGACTGGATATTGCTGTTTGTTTATATGTTTTAAACTATGCAGCCACACGTGTTCTTGCTTTTGACCTTTGCGCTGCGCTCTCCTCGCAGCAGGGGACAGCTGGGATCTGTAGCGTGTAAAATCACTGCTAATAATAAGAGAAACAAACACACTGGCCATGTGCTGGGAATGTCAAAGCTTGCTAACCCTGTATTAGAAAACATGCTGCCGTCAACGATCCTGTGAAGAGGATTTTGTCTAGGCGTGAGTTCAAAACCAAAATATTAGTGATAGCAACAGGAGATAAAGCAGGTGTTCTTTATTTGTTTAGCATGGGTTTGTTTTTCCTTGGCAAAGTCTAATAAGGTTGCAGGGGGACAGGCAGTGGGTTTGTGAGGATGTCCTATAGGAAGCTGCCGTTGTCCTGTTCAAAATATGTTGCTGGGTCATCGTACGCCTGCATGTCCGCTGAGCGAGCACTTACCTTTTTTGTCCACATAAATGTGCAAGGCTTGAAATCTGTTAATGTTTGCTTTTCTGTTGTTTGTTTCCCCTGGTCTTTGAAGAGGCTGGGTGTGTAAGATGGGAGATGCTGTCTAGGGCTGCGAGGTTGACTGTATTGTATTTTGTTCTCAGAGCCTTTGCATCATGGCGTTTTTCTTACTGAAAAGGGAAAGAAACTGCATGCACAAAATAATTTTGGGGACCCAGTAAGGCTGCATTTATTAAAAGGCTTCTCCTGTTTGGTCGCCATGATTCAAAGCCCAGGAGTCAGGAGCCAGTGCTCTTTTCCATCCTACCTTTCCTCTTGTTGCCAACACTTTGAGCAATGGTAATTAAATACTACATTTTAGAAGTGGTGTCAGGAAGAGTTTTATGGCCCAGGCATGATACTTCTGCAGATGCATGGTATTGTTGGACTGTGCTCTAATCTTATGGGTGTAAATCCAGAGCAATTGCATCCCTGTCAAATCTGTACAGGCACAGGAGGGATCAGAAGTTGGCGCTCCGTGGCTTGGTTGTGCCTCAGAGACTTCAGCTCGTTTGCCAGCAGSCTGAGGGTATAGTTTTGCAGCGTGTTGGCTTTGGCAGGGAGGTCGGCCTAAGAAGGTCTGGTTTCCTGCGCTTTGCTCCGCCGCCCCCTCGCTGGGGCTGCCACAACTGCTCGTGCTCTTCCGCTGGAAGAGCATCGAGTTCAGCAGATTATTTTTCATCTGGGTCGCTGTAGTGACTTAGCTCGCAGTGCAACCCCACGGGAAGGTGTAGGAACACAACAGGAGTGCCACGACGGCCCGTGAGGGCAGCGGGTTGGAGGAAGATGCAGGAGACCTCAGCACATCCCAAGAGATCCCCATGAGCTTTCAGTGGCTTCCCAAAGAAACCCAGGAAAGGCATGTTGTGCTGAACACCACCACGAAACTACTTCGAATCAGCTGAAGGCTGACACATTTCGCCAGTAAACAAGCTGCATAAAGTATATCCTGAAGTGCCTTTTCAGTCTGCGGCATTAGGGTGGACAAGCCCTGCTTTTAATGAAGTAATTGTTACTTAATAGTTTTTATCAATGTCAGGGGAATTTCGGGCCTCGCTTGTGCTACAAAAGCTTGGTGGTATAGCAACAATGGCATGGTTTGATTGATAAATGTTCCTCGGGGAAGTACAGTGTATGGCAGTTTCCCAAAACCACAATAAACTACCTGGCACGAGTATTCCTTTTTCTTCCCTCCCTTCCCCCCCATATAAAGGTGTTGGCCAGCGTAGTTATGTCAGCTAAGGGTGTGATATTTTTTCTCACTCCTAATTGACACACTCGTGCCAGAAAAACTTCACAAGTAGTCCAACCTCCGGTGGGGGTTTTTTGTTTGGGCTTTGATTGTTTTTGGTTTGGTGTTTTTGGTTTTTTTTTCCAGCCAGTATCACTATGCTAGATGGAGAATTTGACTTCGCTTGTTCAGGCCAGGCTATTTAGCCAAACCTGCCTTTCTGAGGAAAATTAGTCCCTGCTCCTTCTAGGAAAGCCTCCATTTCTTGCTAAACAATTTGTTTTCTAGCGGTTAAATCTGAGGTGGAAAGTAATATGGATAAATGTTAGGGTTTTCGTTTAGTTTTGTTTGCCTTTCAGTTGGTAATTCAGCAGCATCTCTGACTGTAGCAACCATGTAAAATTGGCTGGTAGTAATGCTGCTTTATCGTCTGAATTTATTTCTATGTCACTTGTCAACCTGAGCACCTCACATGGAGACACAAACCGTGAACGGTTCAGATTTATCGTATCCCCACTTCATTGGTGGGACAACAGAGGAAGGTAGAAAGGGGCTAATCAGTTTATTCACATCTCCTTAGTTTGTAACAATTTTAGATTTGTTTCTGGTCTAAACCCTGGGCCTTGATTCCGTAATTTCTTTGCATTCACTAATTCTGGGTTCTTCAAGATCGGCAATGGGGTGTAGGAGCGTGGGACCACGACTTGCACTGCAGCCGGAGAGCACTGCTTGCTATTGCTGGTACTGTCACCAGTGGGACAGCAAAGGTTTGGGACCAGGGTTTTGGAGCAGAAAACATTTATTCTGCAGGATTCTTGGTAGCAACCTTGGCATTGGTGCTTATCCAGAAACTGGGACCGCAGTGCTAGCTTCATCTAAACCGAAATGCATCAGAAATTAAATCTCTCTTAGGATGCGTTGCTGGTTTGAGGGTCAAGTGATGCCAGAGGACTTGGAAGCAGGATAGAAAGCATTTCGCCTTTTATTGCTATTGGCAGAAAGACAGCATACCTGAGAGCCTCCTGAGCTCTCGCAGCTTATAAGAATAGCTTATCCTTATCAGACACCTACTTGCTTTTTTGTTCTTCTTTATAACCTGTCAGCAAAGAGATGACTGCTTGGATTTTCTCGCTGTTCGCTTTTCTTCCCCACCCAGGAGAAGCCTAACTCCTATCAGTGAATCATTCTTGCGTAGGTCTAAAACCCTGAAGTCGGTTTAGCCTGAGAAACTCTTGTACGGAGTAGGCAGAGATTCAGAGAAGAGCGGTGCGGGAAACTGGGTTTAACCAAGGAACCATGGAAGTGTTTCAACAGGCCGTTGATAAGTGAATTCCTGGTTACTTAACCTGCTCGGGCAGTGCCCTGACAGTGTCTTGGACTGTTGCACTGGTACGCTATGGGAGTGTGTTTGTAGGAGTCTACTTAATGATGCAGAAAAGAGGACAATTATTTTAACCTGTACTGAGTGGCTTAAAGGCTGAGTAGGTTTATTGTGTTTTAAAACCTCAGGTCTCCTTTCTGTTTAGTGATGTAAACAAGTATCAATACCAAGCAAAGTACATCCTTGGATCATGGAAGCGTATCCATTGTGTCTTTTTCTGTTTTTAATGCCTGAGGTGACACCCAAAAGTCACTTGCTGACCTGGTCACCAGTATTAGTAGAATTTCTGCAGTACTGGGATTGGATGCATTTTTCTCCATTTTAAATCTGTTATCTGATGGACTCGTTTTTCGTTAAGTCAAGCAAGATGCTTCATGGAGAACTGTATACGGAGTCTGTGAAATGATTCAAATGAATACATATGTATTAGTAATTGCTTTATTTGTCTGTTTATTTGAGTGTTGTAAAAGCATCTGTCTCAGGTCTATCACCTCCAATAGCATTGTCACAGGAGCCCGAGGGTGCTAACCCTTTGAAATTCCAGACAAGTCAGGATGAGACTCTGTCTCCATTTATTCTTGAGCGGGGCTGATAGGAGATGATAAATGAGCCGTTACTTTACTGTGATGATGCATACAACCAGAATCTATCCTAACTTTGTTTGGCATGTCAGCACAATCTGTTCATTTATTGTGTGTAATTAAAAAACCCTGTCAGACTGAAAACATTCCTTTAATTAAAGCCCCCATAGCCACAGTTTGTCATGCTCAATGCTTCTGCATTGATTTGGGTGTGATTGTTGAGAATGCAGACGTGGGTTTTGTTGGAGATTTTAGGATTTCAGGTATTCAGATGTACTTGGCTGCTGCAGATCAGTGTGGTGTCACGCTGCTAAAAGGGACTTTACCCAAAAGCAGAACTCTACTGACATAGATAGAAATATGTTAAGGTCATTGGAATCAGGTTTATTATCAATAGAGGGACTGCATCAATACCTGGTAAAATAGAAGGAAAAATACTCAGCTGTTTAAAGGGATTAAAACATCATGAAGCATAGCGTGGTACAACCTTGTTCTTGGGACAAGGTTTTTCATGTTGTCTGGTTGAAGAATACCCTGTCTGCCTGTATGAAGCATTACTGCATAAATCTCTCTTCTGCCGAGTCCCAACTTCCGAGGCTGCTCACTGAATTTCAAGTTGTGCCTATTAGCGAGCAGTAGTGACACTGAAGAGGTGCACCTTTGTCACCCGGGGTCTTCATTGCTTTTGTTGTTTGTTCAAAATAGCGTTACTCTGCTGCAATTTGATTACAGTACTTACGGTTTTAATGCAGGTGAAAGATACGGTTGTCTTTCCTCTCTGGGATCTGAGCGAGGAGCGGGGGAGCGTGATTGCTGGTATTGCCTTGCGGTGCCGCAGCAGCCTTTAGCTGTAAAGGCTTCCTCACAAAGCACAGCCTTTTATACCTAGTGATTTGTTCTTTTCAATAGAGCTCTTCTGTTGAAGTTAAACTGCTTTTAAATCATGTACACAATGGCACTTTTGTTGGGGAGGCAGGAGCCCTTTTGCTTTCAGAGTGGGCCTCAGGAAGAAAAGTTGACGTTCAAGGGTATTGTTCTGCTTCCCATTCAAACCTGGGCTCAGCCTCTCCTCCCGATTTGCATGAGTTTTATTTGTGTCACCCGCTTCTGCCCTGTGTTACTCTCCATTTCGTTCAGCTGTGGATTATGCTCCTTAGCGGGACTGGATGGTTTTAACAGAGCGACCGACTTCACCAGCGTAAGAGAGACCATGCGGCATCGTGTCGCGAAACGGAGCAGGAGGTTTGGAGGGATGGCTCCTGAGCTGTGTTCTCGTCTCTTTGTAGGCTTCTTGTGTTTATTCTGGAGGGGATAAACTGCGTCTCTTCAAATCAGCTGCCTTAGTTTTCTGCTAAATAAAACAAAAGACGGTAATGCTTTTATCTTGCAAAGGCTTGAGGAGGCTCAGGGAGCTAATGATGCCCTAGAATGGACTGTACCTCCACAGCTGCAGCGAGGTTCATTAAAATTKCAGGTGTGCTGGAAGGGCAGTCTGTAGCACTAGAGCTAAACATCCTCTAAGTTCAGATACTACTAGTCATTCGTTTGTTCTGGAGGCGCCTAAGACTCCTAGAATGAGAGCCAGTAACAAAGCATTTATTTCTGCTTGTAGATTATGTACAGTGTTTGTCAATGTAGATGAGATCACTGGTTTTGTAAGTTTAGCCTTGTTCATTTTTCCAGAGATGAAAATCGTAGCACTCAGGTGCTGCCCACCATCCAATATGCCGTGACAGTCCTTTAGTACACTCCCACCTGAAGCTGCTTTGCAGATAAATGTGTCTTTGTGTTAAATTCTTCCATTACAGCTGTCTCCTGTTATTTCTGCACTAGCCAAGAATTAGAACAAAAGCCAAGTCTCTGTTTAGTATCGGACCTTGGAAAATCTGCTTCTGTAAATAGTTGATATTAATGTTACTACAGTTCTTACATGCTCTGTAGAATGTGTTATGGTTGGCCTTGCCTAACTGAGCCAAACCTAAAATGAAGTGGGTTTTTTATTTTGTTGTGCAGTGTCGAAAAAACACGGCAAGCTCATCACCTTCCTCCGTACATTCATGAAGTCGCGCCCAACAAAACAGAAACTGAAACAGCGGGGGATCCTGAAGGAAAGGGTGTTCGGCTGTGACCTGGGAGAGCATCTTCTCAACTCTGGCCATGACGGTAAGAAACAATCCATTCTTGAGTTCTTCCTCTGTTGGGAATCTTATTTCAGGGTGATCGTACCCAGCAAAGGGCTCGTTGGTACCAGCGGAGAAACGTGTAACAAAAACCAATGGCTGAAAGATAAATTGAGGCTAATGCTAATAAGAAGCAAGCATCGTGGTTCAACGTGGGAGTACTGAAGGTGGATGGAACTACTGAAGATGAGTTCTCAACCTCTTGAAGTCTTCAAATAAATATTAAATATTTTTTTGCAGGGAAATAAATTTATGTGTCAGTGTCAAGGAATAATTAACTGGTATGTTAAATTCATACATTTCTCTAACTCAGTACCTTTGTATGGTTCTGGCACAATTTGCAGTGTAAATCCTTCATCTGCCTTTTCCCTTGATTTCACCAAATTTACAGGGATTAACTGGATATTATGTTTTGTCACAGCTTACTTTTCTCTCAGTTTGTCACGGTGAGTTTTCTGTAGCTCTTCTCAGTCCCTTTCGCCTGCCCCTCAGCAGTTTAGGGAGATGGCAGAGAAGAGCTGTCCATTCCAAGAAAAAATTACACAATTGTTACTACTCTTCCTCGGATGAACTTTCATTTCACGTGCTCTTTCCTACCCTCTCACTGTGACATCTCCAGTCTAGGCTGTGAAATCAGGGAGGTACCTGCATTGCTGAGTAGCAAACAGAGGACTTGAATTCTTTCACAGTTCGCTAGCCGGGGTCATTCCCATAAATGGCCCATGCTGAGGGTTATTTAGAAAAGCAGCATGGAGCAGCCATGGGCAGCAGCCAGTTTGCCCAGGAGTTAAAGCTGTCAGGAAATTAGTGATGGGTGTAGCATCACTGTCTGGCTATGTCAGCTTGTTGATCTGTTTCATATTTTTGCTCCTCGCCTAATGCAGTAGATTTTGCAGTAGACCTCTTATGCCAAAGTTGTTAATCTGATGTCTCCCAGCTTTGGCGTGCAGGCTGAAGGAGAAGTGAAGTGACGTGTGGGGTAGGAAAGGAGTTTCTCTGTTAAATGTGTTTTCAGTGGTATTTCAGACTCCTTGTTCATACGAGTGCCTTTTGGAAAAGGGATGGTGAAGGGTGGGGAGCTGTTTCGTGCACTTTTTCCAACTGATTCAGGTGGTAACAGCAATGTGCGCTCCCTTGCCTGACATGAAGTGTTTTACTACCAGTTGGTGAATAATATGAGCTTGTTCTTACGGAATCAGGACTGTGGCAAGGCTCATTGGCTTGTTAATTGGAACCAGTAGAGATCTTTATTGCTGGGGCTTGAAAAGCATCAGAGCGCCAGAAACTGGATGGTTTGGAGACAGAAACAGACAGTAACCCATGTAAGAACTGCATCAGGAGTAGGTAATTTACACCGCCGGGTAGCTAGTGAGCTGGTTTTATATTCATGCTGTGGGAGCAATCTTGGAGGGCAGGAGACATGCCAGCAGAGTGAGCTCATTAATGGGAAAGAGAGAATTCTCTTTTATCCCCAGCCCTCCTCCTGTCCGTTTTAGTTAGGCACAAGTCAGCAATAATTAAAGCTTTTCCCTGCCCTCTGCGCCGACTTCTTCCACTGGCTTTAAGGGGTGCGCATTTTATTTAGCAATAAAAGGCACATCCTGAGCTGCACTAAACTGTTTGTCATTTTTTTTGTCCTGTTTGACAGTCTCCAGGAGCTCACTTCTTGTTCTGGTCACTCCCCTCCCATCACGTGCAACTGAGTGACTGTGACTGAGCTGTGCTAATGAGGTCTCTTCATCTGAGAAGTTACCAGTTGCTTTCACCCTTGATTTAATAACTCTTTCCTAACTCCCTGGAGCGAAGCAGATCCAAATTGCATGTTGCTAACAGGGGCATGTCTCCATTTCACACAGCAGGATTGTTTTTTTTCTGTGTGATTCAGCTCTCTGACCTGTATTCCAAGTGACGTAATCCCCGGGATTGGTTTTGTGGAGACATTTCTGGGTTCYTGTGAATCAAGCTCCGTGCATGCACAGCATTTTAAGATCCCCTCATTCTGTAGCATTAACGTTCCTCAGTCTTGGAGCCAACTGCAGTGCTGATCTGCTGAAAGGGGACTGAGATGTCACAGGAGACCCTAAGTTGAATTAGATAGAGCAAAGAGGCAGTCCTGCTCCTTCACCTCATAACCAGAACATAAACAAGTATTTTTATAGGAGCACAGAGTACTGTGCATGGTACCTACTGGTAATGCTTCGGGATTACAACATAAAACATCTCCAGTTCAGAAAAACAAAAAAGAACCCAGTACATTCATAGATTTGTTTAGGTTAATGCTAGTTTTGATGGGTTGCTGTCCAATACCCAAAAGATTTAGCAGGACTGAAGGAGAAAATGACACCGTCCACGGTGTTTGAAATGAATTGCAAGGCATTGGTGTGCTCCTCAGAAATGCAATATTGAACCAAACTGGAGTTGTGTTAAGAATTTTATTAATTATCAGCTTTGGGAAGCTGATAAAGCCTAAATTCTCGAGAATTCGCAGTGGAACAACATGAGCAGTCCCAATTTTGCAGTCATAAACATCTGAAACTTTGCTGGTCTTTTAGATAGAAAATGGTGAGAGAGGAGCAGACTGAGAGAATAAAGGGGATAAGGACGGACAAAAACTGAAATAGGTCTAACATGGTTTTTTATGAAACACTATGTTGAGGCAGCTGGCTCAGATTGCTTAGCTAGACGAGTGCATTTGCTATGGTGTGTCTGCATACCCAGAAGGGAATTTACAAACACGGAGGAAATGTTTCACCTACTGCAGTACGTTGTCTTTCTCTGGGCTCAGCAAGTAATTGCTCTCATTCCGCATCCATTGCGCCTCTTTGAAAAGGAAAATAAATTGGCGTGAGATGTATAGGAGGAAAGCGATACAGAAATGTCACCTGTCTTACTGTTGCGGAGCAAGAGCCCAGGTGATACCATCCTGCAAAGCTCCGTACACACGCTTTACATTCAGCACGCGCCGAGTTCTGAACTAGCAAAGCATTTGTCTTCGTTTACCTGAGTTTTTGAGATCAGTCTTGCGCTGAGGCAGTGCGCTCTCTCTTCTGAAAGGTTCCTCTCAGGCTGGCGTGACAGAACTTGTGTCTGCTAAACTTCAGGGTATAATATGTCTGTTTACTGGAGTTTCTCCTTAGGGGAGGGTGTCCGGGTAAGATGGGATGAGTGGAGCAAGCAGGCTGGTGTTACTACTGCCTTTTCATTTTTGATGAGGGTGCAGTTTGTCATGTTTTTTAATTGATGTGTATGGATCTGAGAAGTAACACTATAAGCAAGTATAGGGAGGGAGGTAAGGATTTTAACAAATGTTTACAATAACAGCGGTAGGGGTGAGTACTGCACCTTAAAATCTTTCTGTATGCCTGGTGATTCATGTTGGGGATGGCGGTGATTATTGGGCTGGCAGCTGGAGACAGGCAGTGTCCTGGGTTTTGGGTTTGGTTTTGGTTTTTTTTTTTTTTTTTTTAATTCCAGTTTGTAGTGTGCTGACACTTTGAGCTCTCCAAACAACGAAGGAGCCCTTCTGTGGTAGGAGTTACACCTCCGCATGGTGTGAAACAGTCCTTTCCCAAAGGCCCTTGTAGACAAGATAGCAATGAGGGGAAGGAAGCATCATTGTCCAGTTTCTTAGATGAGGATCTGAGTCATGGGCAGATCACAGGGGTATTTTTCAAAATGATCTGTGTTCCAAGCTGCTTTGGAAAATGGGAATTGGGAGCCACGGTGCTCCTGGTCACTGGGCTGGGGTGTACCTAGGTGTGTTGCTTCCAGTGAAAGTAACAGCCGTCTGTCCTTTTGGTTCCTCTTCTCTGTCACGTGTCAGTACTGAATCATGGGCTGGTACCTGTAGGAATAAAACCAGTTGTGATGTGAGGGATTTTTGACTTCTCTGTTGGGTCTAAATCTAGCAAAGGTTGTGGGGATGCTCCCTTCAAGTATGCTGGTTTGCACAGTATTTCTCCAGTCGGCTCTAGTCACCCAACGGAGCCTGCCTTAAGAGGCCCATCTCCATTTAATTTTAGGGCGTTATTAATTTGTTGGCTCCTTCTGGGTTTTGAATACTTCCCCTGCCAACGAAGCGTCGTTTGGAAGCAGACCAAGCTTAGTAGGGAGTAGCTGTTTCTTCATCGCCCTGAGAGATGTTCCCAGCTGGTTTGGTGCTGTTGACACCTGCCATGCAGTTTGTTTTATGGAGCTGTGAGATGCAGCAAATTCAGCATAATCCCTGACTCGTGAAGAGGCCTTGTTCCCTTTGTAGGTAGAGAGACTTTTTTCCCCATAATTTTTTTCTCTCAGAGGAAACCAAGTAGAACTTAAATTTAGCTCGACCCCAATTAGAAAGAATTGTGCTTGAAGAGGATGTGTTTGTTCAGTGTGGGAGCTGGTTAAATAAATGCTGCATTGCAGCATCTGTACCCTGTCCTCGTTTGTGCTTCAGAATATTTCGAAACGGAGCTCTCCACAACTTCTGAATTTATGACAAGTGTAGGAGTCCGCAGTAATGTGGTTAGCAGAAACTTTGTGCCTGGCTGCACAGAGAGGCCAGCGGATTGGAAAGCTGGGCAGGTTCTTGGCAGAGCATGTGGCCGAGGTTACGGCTTTATGCAAGGGACTGAGGCGGGCTGGATGGAGCCGCAATGCGAACGGGGAGGCTAGGCAGTCGCAGATTTGGTGTTCCAGTTGCGGTGGTGCCGTTTCTCTCTGGCGTCGGGAGCTCGCCGGTCGGTCAGGGTTGGAAGTTTCCCATCTTGAAGGATCTATATCTCCTTTTCAAATTATTAGAAAATACCAGTGATCTGTAATCAACAGGAAGAGGTGTTGCTTTTCTTGCTTGAAAAAGTAAATGCCCACGAAAGACAAAGTTTACTAACACACCTGGTTCTTGCTCTCTGTCCTTCCTATTCTTCCCAGTTCCCCAAATTTATTAGCAATTGTTTTGGACAAGTTGGGTAGGATTAAAGGAAAAACAAAATGAAAACTGAGACTTTTGAGAACTGCGTGCAAGATCAAATTATAGCAGATAGGGGATCTCGATCCTGTTACGTGCTGGGCGCTAGCAACAACTGTTTGCGAGGGATGGTTTTATTCTCTTGTGCTGGTTATTATGCTCTTCAGATAAGCTCCTTAACAGCACCTTGGGATTTCTGGTGACTTCACAGCTTGTTCTGGGTCCTCCGGTGTTATCCTTCCCTTCGAGCCATCCCCTGGCTGCAGCTGGGTGATGTAGTTGCCTTTGATGCTAATTTATTGCAGATTTGAGTATAGGGAGAACACTGTTACCAGAACAGAGAAACACAAGGAATGAGATCTCGGGCAGCATCTTGGCAGGGATCTGTAAAAATCTGGTTCCCCTTAGCTCAAGCATAAGTTTGGTAATCTATATGTCATCTCTTTGGGTTCCTAGTATTCGTGTGAGGAGTCCCTTTTACTAGCTAATAATTTTATTGTAATAAAAGTCTGCCTGGCTGGCTTTGGATCTTCGCCATCTGTGAAGGAAGCCTTGATTTGGCATTCAGGACAGCTGAGTCTTACATATTTATTAATTTTAGTTTTTCTTGATGTTTTAACTCTTAGAGGGTAAATTTAACCAGTTTCCACTCTCTCTCTCACTGCTAGAGATTGAAATTGAACATGACAAACAAGAAGTAAAGCAAACTTTGCTGAAAAGTAGAAAGTTATAAATATTTATGAAATTGTTGCTTTTTTTCCCTTCCTTTCTTTAAATACTACTTTCAACTGTAAACACAAGGCAGCCCCTGAAATCCAAGAACTTGCAATTTATGTTCTGAAGGCCCAGCTGAAATCCCCGCTCATGATGTCCTTGATAGGGAATTGCTTTGCTCCAAGATTTTCGCTTCAGAAAGACTTCTTAGCACTTGCAGAGCTTCCATCAGAAAGAGACCCTCAAGCTTTACCTGGGCCCACTACAGTTCACATAGCAAATAGTTACGCGGCGGCACAGCAACCCTGGAGTGTCGTTCCCCAAGTATGCTTGGAATTGTTATGACTTGAACGCTGGCAACCACATCAATAGATTTGTTTAAGCAATAACTTCTTGTTCTTATACAAAGGTTTATTGAAAAGCTGCACGAAAAAGGTAGGTCGTGTGTGTTAGCCGTAACATTTGGATCAGAATGATGAAATTGGCCACAGCCATTACAATGGGCTGAGGAGAATGTTGGCTGTGGATGAGGCTGAAGGTTTATGTTAGATGTGAATGAACCCTTGGGGCATTTTTGTACTTTTAATAGGTATTTTCAGAGTATCCAAGCTGACAAGTTTGAATGTGAACGAAAAAGTTTCAAACCTCCAAGCAGGTTTAGATCTGGCATCCTGCTTTTACTTCTGTCTCTGTTTTTAAAGGAGTTTTAAAGGAGTTCATTACTAGGACACAAATCAGAGTTTTGAAGGATTTGTTTGCAATTCTCTTTTCTGCTAAGACACTTCTTGTGTGACTTTGGGCAAGTCCTTTAAAGTAGGATTCATCTCCTTTACTCTTAGGCATCTAGCAGTTATCCAGGTCTAAGGTCAATTAACATTGTAGCCATTAAAGCAGATGGGTATATCTGGAGAGTGATTCACCCTGTCTACCATAATATAGGTGTTTAAAAAAAAAAGTGGATCCTACCTAATGCAGATATTGAGGAAACTGGAAATCTTCCTGTTCCGCCTCCCTTAATAGTATTTTTCTGTGCGCTATGGTCCTATTGAGAAAACTGAAACTAATTGCACAGTACATGGCTATACATTCATTGTATAGCTATACATTTGGCAATACAATGGCTATACATTTCATTCTGAAAGGGCAAATCCTACACCGGAATATTTTATTTAGTTAACAAGAAATTGTAACGGGTCTGTCAGTGCCTGTGAATGAGTTCAGGAGACAGCTGCCTATAGATCAGGAGGACATGGTTTTCCATCAGTAAATTTTTTCCACTACTTGAAACTTCCAAAGTTGTTTATAGGCTGCATGCCATAGAGATACATTAAACTTTTTCTCCTCTCCAAGTGGTTTACTTTTGTGCCTGAGAAATCATTAGCAAAGGGGAGGATTCGACACATATTCTTACTGATTTGCCTTGCACGCTGGAGCCCAAACGGAGCGTCTCTGTTTCTTACGAACCTTCATCATTTCCTGCTTGGTTTATGTTACGCAGTGAAGAAATACTGGCCTGTCTCAGCACTTTCACTTGCATCTGAGTCCCTGTTTGCCACAGCTCTGCGCACAGACAGTGTAAACAGGGGACAAAAATGGTTGTAAAGTTGCATTCTGGGGCAGTAATTCAGTGCCTTTGAGCTTACAGGTAATATCAGCCGTACCCTTCCATTCATCCTGCTGTCCTGCTGGCTATTATCTCATTTGGCTATCCCTTTTTTCAGGAGGTTGGCGAGATACTGAAACCTGTCGGTCTCAGACATGCCAAAACCAGTTTCCTTTCCAGTATTTCACAATGTATAGTAATTTTTAAATCAAAATCCAAAGACCTAAGCTGTAGTCAAAGTTCTGGCTGGTGAGCTGGAGCCGGGCGCTTGTGAGCTCAAACCCCATCTCTCACACGCGTCTTGTGGCCTCGGGGAACTTGCTTGATATCTCCGCTTCCATCTCCACGCTTGTAAAATCAAACTAATAGTCCGTATCTGCCCCCAAGGTGCTACAAGGGTAGGTTTCTAATACTTGCGAAGTACTTGGAAGATTAAGAGCATGATACAAACAKTAAATAGTATTTATTCAAGTGTTAACACGGGCTGGCATGCTAGATCCGGAGTAGCCTTGTGAACGTCTGTAGGAAATAAGTAAGCTTATCTGTATGTATCCCCTATATTTATTTTGTTCCTTGGTTTGGGTTTGCATAATTTCACAAATCTAAACACGTCAGCCATTTTGGAAACCAAACGGTGCTGAATTCACTGGAGCACTTCTGTAAATCGTGAAACGACTGTGGTTTAGGTGCCTAAATGTATCTTCCGATCTGGTAGTAAGAGCCTCTGCACACACGAACCCGTGTCACATAAAAGATGGATCCAGCAGCCTGGACTGAAGTGCAATAGTTGACCCAAATTGCAGATGAGCAGAGAATATTCCGCTTCCTGCAGATGCGTTCTCCGCTGCACAAACTCGTTCAACACAAGTTGATACTTTTAAAGGCCAATAGTTTTGAGCTATTTTGGGCAAATTTCCAAACATAACAGGCACTGTTACTGCTTCACCATCTGCCCTCTGAATTGCTGGAACTCAAGATTATTGGGTACRGGGTTAGCATTACAAAGAGGTACATGGGGTCCCCGTGGAGAATTACTTGTTTGGGGGAAGTAGTTGCAGAAAGGGAGAACAAGCTTTTGCAGTTAAGGAAAGAGACAATTTCTGTCTCCCCTTCTTTTTTACCCTGCCTGCAGCTGTGAGAAGAGAAATTCTTTATGCCTGAGTGACCCACAGGACAGCAGGGAGTTGAAAATTAATTTGCATTTCGAAACACTACAGCTGTAGGGGGAACAAACATGAGAAAAAAATGTTGCAGTCTGTACAGGAATTGCTTGTGCTCTTATCCTCCACTCTTAATGAGGTGGATACTTTTTCCCCCTCTCAACTTATTGTAGTAAGTGTAATTGATCTAAACAGAAAAAACTAGCACACAGTCCAAATGTGAATGTATTAGTAGTATCTTTATTCCATTTGTGGGTATTTTGTATAAAAAGCAAAAAAGCCAACTCTAGAGAATTAGGTGGATACAGCCTGGGAGATTACAAAGGCTCCAGTCGTCGATACAGGTGCAGTAAGGTACCCCTTGCAGTCCTCAAGTGCAAAAATGCCCTAGCATAGGCATACCCACAACATTGAGAACGTTGCTGGTATCAGGACTTGAAAAACGTGGTTATCTACGTTCCTAGCCTGATGCAACACAGCGGGATTTATGTTTCTGAGGCTTGAACTTTGCACTTTGTTTTTACACAGTTCCTGGGTAAGCTGCCATAAAAAAAAAAGTCCAGTCTTAAAAAGCAGAGTGCAGTGCCAGAGGCTGATTCCACAAATGGGCGCTGCGTGGTATCTGCTCTCGGAACCGACTCGTGTTTTATGGCCCCCTCTTCCATTATTGCACTTTCCCAAGTGCAAAAGTCACACTTCAGCTAAAAACGTCGCATGTTACCAGGAAATAGTGCAGCTTGTGATAGCTGGCTCGGACTTTACTCAACTCATCAACAGCATAAATAATTTTAATGTGGGTCATTTCTTGGAAATCAGGAAGAGAGCATCTTGAAGGAAGGTTGCTGTTTGTTTTGTCTTGTACTTCTCTCTTACTCCTGGTGATTCAAACGTGAGGACACAGATTTAGGAGTGACACAAAAGTCCTTAGAAGAGAATCTTTTAAAGTTTGGTTTTCTGCTGAACGTGCAGGGGGTGGTGGGGTCTGCGTGCTTATAGAACGACACATGCGGGCGACTCGCTGGGTGGCAGGGAGCTCCGTACAGAACAATAGAAAGGAAATCTTTCACCTCTCTGTCCCGTGCTGGTTTACGCCTTCTGTGTAACTGTGACTGTAAGGTGGGGGGAAATGAGTGGTTTGAAACGAGGTTCCTAGGAAAAGTTACAGTCTGAATTATTACAGGGTTTTACTGGTTTTTTTAGAAAATACTTGGACAGTTTTTTGCAAAATTGAGCTAAAAGTAGGAAGAATGATTGGGGTAAAAGCAACTGTATTTCTTCGGGTGCGGATATTCATTGTTGGGTTCTTACAAAACCATGCGTTAATATCGCAAGGGAGACAGGATTTACTGGGCTAATTTCAGATGTCTAGAAGTTGTCAGAGTCTCAGCTAGTCAGAAAACCTCAAGAAAGGAGCAYGTCCATAAGGTACTTCGCACCTTTCGTATTGTACGGGGTGTTCTTAGGGCGCTCTGTCCTCTGCATCTACCCATCCTTCCTCGCTGCTTGAAAAGGCAGCCTGGACAATTAAGAGTGAGCTGCCTCCACCTAAACTTTATCTTGCGGCTGATTGTTTAAACTTATATTCCTGTGGCTCAAAACACAGCCCTTAACCTTCTGTAATACTCCTTCACTCAGTTCTGTTTTTTTGATACGCTTCCCAAGTATCAGTACACGTACTTGATAGCCGCGGTTATTACCTTTGTTCAGGCGGTTCAGAGCGGTGCTCAGGACAGTTTATTTCATTTTCCTTGTTCCTGCTGGGCTGCAGGTTTAGCTTTCCACGTTAGTTTGCTATGTGTGGAATTCAGCTGAGCAGCTGCATTTCAGCGTGCTATGGTCCATTAACCAGCCAAAAGGCCTGGCTTGTGCAGCAGTCCACCTTATTGCTGTAATATTGTGAAAACGACACTGCTAGAGGGGAGCTTGATGGGAGGCCTCGTTCCCCAGGCTGAACAAATAGTTCTGATTCCAGTAACGTACTAAAAAAAAAAAAAAAAAAAAAAAAAAAAAAAAAAAAAAAAAAAAAAAAAGGCAAGCCTCCCAAAACCCAGGGAGGGAACATTACAAAAGATTAAAAAGGAAAAAATAAAACCAAGATGATAGGAAAGGAAATGTGCCTGGTTTCAAGATGAATCAAGATGTTCTTCAGAATGAAAGCCATAAACCTTCTGCTTCCTCTTAATGGCAAAGAATTAACCAGTTAACGAGCCCTAGGAGATGCAATAAACCTTTCAAACCAGCTGAGAGATGCTCAGGAACGAGTTGAAAAAATTCCTTTAGCCGCTACGGTGATGAAATATGCTAGGGTCTCCTTTGTTGATGCGTCCACATTTCCAGCCTTTTGCGCTTTGTTTCCTGGAACTACCTGTTATTTGAGACAGCGAAGGGAGGGAGGGTGATTGATTTTGGAATGGGAGATGTGTACAGTGCTCRGATTCTCACAAAGAGGTAGGTGTTCAAATGTAGCACCTGCCAGTGGGCTTTAGCCGGCTGCAGCTGAGTCAGTGACTTCACTGCAGGGAGATTATCTGGAGTTAGTGGTTGGAGACCGTATTGCTCAGAAAAGGAATAAAACCAACAGTGAGTATTAGTACACTTTCGTTACTTGCCTGGGAACATGGGACTGGAAAGGGCTGTGTGCTGGCTTTAATAAACACAGACACCAATTCTGGGCCCAGAGGATTGTCGGGGCTGGAGGAATATGCTGTGTGTTACCCTGTGCTTGTTCCCTCCTTGCGTCTTTCCCAAAGTGGCCTGCTCGTGGCAGCTGTCAGAAACCGGGTGCTGAGCTAGGTGGACCTTTATGGCTGTTAATACAAACCACCTGCGTCATCGCTCTGGTTGTTATAATTGCAGGAAACCGCCGTAATTAACTAACATTAATAGAATTTTAGTGTAGATGCTGCTACATCCTGTGAGAAGAAATCTCCATCAGTTTCCCGCTGTGATGCGGCTGGGAGACCTTTCTGATTCAGCTCTGGTAATTGGTTGGGGATCTAGAAGCCAAAATCGGGATCTGAACACTGCGAAGTTCACCTCTGGAGCAGGGGAGGGATTTATGCAAGAGACAGAGCCAGCTACCTGAAAAAGTCACGGCGTGATGTCAGAAGCCACCGTAGATGGTGGTCTTGGCACACTTCACATGCGCATAGTCTTAGCTTGTGCTGTCATCCTGCCATTTCGTTCTGGTGGTAATAGACACTGTTCCCTCCATACGTGTGTATATGCATATATATAAATGTATATTTAGCTAAAGGGCTTGGGATTCAAAGGGGAGAGGGAGGTTAAACACGCGTGTAATTGTCAGGTGTCATCTTTGTTGAAAAACCAGAAAAATCAAGTCACCATTCCGGCAAAGGGCCTTCAAGTATAATTATAGCCCTACTTGAATTTCAGTCACTTCCCCAGCTATGCAGAATTCCCCCAAAATATCTGTGGTGCTGGCATGATATATTTAGCTTAAAGAACAGATCGTCCTGGTAACCAGATTGGGAAATGCATAGAACAAGCCTGCTAGAATTTTTTCAGCGTGTATTAATTATTCTGACTGTGCCCAAGATCTTCCATGACAAATAAGTACTTTAGGAAGTGTATCGTTGGCGCTACGTCCCTCGCCTTCCCCCCTGTTCTCCCTTGACCCAATTCACATTGTCACAACAGGTTGCTGCTCAGCTGAACTGGTACATAAATACCATTCTTACCATGCTGTTTGTTTACACAGCTAGATAAACCCCAGAAGGATAAGGCCTTGGAAACGTGCAGGGCTCGCTCCCCGTGGCACAGACCTTCAATTAGGAAGCGCAGGCGGGTGTCCTAGCTGTGTTCACGGCACGTAGACAAACGGGAGAGCTGTCTCTGTAGGCTTCCCCGCGCGGTGTGTGCATCGCCCTTCTCAGACGGTATCAGCCTCCCTGGTAGGAATTAGGCAGGCAGGGAACGTGCTATTTGTTTATTTGCTTATTTATTTATTTCAACGGGTGCTACTAATTTCAGGGGGACCCCTATTGAGATTCCGGTATGGACCATTAAAGTCTCTAGGATTTTGCAGCTAAGCATTAGCAGATCTTGCCACAACACTTTAAAACTTGGGTAGACTCCTTTACCCGATCCTTTGCGACTCTTGTGGTCGGGCAGGTGGCAGAAGGAAATGCGGCTGATGCAGTGCTGAGCCCAGCATCCTCGCTCAGTTCACTGATGGGATTTGTGACCTCCCACCTTTTGTAATGGGTGGCGGTGGGGAGAGACACACATGTGGACATCTCGCGTAGTCTTGCTTGGTTCTCAGTGAAACCGAAATGAGCATGAGTCTAGTGTGTCTTGCGATCTAGGGTGCTCTCTTTTCTCACAGAAGAAAAGACACCGCTAACTGTGTCAGCATCTAAAGCCTTGCCCTTTGCCTTCGCTGCAATGGATGGTGCTGTTCTCATCTCTCTGCTTTTCTGTACCAATTCGTACCGGGGTCACRCTTGTCTCCTAACGCTGTAGTGCGATGCAGAACGTATTTTAGCCCTTTTTGGCAACTGCTGGAGTATGATACAACTCCTTCCCTGTCCACTTAAAGCCTTAAAAACTTTCTTCTTCAAGAAGTGTTGAATCTTTTTGCATAAAGGGGTAAACGTTGTCCTCCAAAAATGTTTTTTGAAATGGTATTGGAATTTAGGGCCGTCTGTTCCGCCTGCTCTGTTCTCAGACATGTAGCTTACGGTGTTGTGGGTGACTGATGCGTGTTTTACCAACATGCTCTCCAAATGTGTATTGTGCTCAGCGGTGAGAAGTTGTTGGTTATCCTGGCTCCGATGCCGAAATGTGTGTCTGGTTGATTCCTAATGCCAACAATTGCGGTGCTGCTCTGAGCTCGCAAGGCTGCCAGAGGTGCCTTTAGCTTCAGAGCGGATGCTGAAGTTTCCTTCTCCAAGTGTCTTCTGGCTGCATTAGTGGAAGTTGAAATTTCCGTGGCGCCTACAGGGGAGAGCAGAAGGTGATCACCTCTGCTGGTTTTCCTTCCCCCAGAAAAGCAGCACTTGGTTTCCAAGGCTCTTTCTGTGCCATTGCTTAATGTACGAGGGCTCTGCTTGCCCCAAAGTCTGCGCTTCGCTTTGGAAAACAGTGCGAGATGCTGTAAATGCCTAGTAGCGTAATACAAGAGTCTGACTGTCTCTTGGTATCTTTGAGTATCCCAGGTCCAGGGCCTTAGCTACTACAGCTGAGCCTGCGTGATTGACGCGCCACAGGGATTTACAGGTTTTGTTCTGTCCTGTGCTCGAGCGCGGAGCAGATGTGCCCTTAGCCCAGGATGCACCTGCTGATTTCCAGGGAACCATTTACAATGAGTCTTTTCTCCGGCTGCGTGCGTGCTTGCTGCAAGCCGGGAAAAAAAGCAGTGAAGCGGCTGGGGAGGGGAAAGCACAGAGCATCTAAGTTCAGTAGCACTTAGGAGAACTGACTGGCAGATGGCATTTGCTGCTTGATATAAGGGGATTTGCCACGTGACCTATTCAGAATCTGTTGTCACACGGCAAATTGATCAGACCTGGCATCTAATGTGAGAATCAATCTAGATCGTCGTAGGAGCTGTAGCAAAAAGGTGGCTTGCAGAGGAATCCACAARGATCTGAGCTTTCTCTGTGAAGATTTGCTGATGCTCACAAGAGCTCAGTCCTAATTTTCTTTCTGTGTTCAGGGCAGTTGTATCTCCTTTTTATAAATAAAGTAATTTGCTCCTCCTTAAGCTTACAAGGATGGACAGATAGCTCTGGCAGTGGATGCTGCATGAGGCTGAGAAGTCAACTGGAAGGAATCAGTTGGCGAAGCGGCTTGAATATTAATTTGACACCTAATTATATCCTCTGGGCTTATTTTTCCCATTCTGTCATACCCCGGTCTGTCTGCAGTTTCTGTGAGTGTGGCATGTTGTGTAGCTATCTAAATCCAGTCACGCTCCGGTAGACATTGGGGATGAAATTATCAGTTGTAAAAACTCTCCTGGCCCTGGTGCAGAACGTAGCATCTCCTTAATGTTTATATTTGCTTAGACCAAGCAGTATAGGTGAATCCTGTATAGATTTGAAAACAAAGGAAGTCTTTGGCCAAAGACAGTGTATTTACTCAATTCTATAGCTCTTCTGGAATGGAATTTAACACCACAGTTCTTGTGGGAGTTGTGATGGGACCTGCACTGTCTCTGCTTGACCAGAATTGACTTTTTTCAACCTGATTCATATCCTGGCATTTCTTTAAAGCAAAGAATACCTCTGACCGGTTTCCACACCAACTCCTAAAGTTAAATTTCTTACAGGCTTTCTCCTCTAAGGAAGAACTAAAGCAGTAGCCCAGCTGGGCTTAGTTTATGGCATCTRACGAGACCACAACCTGAACTAGGACTTTAATAACACGCTCAACTAACCGACTTGTTCCTTAGTCCCCCAGGTCCTCAAGAGCTGCACTGAATTCATTGAGAAACATGGCATTGTGGATGGAATATATCGTCTGTCTGGGATTGCCTCCAACATCCAGAAACTACGGTAAGGGCGCTGCATTTGATGAACCTGTTTGCACAGGACGAATGAGGCACGCACGAGGTTCAAAGGCTGTGCTTTCGGAAGCCTGCGCTGTGGCAGTTGGGAGGCAGGCTGTTCCGGCAGCTCCGATGCGGGTGCGCAGTCTGTACTCGATGGATGGCGCGCTGGGTTTGCCACCGTTCTGGAGCAACACAGGGTTGTTCAGTGGAATTCATTTTGCAGGAAGTTCTCCTTCGGGATAGAGTAGCAGAAGGCTCTGGGATTGTGGTGTCACTGTGCTGTCGCATTGCATTCCTGTTTCCTCTTGCTGCCGGAGCCCTTTTGAGCAGCTGATATTTCTCCTTGCTGCTTTGGACTCCTGGCATATTAGCAATTAATTGGTAACATGCAAAGAATACTTGCGTAAGTCTTGGTGGGTGGCTTTGCCATGGTGCGTGGCCGTGCAGGGAAAGGCTAGGTGCGTGTCCTCCCCAGTTAGGAGCTGTTCTCACCACGGTAAATGGCCTTCATCCTTTTGTGAGGCTGTTTTTCCCCCCATCATTTGGTAGGCATTTTTCTGTTGTGAAGGGACTGAGAGAACCTAGCGGGATGTGACTAATTGCAGTGTTGATCCTAGGCTCACGGCCTGACCGTGGCAGCAAAGGGGTGTCTTCCATATGGAAGATATCCTTTTTGTACCAGCTATTCCCAAGTTCAATGGACAGGTTTGAGCCGGTACAGTTACTGTACAAACCCTTGTATGGATGGGCTTATTCTGGTTCAGCTTAATCCTGTTTCTCATCACAGCAAGTTCCATTTTAAAAATCTRCTCCCGAGGCTTTGATATGCAGGCTCCAAAGACTCTGATTGTAGCTGTTGCCCACAGCAGTCTTGGCTGAATAAAATGTTTGCCCTTGCTTCAGTTACATCCCTTTAATTCCCCATTTTGACTTGTGCTGGACCGTCTTTCTAATCGCTGCCCTAGTCCATTTTTTTCCCTTTGTGTTGCCAAGACCATTTTCTCCTTCGCTGTTTTCCAAAGGTGCTTTAAAAATGGTTTTCTAAAACTTTAATGGCATAATTCCCTGGTATAGTACCAGGGAGTGAAGCGACAGCCTATTTTTCAAATTTCTGAGATGTTCCAAAGACAAAAGGAAAGAAGTACATGCATAACTTGTAGACGTTGTCCCTGTTGTTCATCTAAATCATTACAGATTTTCGTAAGTGTTTGATTAATGTAGGACGCATTGCAATGCTGTAGTTTCCAGCTATATAAACTGATCATTAGGCTTATTTCAAAGCTAGGGCTGCAGTATCCTTATAAATGAGTCACTGTTCTTAAGTTTCACAGAGAAGAATTGGATCTCCCGGATTTAAAGGGCTTTTTGGTTGGAGAGAAAGTTAGAGAATTTATTCCACATGGGAGATTGACTCCAGGACAGAGGTTGGCTCTTTAGTAGTGCAGTAGCCCTAGCCTTTATTTGGCTGGTAGGCAAAACAGAGCGAGCGTTGAGTTGGTATGTGTATCCCTTGTATTCTGGCTCTGGCTTTTTCTGAGAGACTGTGAGGTTGTATTCTTCTACTAACAAAATCTTCCTTTGGGGTCAAAAGAAATAAGACGTAGTTTTCGAAACAGCCAGGGCAGAGAGAAAAAAGGCTGAATGTAGTAGGGCTTCCCTTTCTTCACTCCATATTCTGCTTCTGCAGGGGTAGGTCTCTGACACGGCGTCAGATTTATTCCTGGGGAAAATATACCGGAGTAGCAGGAGTACTGGAGTAGGGCAGGATACGGCCAGAGAATTTCAGCCAAGGCTGCCTGTATTTGTACGGGGCGGGTTGGTGCCTTTCCCTGATCTCCCTTCTGAGCGCTCTCTTCTCCTGTGGAGCCAAGCGCAGGAAATGAGTTCCTCTCCCAGATAGGAGTAAGTGATGAGTCAGAACGTGCCTKTGGGAGCGGTATATTCTGAACACTGAGGATTGTGGCAGAGACCTTTATTTCCTTCTTCTGTGCTGTCTCTGGGATGAGGAACCGGGGTGGACGGCTCACGCTCGCGTCTGAAGAAGTAGAGACCTCTTCTGCTCCCCAGTACCAATGGCTTCCCTCACGCARCCTTTGTGTCTAAGGGAAGGAAGGAGCTCCTAAGGGACGTACGCTTGACCGCTGCAGTTACAAATACGCCTGGTGCCTTGGACRCGGGTGCAAACCGGTTCTGTCCTGTAGGCAGAGAGAGGCGAGCTCAGTGTTTGAGCTGTGCCGCAGGCATGTTTTATCTCCTGTGTTACAAATTGCCTGGCTCGGACAGGGGGAGAAGCCAGCGATGTTGCCACCAAGCCCCGGACATTGTTGCGGTTGTAGCGTAGACAGGATGACTCCCCGCGTCGATGTTAAGCAGGTTTGGTTTACAGCTTAAAGACTGTCGTAGGGAAACAGAGCTTCAGCTAGAGCAGCCGCCGTGTTCTTGCAGCTCCCTGTGGCCTGACTCACCCTGCTAGTCCCTGCAAATCTGTCCTGCTAATTTGAAACAGCGCTTTCCATGCACATATTCTAGCAGCGAGCCAGCCCTTGGCCTTCTAAACTCAGCTTTTATTTCATAAATGTTTGTGATTTTGGTTTTTCTCTCTCTGAAAACCAAGGGAATGCTCAGGGCTTTTCTTCATGTGGTTCCTGGCCCTCTTCACCCTGTAGCAGAGGCGTGCTCAGCTCACCAGCTTGTCCCCGGGGAATTTCTGCGCACGCTAGTTTCCATGTGCAGCAGCTGCCGATGGCGCTGCTGTTCGGCATTGCTTTATCATTTCAATTTCCAGGCCTTTGAAATGCAAAGGGACAGCAGCTTTCATTCAGACCTGTGGGCACTCCTCYGCCGGGCAGCTCCCAGTCACAGCCCTTGCGAGTTAAATAGATTGTCTCCGTGGTCTTGGAAGACATTCTCTGGAGACCTTGTGAAAGGCCCTGTTGCAGCAAAAGCGATTGCAGACTAGCCACTCAGTTGTAAAACTAACTGAAAATGCCTCATTAGAAAAAAAGAAAGTCTCATTTTGGAAAAATCCAGTCTAGCAGCACCACAACCGTGGGTCGTGTGGCTTTGGTGACTAAGTATTTATTTTTTCCTGTAAATCAGGAAACCCTTGCTCTTCTTGACTGTAATTTGCGCTGGGTTTTATTTTCATTCCTTCTTTTCAAACCCCTTTGCCCATTTTTCTGTTCTCGTTTCCAGCCACGAGTTTGACTCCGAGCAGATTCCTGACTTGACAAAGGATATTTACATCCAAGACATTCACTGCGTGGGCTCCCTCTGCAAACTGTACTTCCGTGAACTCCCGAACCCTCTGCTGACCTACCAACTCTACGAGAAGTTCTCAGTAAGTACGAGGCAATGCCTTTCCCTTTCCACTTCAGCGCGACTTCTTCGTCTACACAGGTTGAACAAGGAAACACTGAAAAGGACCCAGCAGCGAGCTGAACCTGTCTTCCACACACCTTTCCTTGTCTGTCTTCTGCTTAAGTTGGGGTTTTTAGGGCGATCAGAAGCGCGTATCTCCAAAATTACCAGCCTAACACCAGTCCGATTTGTGCTACCCGCACACCAAATCCCCACTGCTGGTAGCATCCCGCCATTTCAAAAGTGTGGTGGCGCCCCAGGTTTGAGGTCCCTTTTCTGTTTCCCCTTTAGGTTTACTCACAGCTGCCCTTGTCCCCCATGCCACACCACATTGATTCCACTTTTGGGGCCCCACAGAAGGTTATGGGACGCTAACGGTGCTTTGCAAGAATTCCCCTATCGTTTGCCATTCCCCAATGATTTCTCGAACAGGAGTGGGATTAGAAGCAAATGCTACTTGGAGCTGAACGCCCTCTGCAAGGAATTGCTCTGTACAATTAAGCTATAAAGTGGCCCAGATCTTGATTTACTTGGCCTTTCTCACCTTACCGGCGTGTCCCCAAGAGACAGACGCCTCTCTGAAGGTAGAGAAGAGCACCAAGATCCGCCTCGCTACTGAAGAACAGTACATTGGCCACGTGGTTCAAGATGCTGTGGCAGGTATCTAGTCTTATTTGCAGCTAACTCCCTTCCTGCCTTGTTCCAGGACGCTGTTTCTGCTGCTACAGATGAAGAACGGTTGGTTAAAATCCACGATGTCATCCAACAGCTGCCCCCTCCTCACTACAGGTTAGTGCAGCCTTTACTCTGGTTATAGCTCAGCTTTTTGTTATTGCTAGCATTGCAGGAGTGAAACGATAYGATTCCAGTTTTCCCTCTCGGGTTAGCCCCACTGTGCCTCTGTATATTAAAATGGTTTATGGCTATATAAAGTTGATTTATATTTTAATTAGCTCATTACCAGACAAACACTTTGCATAGTCTTATTTGACTTCCTTGGCAACTACRTTTAGGAGGCAAATGCAAGCTTGTTATGTCAGAAGTGGCTGATGTCACTAAGGAAATGGTTTTATTGGGGGGGAGGGCACAATACCAGCTCTAAGAATCACAATTTAAAAAAAAGAAGTRTAGCCAAAACAATTGGTTCAGGCCTTTAGTTTAATTTGGTCAAGTGTCTTTTGTCTCCCATTTTAACACACACCCACCACACCTCCCCCCCAGCAATAATTGTAACTAGCAAATTGTAACAATGCTCTAGTAGAATAACTAATTATAATATGGTGTTTAAAAATCACCACCTAATTATAATAATATATTCAAGCTATTAGTATGAACAACTAATTGGTGCTATATGGTAATGAGTCTCGACTAAGTATAACGACATGTTAATGGTCTTTAGTATTAAAAATTGTGGCAGGGTGTAGTAAACAGGCATCAGACTAAAAAGTATGGTGACTGGTATTAATAACTAGATATAATACTGTATGTTAATGAKTCTTTAAATAGTATTAACAACTAATAAGTAAGTATGCTTGACCAACTATGTATTGTAATTGGTATAAATAGCTAATTATGATGTATGTTGGGAGTTAGTTAAATATCAAGAACTATTGTAATTAGCTGGACCAGTTGTGATGCCGTGTCCCGAGTGGTTTAGATGACCATTTACAGTGTATGCAGATGGAGATTTGGCATCTAATTACAATACTTTATGGTAATCGTCAATTGGCATGGCAGTTCATTATTGTAATGTATGTTAATTTGCGGAACCAGTTACGATTCTGTACCCTGAGTGGCCAGTTGTAATGCATGAAGATAGTTATTCAGGTATTTGGTAACTATTTGATAGCTATTTACAATAATTTGTGTTAATAAGTATTTAAATATTAATTCTTGCATGGTGATTAGCTGGACAATTGCAAGGCTGTACCCGAGTGGTACAACTAAGTAATTGTATCTTATTTGAATATCAAAACTGATTATATCATCATTAGTCTTAGCTAACTATCATGGTTAACTAATGTGTTACCAGCTATAACTGTGTGTGCTACTTGCTATTTAAATAACCAACTAATTAGTGTAATAGCTGGTACTTTGTCCTAACTAATTGTAATATTTCATTTATGCTAATTAGGGGGCAGGGCCTCGAAGAGGACCTTCTCAAAAAAACCCCTCCTTTGTCTAATTTTCTCTAGTGCATTCCACCTTTTCCCCAAAATGACGCGTACTTTACGGGCATAACAAACTTGTTTCGCTTGGAGATTGTGATTCCTGTGTGTGTCTTAGAGCGGAGCAGGGGCGTGGGAGATAGCCGGATGCAAAATGATATAGATGGACAGGGCTGCTGCTCGCCTTCTTTCCCGACGTTTGCTTGAAAAGGGGAAAAAAACACTTTAGTCTTGCGCTGCTCTGCGATGAGAAGTTCCATGCATGCAGGGAACCRGCTCCACAGGCTGGAGCAGGGCAGTGCTGGAGATGTCCGTTTTGTTTCCAGCCAGAAACATCTGTCTGCACTTCAGGCCTTGTCCATTTGTGGAATTTTGAGCCCCAAGGCCCCCCCATCCACTCCCCCTAAAAAAAGGGTGCGCAGCGAGACAGACACAAGCCGGGGCTGCTGCCAAGCAACAGCACAGATACATCAGCACTTTGTGCTCTTGTCCTCCTCCTGGGTAGAACTCCGATACAATGTGCCAGTTTTCAATATCCCGGGGTGTCTAAATAAATACTCCCAAGAAGAACATTCAACATCTTTTCCCACCCTAGAAAACGAGCACCGCAGTGCTATCGCATACAGCGCAAAGGGTGTAT
This sequence comes from Phoebastria nigripes, assembly GCA_035582835.1. Taxonomy (NCBI): domain Eukaryota; kingdom Metazoa; phylum Chordata; class Aves; order Procellariiformes; family Diomedeidae; genus Phoebastria; species Phoebastria nigripes. The sequence continues at coordinate 976,334 of JAYKAV010000334.1, read as the reverse complement.
TTCTGTTGCATGGTGTTAGGGTAAAGATTTCCAGGGCGCTCCGCTTCTAGATCCTGCTGTGCTGGTGGCATTTAGATTATTCCCGTCCACCTCAGTGCTTGCTGGATCCAGCCCTTGGACTGAGAGCACATGTTCTGGCCGTCTTTTCATCGGTCCTGGACAAATCAGGAGTGCCTCCCCTCACCCCAGCCCGGTGTAATTATTTGCTAAAGACAGCTTTACCCTCAGTCTTAGGGTACATAGTTCAGCATTTTTTTTTTCTGTGAGCTGTCAAACCAAAAGGAAATAATGAACCGGGGTTTGTTTTGTACATTGCAGCGTGGCTTTGCTCATTGGTGCTGAACGTTTGCCTATCTCCTGTTTTCCAGGACACTGGAGTTCCTAATGAGACACTTAGCTCGTCTAGCTGATTACTGCTCCATCACAAATATGCACACTAAGAACCTAGCAATCGTCTGGGCTCCAAACCTCCTAAGGTACTCTCCCCCCCCGCCCCCGTTTTAAAACCTTTTATTTATAAAAAGCAGACAGATACCTGTTCTCCAGAAAATCGTAACTTTCAGCAGTTGGAGAAAGAGATCTTCCTTTCTTCTATCCAATGTGCTCTTTTCCTCCTGTAAAATTTCTCATGGGAAGTTATTCTAGGCAGGGGCTTGAGACCAACTGCAAGCTCCTGAACTACTGAGGTAAAGTAGACCCCGGTGTTGTCAGTGGAACCACCCGGAGAGAACACCCCGCTATCGCTCTGTCTCACCACAGTGCGGTTCCACCGACTGCAGTTCGGTAGTGAAGGATTCTCCCCGCCCCCAACCCTCTTCTCTAGGTGATAATTTCCCCTCTCCTGGTTAGTGTGCCCTTGATCATCCCAGAAAATTTGCTCAGTGGCATCATTGATTTCCCATTGCATAAGTCTCTAGAGTCTAATTTGACAGCTTTTGGCTGCAAAAATTCAGACTTCTGGAAATGATCTTGGATAAATCTGTCCCCTAAAATTGCATAATAGGGTAGTCTAAAATTAATGGTGTCATTTAAAAATTTTGCTTTAAAAGAAAGAAAAAAAAGAAAAAAGGAAAGAAAAAAAAAAAACCACCAAACACCCACAACTCCCTGGCCTCTATTGTATTGATTTCTGGACTGCTTTTGTTACCAACCTGAGAAATCCGAGTCATAGATTCCCCTGTGTGGAGTTAATGAGGGTAAGCTCTTTTCTCCTGTCTGGCAATTCACCCACAAGCAGTCAAATGATCTCGGGTTTGAGTTTGCTTTTGTGAATATTGGGGTACTTGCTGAACAGGATCAGTTAGAGACATTCCCTGCTAGAGGGAAAATCACGCAGAAGGCCACAGTGAGCTTTGTACAATGCCGCTGCATTAAACTGCTGCCATTCACGGTCTCTGGAAACAAGTTAACAAAAAGCTCCCCGCTTTAGGTCTGCGGTTCATTTACCTCAATCCGGACCTGCCACACACTCCTTTTCCTTCTAGACCCAGTGTTCCTCTTGCCATTTCAGTACGACTCAAACCTGAAACCAAAATCTGGGTATAAATCACTACAGTATGATCACTTGTGTAATGCTGTGCTGAGATTTAAGCTCTTAACTGCCCCTGAAGTCTTGTCTGCCTGAGCAGCCAGGCACAATAGCTCAACACGTGCCGAAGCCTTACCCAAAAGGAGCGCATCTTCCCATGTTCTTCTGGCTGTTGGCATTTCACTTTATCTGCCTTTTCTTCAGATCAAAGCAGATAGAGTCTGCCTGCTTCAGTGGAACAGCTGCCTTCATGGAGGTGCGAATCCAGTCAGTAGTGGTGGAATTCATCTTGAACCACGTGGATGTCCTCTTCAGTTCCAAACTCAGCTCAGTCATCCGAGATGGAGCAGGTGCGTGTCCTCCTCCACTAGCTTTACCTTGATCAAAAAAGGTAGCAGACGCTTAATGGGCATCTGAGCCTCCTCCCCTGGGACGTTTGAGATGTGTTTTTACTGTAACCTAGCAGGCAGATTTCCAGGGTTACGATGTTAGAACCTGGCAAAGGTAGCCTGGTTTTAGAAATTGCTATCAGTGCCTTTCTTAGAAGCCAAGGATGCTCTACAGAAGTGCACATCTTAATGTTTGGCTGCTACTTTTATGTCCTAGCAGTACTGAGAACTTGTAAGGGATCTCTTAAATCTTTGTCCCTCCCTGCTCCCTCCCCTTCTTTTTAAAACCATTGTCATCGATGCTCCTGCATGCTTCTCCATTTGAGCTGTCTTGCAGTACAACACAACGCCTGATCTGTCTACCCTTATCAGCACCTTAGAACACAAATAGAAATGAGCTGATTTAAAGAAAGCTCTCTGTACTCAGTGATGTTGACACTAAGAAACTTAGTCTGGCTCTCAACAGGGAATATTTTGACAGCTGCTATCCTGGTTATTTCTTCTGCATAGTCTGTACGGGTTAATTAGCAGGGCCGTCCAGCCACATGGCTCAGTCTGCCTTGGCCCTACGGCTATTGCCCAGTTCTCTGCTTGCGTTGCCAATTTGTGGCTTTAGGATGAGGGATGAACTGCAACACGTTTGTGCCCAACCCTGGAGCGCTTGAAACATCATTCAGCCTTGGAACCTACAAATTCCCCTGAGTAACTACTAAGACCATACCTGCTCCACTGAAAACAAGCAGAGTTGCTCTGGGAAGAAAGTTCACTCTGTACATTAGATCAACAAACGTGGATACCACGAGCTATTATTACTCCTAAGCAGCATTAAGTGTGTACCATCTGCTTTGATAACCTGCCCTTCCCACGAAATGTGCGCAGTCAGTGCCATTACCACCACCTGCAGAGTACGGATAGCCGGTTTTCCAGTATATTTGCTGCTCCCCACTTTTAAACAAGCCCTACCTCTACTCAGGATAGCAGAGTTGCTCCAAGTCCAGCTTTTGTTCCTACTGGAAGGCAATTTTAAGTCAATAGGAGCCAGAGGTTAGCTTGGCTGAACAGTAACAGCCCCCAGCAGGCTGAGCTCTGCCAGGGGAAGATAAGCATGCTAAGAATTTGAGCCAAATGATTATCCAGGCTTAGAATGGACCATGTAAATTCAGCTAATTGTTTAATGACTTGGTCACTCGCATTCAGCGTGCTTTGACACAAAACTGGCGGGGAGAAGGGTCAGGCTATTTCACAGCGTACCAGCTAAGTGCGCGAATACTGTGCTAGAGCAAGGCAGCATCCTCTTCAGTGCTTCCAAGAGCCTCTGGTTTTGAGCACGGCTTCTTGCCTGTACCCGCCCGTAAGAGGTGAAAGCGGTATTCCCAAGCCTGCTTTGAGCCATTCAAGGTAAGGCTATTGCAAAGACAGCTGGAACCCAAACTTCACCCGGGATAGCACTTACCGCTGACACACGTGACACACACGTGAGACTGTGCACACCTTACGCGAGAGCTGTGATGCCAAAAGGATAGTAGTAGGAATGGAACCACCCAGGATGGTGCTGTGAAGGGACGGCATACTTCCCCCCCCACCCCTTAACTCTCCTGAGAGCGAGAATAACCATATGAACACTTGCACAATAAGCAATGGCAAGCAGAAGACAGCTGCTCTTACAACAGGCTCCTTGTGCTCCTCTGTAGCGGTCTCCTCTACCCTGCAAGCTGACTTAACAGATCCTAGCAGCAGGAGGCAACATCAACTACTTTTACAAAAATGTCAATGTTCCATCTCCAAAAACAAGCACAAGCTGTGAAAAAGCCAAGGGCAAGACACACAGCTAGATTCCACACATTAGTGTGTAGCAACTTAAGTCACACGTGGCATTTCCTGTTGCACCGAGAGGTGGAACCTGGGAATGACCGACAAAAGGTTAAAAAGCTTAAAAGCTTTTTAAGAAGAAAAACCATCACTTTCTTTACAGACTTTTGCATACAGATGAAGCTTAAGTGAAGTATGTCAGTGAAGGTTTCTAACCGACCTGCTTCCCTCTGCCTTTTTTTCCTTTTTAAAACACTCTAAGCTGCTCCCATAATTGAGATTTTTTTTTTTTTTTTTTTTGTCATAAACATACCTCTGACAAAATGGTTATTTTTGACCACATCTTTCAGTGGCTGGGATAACAAAGATTTAGAAAAACACAGCACCTCCCTAGACACACAGACCCAGAGCTTTGATCTCTGTACTGCTGTTTTCTGATTCTCCCTGTTGCCTGTGGTTTTCCCTTACAGGGCACAGTTCTTTATCACGGCCCAAGTCTCTGTTGGTGTCCTCTCCTTCCACAAAGCTGCTCACGCTGGAGGAGGCACAGGCACGGACGCAAGCCCAGATCAACTCTCCCATCGTGGCAGACAGCAAATACATTGAAGTGGGAGAAGGCCCTGCAGCTTTACAGGGGAAATTCCACACGGTCATAGACTTTCCATCCGAAAGGTAGAGACGAGCTTCCTTTCCAGCACGGGTTTTTTTTGATTACAGCAAAAACTTGCCGATACTGACTTACGCTAGCCATACGTAAAGTATTGTAGCCAGTCTTCCACCTACTTTGGACTCTGTGAGGATTCAGCTTACATCAGTTGTCTGGTGGACTTAGTTTAGGCATATAACTTCTGTGCCACTCCCTCCTTTTTAGCAGGGTTATCATTAAACGTATAAAGCCACATTGTATGCGATGCATATAGATGCCTGCACTAGTCAGGCACACAGAAATGTTAACAGGGTGAACACCTGGAAACGTTGGGGTTTTCCAGATTTCAGGACTAACTGCCTGTAACAAATCCAGGTTCCCCTCAAAGTGGAGCAGTTGGACAGACTTGATGACGCTAGAAATTAAATGTGGCAGCGGGAGGAGACAGTGTGATTTTACAGCATGAGCGAGAGATGCTTTTGAGTACTTTTTATGGCCACACAGTCCCGCAGAGAACCGGTGCATCCGTCAGCTACATAAAAGCCATCCCTTAGCTGCTGTACTGTACAAGTATGGAGCCTTTGCTCACCTGCGTTGCACCCACTTTGCACGGTTTGGTGGAATTTACCCAGCAAGACTTTAGGGCTGAGCTATACGAACGAAAACATCCTCAGCTATTTAAAAGAGACCAAGTTTCTAAGCTTTGTTTCAGCAGAAACCAGATAGCGCTAATAACAAACAACCAGTAGCAGGAACTAAATGCAGCTTCCCCCTCCAACAATTTGCTCTGTTTTCTCACTCCAGAAAAAGACCGCCCAGCAAGATGAAGAAATCGCCAGTTGGCAGTTGGCGTTCCTTCTTCAACCTAGGAAAATCATCATCCGTGTCCAAACGCAAACTACAGCGCAATCCCAGTGAGCCCTCAGAAATGAAAGCCATAGCCCTGGCAGGTAAGGGTGCAAATGCAGCTTCCAAAAACCTGGGTTTTTCGGCAAAGCAGAGTTCATGTTTACAGTGTGCTTCTATCTCCTTCTAGCGTTCAAGCCACGCATAACATCTTCAGTTAACTGCTGTCTTTCCTAAATGGATCTCGCAGGAGCTCAAGAGCCAAACCCGCTAGAGCGCACACCTCTCACGCTTTTCTCAGAGTAGCTTTTGAAAGACAATATATGGGCACCGCTATAATAAGTCTCAGAATAATTCCTTCTGACGCTCTTATTATGAAATAAGAATACGGTTCTGGCTCCCTTTGCTGCTCTCAAAAGACACACAATTAAACTAGGTAAAGGCACTTTTCCACAAACACATTCACCCCGAAAGCTATACCAGCGTAACTAGAGAAGGCATCCAACAACCTTTTGTAACCGCATCCGACGTACGTCGACTCTGAATTCTCAGCCCTTTCCATATATAGTTTACGGTCTCTTTCCAAATGTAAAAACAGCAACAATATGTTTTTGCGGTAAAACTCGCCACAAATCCCTAAACGTGGGCCAGTGAGGACCTGGAGCCATTTTCAAATTACAACCCTTGTAGTCTTCAGTATAATAAACACATTATATGAATGCACTTTAAGACTGTCTCCTTGGAACGCTGAAGTCGTACTTGTTTAGTACTCGTTTTGTAAAACAAGTTGTGTAAATGTTACTTTCTTCCCCATTTTTAAGGGCTTTTGCTTGCTGGTAGAAGGCAACCAATTTTCACAGTCTGTAGCAGGATGATGCGGGGAGTTGTTTCCCAACCTGTCATCTGCAGCAGTTACCATTTTGGCAGGTTACTTTCCCCAGTCTGTAAAATGAGTATCAAAAATTGATTCTCGCTCTTGTAATTGCCTCTTGCCCAGTAGGAYAGAATCATGGGTTGAAAGGGACCAGGCCAGTCTCCTGCGCAAAACAGGACTACATCTGTCTTAGACAGCAAAGCGTATTAACAGTGGAACAGGATAAAGGTTTTCTTTAAGGGCTCTGGAGTAAAAACAAAACCAAAAAAACCCAACCCCGAAACAAAAAAAGCACACCTGTTACTCTCGGGACAGCGATACCGTTGCTAGAAACCCATTCGTGTTTTTCCTGCCACCATTACATAGCCAAATACAAACCACTTTTATAATTCAGCTTCTCACTGTCTCGGTTGCATTTCCTTAGGTGGACGAGGAGACAGCGGGACTCTTCGCTCAGCTAAAAGYGAAGAATCGCTTACCTCTCTGCATGCTGTTGATGGTAAGACAAAATTGTACCTACGCTTTTAACACGTGTGGATTAAAAAAGGCAGTTTGACATTACTGACTGCAGATAGTCAACAGAGCTGATCTTCCACCCCTCCAGAAAAAGCTGCACTTGCTATTTAATGAAGCAGCTTACCGCTGCCCAACACAGATGGGTATCGCAGAGAAATGCTCTTCGGGTCTTTGTTCTCCTTCTAAGGTTAAAAAAAGCAAACCCCTTGCTTTTGTACAGCTGGCACCCCTTACGTTCGTTCCTTGGCATCTCCCCTTTCTAGCCTAAGGTGGAAAAGACGGCATCGGGGAGGAAAATGCTTTCTGAGAAAGCCTTAGGTCTGCAGCACACTTAAACTAGTTCTGCTTTTGCACACAGCTTAGTTTCAGACTAGACCGGACCTGACAACTGCTGTAAAAGAGTTTGAGCAATCGTAATTAACAGTTACTGCTCACTACATTGCTTTTGTGTTTAGAGTTCACCAGGTGAGCATCTTGCACACCGCCTTAAAGACTACTTTGAAAACAACACTGAACCATCACCTCCTGGCCAGTAAGATTTTGACACTAATCCGTCTGTATCTACTCGTTCCTAGGTGAATCTAAACTGTTTCGACCCAGAAGACCTAGGTCCAGTAGCGATGCATTGTCCGCTTCCTTCAACGGAGAGCTCTTAGGAAACATGAATCGCTGCAATTCTTACGACAACCTTCCCCACGACAACGACAGTGACGGGGACGAGGGGCTCATCCACGTCCCTGCCCTGATTTCTCCTCGATCTGCTGAAGACGTCGACCTGAGCCCACCGGATATCGGAGTCGCTAGCCTGGATTTTGACCCAATGTCTTTTCAGTGCAGCCCGCCCCAAGCAGAGTCCGAGTGCCTGGATAGCAGTACCTCCCTGCTGGAGTCAGTTGGCATAAATAAGGAGAAGCCAAGCCTACTAAAGACGGAGTTAGAATCAGGCAGCCAGTCCCAGACACCAGGCAGTGCCACGAGCTCTGAGCCAGTCTCCCCTTTCCAAGAGAAGATGAGTCCCTTCTTTACTCTGGACCTGAGCCCAACCGAAGAGAAGGCCTGCAAACCCCACGCCTTCTCACCCAAGATGGGGCGAAAGCCCATCAAATCTCCGCCGCTGACTACATCGGAACCCGTCTCCTTCGCACTGCCCAGCCGCATGCCAGAAGCGACTGGAGGAGCGCCCATCACATCCAGAAACTCCTCTGCTTCCAGCTGGAGCAAGGGGATTGGCATCACTGATATCACAAATAGGTCCCCAACCCAGATGTCCTTGCCCCTGAAAAACAGTGAAACAGGAGCAGGGGAAGGAGCCCACCAAGAGCTACAGCATGCCCAGCTAGTGGCTGCTGGCAAACCAGAGTTGCCAGAAGAAGGAGAGAGACCAATGTCAAGCAGTCAGACTAAGACTGTACCCACTGGACACACACAGCCAGGTACAGTGCATTTTCCTCCATTCTTTCTTTAAGTTCCAAAGGGGACCTGCTCTCAAAAACGTCCTCCTCTGCGTGCCTTTTAGGAGAGGGGATTGCCCATCAGTTCTGATCACAAGTGTCTTTGCAGGGCTGTGCAGATCAGTAAGGTCTTAACCTCTGCCTTCTCCCTACATCACACAAATCTCAGATAATTTTCCATAATACTTTGTACACCGCTTCCCCCCCCCCCATCCTGTCATGTGAAAATCTATAGCATGTCCTTCTAAATCATTTCAGCCAATAGACCATCTAAGACTTTTTTTTTTTAATTAAAAATCTGCCAACGCTCGAAGAAGGGACCTTTTCGCCTAAAACCTTATGATCAAAATTGTGTAAGGGTATCTCATTCTCCGCTACCTACCTTCCTACCTCTCTAGAAATGCAAGAGGAGCCTTTAGACAATCTCTTGTGTTTTTTTCCTTTTTGTGATGAACTGCTGTGCTATTGAGCAGCGTTTGCATGTGAGACAGAAGATAGAGTGTTTCACATCAGAAGGAATTGCCACGGTGAAAGTGTGGAAAGCATCTATTTTTTTATAATAGTCATTAAGGTTAGGTCACTCTCCTTATTGGGTAACATAAAATCACTCTCTCTCTCAATTTTCCCCCCATTAGGAGCAGTTGCCCTCGACTCCCCCCAGGATCCTGTTCCCGTCAGTTCTGTGTCTCTTATCCCTCCTCCTCCTCCGAAAAACGCAGCGCGCATGCTAGCCCTAGCRTTAGCCGAGTCCGCGCAGCAAGCTTCCGCTCAGTCTCAGAAAAGGCCAGGAGATGCTCATTCTGAAAGCACAAATTACGGAGAGACTGAAGCTGGCACAGCTCTAGAAAAGCTCCATCTCTCTGCTGGTGCTCCAGACAAGCTCCACCTGTATACCGGTCTGCCCGAGAACCGACTTCACTTCCAGACTGGTGCACCAGTAGAGCAGGATTTCCAAGGTAGCAGCACACCTGGGGAGCAGAGCCACCCACCAGGTGCACCTGGAAACCGGGACCCCCCACCTCTCCACACTGGCATGCCTGGGGACATGCCTGGTAGCAGAGATGCAGAGCAGGAGCAGCCCAGCTTCCATCCTGGTAAACCGGGGGACAAAGATCACTTCCCCTCCCATGCTGGGGACTGGGAGCACACACACCACCCTACTCCAGGTACACTGCCTGACTGGGAACCACCCACAACAGACTTGTCTGTAGATAAGCCCCACCTCCGTGCATGCATGTCTGGGGACAAGCACCTCRTTCCTATCTGCACAGCTGATGACAAACTTCAGTCTCCTCCTGTCGTAACTGCCGGGGAGAAGAGCACCCCGACTTCAATGCCGTATTTAACAACCATCCAGACAGCAGCAACTGAGCCTAACCGCGGGCCAGCAGGTCCAGCCACAACTCAGGCAGACGTCACTGTTACGGCTGCGCAGCGCACGCTCACAACCAGCCAGCCCGCCCCGTCGCAGAGGCAAGATCACCAGTCAGCAATGGGACAAGTGCCAGCAGCCTCCGCAAAAGCATCGAGTGGTTCCAATCAGGTACGTGGATGCGCCCCCCAGCCTTGCGCGTATTTGCAAGCGCAGCGTCCGTGCACAGCTAATCTGTAATTGTAGGAGGCTGAGCTCTGGGAGACTCRGTCCAAATCCAAACGGCAAGAGGCAGGGGATTTGCAGGTTACTGGAAATTACGCACGTACAACACAGACACAGCCTCACAGGAAAGCGGCGCAGAATTTCCCAAGTGAACACAAGGGAACATGCTGATATACCTGCTCTCCTTGGTTCTAAGGAAAAAAAGTATCCGCTGGGGTGATCGATACAGGGAATGCTAGTTTAGAAGTGCTTAGAAACAAGAAAGAATTTCTGCATCCTCTCTTCGCCGAGGCTGACAATATCCTCTTCCAACATCCTCTTTAATAAAGCAGGTCAGATTCCTGGTGTGAGTTAGACACGGAAGCGTTCACTCAGAAATCCAAACTACCTGCTGCCCGTGAAACGTGCATGCCTGCAGCCTGTCTTAAGCAGTGTAGCCACGTTTCAGGAAGGGATTTCTGCTGTATTACACTACCTGATCTGCTCAGCAAGGGCGTGAGGAGTTTAAATCCAGGTACATTTTCATTAAGACAAGTACCTTTATAAGCTGACCGCCTAACAAAACACCGTGGGCCACTGTGTAAAAGTTTTAACCTGTTGCTATAAAGAGACAGCCACCTCCTCCCCTTTCTCCAGTTTGATATTTGCAGAGAGCCCTCACAAGCCCCTCAGCTGCCATTTGTGACAGGTCCTGAAATCTCCCAGAGGCACCACGCTGCCCTTGCCGCAAAAGGGAACCCACACATCTCTCTTCCACAGCGAGCAGCGCTAGCTCTCCACAGCAAACAGAAACCAGGCACAGAAAAAACTTACATTGAACTAATCCATACAAGCATCTGTGATATTTTAACTACAGATTTGGCAGGGGGAGGGGGAGGGGGGGGCGCAGGGGGCAGATGGAAAGATGCTTGCCTCTAACTTCTACTGGTTTCTTCCCTATAGGTATGGGGTGCAACTGCACCTGAAAAGCCACCTGAGCCTGCTCCTGTTTTTGTCCCAGAAAGCAGTTCTACCACCCGCTGCTCTTCTTCTGTGCCCACGGGCCACCAGAGCCACTTGGAAAAGCCTCGCGAGACTACGAGGGCTCCCCCGCTGCACCTGCGGTCCGAGTCTGTCCCTACTCACTCCTCCTACAGCTTTACACCCCCCGTCCCGCCCGTGAGAACGCTGGAGAGCAAAATTGCTGCCGCCATGCACTCGAACAACACGGACGCCATCAACAACTCCAACTATCACACCTTCCTGTCTTCCTCCATGCTGGCCTCCTCTGTGGAGGAAGCCCTGCTGCCGCCGCCACCGCCACCCCCCCCACCCAAGCAYGCTTCCCTGCAGTCCGTGTACGTGCCGCATCCCAAGCCAGAGAGCATCCCCGAGCCCTCTGGGCCAGACAGCTACCTGCACCACAAGCCAGCTTCCATCCACCAGTACAGGCCCGAGAGCGTTCCTCCTCACATCTCCTACCACAGCAAGCCTGAGCAGCACCAAGCCTACCCTCCTCGGTCAGAGACACCCACTTCTGCGGGCACTCGCTACAACACCTACACAAACCAAGGGAAGAGCACCTCCGCTCTCCACTCCAAGCCTCGCAGCCGGACAGAGTTTGTGTCCTCCGTGAGCCCAACGGGCCTGCGTAACGCCAGCTATGCCGAGGATGCTCCACCCTACCCCACTATCCGAAGGGTTCAGTCGCTGCACGTCCCCACCCCCGCTGCCTCTGCTATTCGCTCCGTTCCCATTTCACGGACCGAGGTACCTCCGGACGACGAGCCAGTGTACTGCCCGCGGCCCCTCTATCAGTACAAGCCATATCAGCCCCACTCCGACTACCATGTAACTCAGCTGCAGCCTTACTTTGAGAACGGGCGGGTACATTACCGGTACAGTCCTTATTCCAGCTCTTCCGGATCCTCTTATTACACCACCGCCGATGGGAGCTTTTACGACCTGGACCCCTACAGCACTGTGCGGGTCAGGCCTTTCCACCCCCTGCCCAGCCGAGACTTTGCATCGTACGCCTCCCGGCTGCAAAGCAAAGGCCTGTACCGCTATCCCAGCTTGTCTGCCTACCCGCGGGGTGGCCTCATCAGCCACCTGGCCGGCAAAGAGCACAGCTTCATCAGCAGAGATGTGCCTCCTGCCCCGGACATCAAGCACATGTACATGTCGTGGGACCTCGAGGACATGGAGAAGTACCGCATGCAGTCTATTCGCCGGGAGAGCCGCACGCGCCAGAAAGTGAAAGGGCCTGTGATGTCCCAGTACGATAACGTGGCCCCACTGCTACAGGAGGAACTGGGAGGACTAGATGTGATTCACTTACGCAGCAAATCAGATCCTGGGAAAACTGGCCTCCTCACCGTGGCAGAAGGGAAGGAGGGCAGGTACCCAGCCAAAGCAGCTACGCCCGAGGGAGACGAACGTTACTACATGCAGCACCCTGAGCCAGAGCTGGACAGAGCCCACTACCACGGAGCCTACGGGAACGGGCAGTCGGAGAAGCCGTCCCTTCCCCAGAAGCAGAGCAGCATCCGGAACAGGAAGCTGCACGAGCCAGGCTGCAATGCAAACGAACACAGGACACACTTGCAGCAGGAAGCAAGCCATAGGCAGCCTTCCGAATCCAAAAACGGGCCCCCTTATCCCGACTACAGGCCCAAAGGTGGCCCAGAGCCCTCCGAGCCCATCAGTTACCAGCACTCGGGCGGGAAGTACCTCCCGGCAAACCAGGARACCCTGAGACTGAACCACAAGGAGGTGAGGTTGGCAGAGGACAGGCCAGATTTGGAGAGGTCTCGAGCCAGGCCGACCACATCCGTGGAGAAACACTCCAGAGACTGCTATAAAGACGAGGAGCATGCCACCTCGCCCATGGCACCACCGCCCAAGCCCGAACGGAGCCACAGCCTCAGAATGCAGCACCCCGAACCCATGGAGAGGGACTCTGCCCTCCTCTACCCATACCAAACCCTTGGGAAACGCCAAAGCACTATGACTGTGGTGTCCCAGTATGATAATTTGGAGGATTACCATACCATGCCTCAGCACCAAAGAGGGGGCTACGCTGGAGGAGGGGGGTTCGTGCCCCCCAGTTTTACCCATGTGCACAGTAGAACTTACGCCACGGCCCTTGGCCAGGGAGCCTTCCTCCCGACGGAGCTGTGTTTGCAGAGGCCTGAAACAGAGGTCCACGTTGAGTGAGCTGGTGTGGGGGGAAGGAGGGATAGAGTCTAAGCAGCCTCTGCTGGACAGCGGACTGTTTTATTTTTTCAGTGACGGGAAAAAAAAAAAAAAAAAAAAAACAACAAAAAACAACCAACCCTGCCCCGATGAGCAAAGCAAACCCACCTTCGGCCCCACCCCTACCAGCCCACCACTCACTGTTTTTATGTAGTAGAGATATAGCTTTTTCATGTAGTTTTGAGACAACTGGAACGATAGGGCAGGCTGTTGGCACACAGATGTTGGCACACAGGTGTTGCCAGAGAGGCCGGGCAGAGCTGAAAGAGATGCTGTTGGGGCAGGAAGGAAAAGTTCTTCCTTCCCCAGATTTGACATTGGCAGTTACCACCGCTTCCTCACCACGCCTCCGTGGTCCTGTGCATGATGGGCTGTGCATGCAGCTGCGTTCCCCACGAGCCCCGTGTGTAGTTAAGTTGCCCATCCCACTGCTAGCTTCCAAGAAAGGGTCTCCACGACATGCCTTGGAAGAACCACCGTTCTGCCCCCTCTGAGGTTACGCAGCAACAGTGGGCTAAAAGCTGGGTGGGGTAGGGGGAGGGAGACTTCCCAAGTATTTTCTTCTTGATAAATGCCGAGGTCCTGCCTCTCCCTTTAAAATTATTGCTTAGGCATAGCAGATCCACTTCAGTTGCTTTGAAGTGGGTGGGAGCCTGTTTTGACTTCAAGCCTGCAAAATAGGCTCTGAAGCAAGTTCAAAATACAGCGCACTTTCAAATTGCTTGCTTAACAAGCTGCTTCTGACTACAAGAAATCAAATTACTTTCAATTTCTCTACTGTAAGCAGAGGCCAGCTACGGAAGCCAAGTAGGGCAGGTTTGCATTTCTCATCCCAAAACAAACAAACAAACAAAAAAAACCACACACMCCCCCCACAAAAATACACCAACCCATACACGCACAGTTGGGAACAGTACACCCATTTCATGCCAATTCCTCTTTACTGCGAGGCTATCTACATACCGTGTTGCAGCTGGCCAGACGGTATCATCTCTCTACAAAAAAAATACTATGAAAATAAGAAAAACTATAGCGTTATGTCCAGCTTGTAAATCGGAGTCCAACTTACCAGCTGGGAATGACTGCGTAAGTGCCGAGTTACCTGCATGACCAGCTATTTGCCCTGGGCCAGATCCTGCAGCTCGTAGATCAGGGAACGCTCCTATTGACCTTAAACTGAAGGTCTACAGGACACGGCTTTCTGTAACCTTTAAGTTCTGTGTTGGCAAGGGGATCCCTGTGAAGTCGTGGCACATACAGAGTAGTTACGTGCTGTCTGTGTGCTGTGAAATAGTATTGCCTCCCGTGTCGCAAGCGTAGCTCATACCAGTATTCAGTTAGCAGTAGGGACAGAAGGCCAGTGCACTCTCTATAATACACTAATAACGTTGTCCTAGGTATTTAAGAGCTTTCCGTATTGTAAAAGAAGCCAGGCAGCRTCTCGCGTGCAGCCTCTCAGACTTCCCAGGACTCACCACAACCCCACCTTATAAAGCACATCCATTTCCTTAGACAGGGCTTGCAAGCAATACTTGAGATTTAGGAGTTTTTAAGTGGTTGCTGATAAATTCCAAGGCCATTCCTGTTCTCTACCCGTTTTGAATCTCTAATGTTTTTTTAAAAACGTGGAGGTCCTGCAGTTAGCACACAGCTGTGAAAGTTAAAGGGAACTTAGATGGTTTTTTGAACAAAAGTTTCATGGCTATTTTGGGGCTTTTAAATCATAAGGAAAACCTGCTTCTAGTAGCTAACTAGTCTTTAGCTGTTTGCTTCTTTTAATCTTGTAGCCTTGTCTGGGGGTGTTTCAGTAACACTACCTTATGGTCCTGTTTTATTGTGCAATGCTCTTGTTTTAAGCATTTTGTTTGTTTAGAAGAATTGTTCTTACATGTTACGGAAATAAATCTGGCAGTTTAAAAAAAAAAAAAAGGGGGGGGGGGGGGGGGGGGGAAAGAAGCACTGTAATCCAGGTTACCGCAATCTCCGTGTGAGTAATTACCAGGTAGAGAGGTTGGTTTTTTTGTGAGGGAATGCTTTTTGTAATGTTCTCTTTTAAGGAAAACGAACAAAAATACATAGACAAGGGGCCATTAGGTGAGCCACGTTGTGGGCCACCCTGTCTACATTGCTAGCTAACTCCCTAGGAAAGGCTGACCTGTCCAGATTCCTCGGGGCAAGGGAGTCCAGTTTAAGTCTGCGCTCTCTCAATAGAGGTGTGTATTGTGTTAGGACTAGTACCAGTCCTCAACCGTTGTAGCACAGTCTCCCCACAGCTGTCCGTTACCTGCCGAGGTCTCCAGTTGAAGCAGGGACAATGTGTTTGGTTCAGGCTATTTGGGATTCAGGTAATGAGAGCTGTAGGTCAAACCTCTCTCTCTCCATGAAAGCCTTAACTCCCCACTCCTGCCCCCCGCAGCAACTGTCCTAACCTCCGTTTTGGCCTTATGTTAACCAGGACTATCCTTCTACTACCAGGGGGCTGAACCCCGCTCCCACTAATTCTAAATGCCTCTCTGGATTTTCCTGCTCAAAGCCACTGTCTCCCTCTAGAGACCAAGTGCCATCCCTGGACAACTTCTGTTCCTTGTAGTCTTGTGCTACTACTGCCTGAGCCTGGGCTCTTCAGCTCACTGCATTGTATGAAGTGCCAGGTGCTAAGCACCCTCTCATCCCAGGGGAAACAAAAGCTTTCAGCACCTTTCAAAAAGAGCTTCTAGAAGTGCACACCCATACACCTACATGGCTGCCACAACCAGCCTTCCCCTTGAGAATGAGAAGGTCTCCATGAAAAAAAGACACACAGCAGAAAACTTAATACCCAGCGCCCTCCCATCCCTCTGCACGCAGCCACATCAGCGTGTACGTCAAGGGCTGGAAGCTCTCGGAGAACCTAAACTAACTTCTGTACGCCAGTGTTGAGCCACAAGTACAAAAAAAAAAAAAAAAAAAAAAAAAAAAAAAAAAAA